>CM065745.1:3747998-3852998 GCA_033310375.1 Conus canariensis
GATGAAGAAAACGTAAATAGTAACAATATCAATAATAGTGATATCAATGGCGATGAAGAAAACGTAAATAGTAACAATATCAATAATAGTGATATCAATGGCGATGAAGAAAACGTAAATAGTAACAATATCAATAATAGTGATATCAATGGCGATGAAGAAAACGTAAATAATAAGAGGGGTTATTTTTCTTTTGTAATACGACGATAACAATGTTAGTGTTGATAGTGGCTAAACACTGACGGGAGAAAGAAAAAGGGGGGTGGTGGTGGGGTGGGGTGGGTGGTGGGGGGGGGGGGGGGTGGAGGGGGATGAAACACGAGGGTTTGTGGCCTGTGTTGTAATTATTGTTTAATGATATGCTATATTAATGATCGTAGTGAGTATGGTAAATTTATAACAGTAGTGGTAACGAATAGAAATGTTACATAAAAAGGAGAAAGAAGAATCAATGGATGGTGATTACGATGAAAGTAGTGAAGTGTGGGGATGTGGGTAATAATAATGATTGGAAAGGAATGGAACTGATCAATGGCTTAGGGGCTATCGTTGTTGTGGGGACAAAAAGAGGGCAAGGGGGAGTAAAAGCTCATATCTCTCCACCTGCACATACATATGCAAAGGGAGGAGGGATGGGAAACTCATGCACACAGTAGTGTTGGAAAAGTAAACAGTGTGGTCAGATGGCGTTCATTGCTGTTGGTGAAATAATGTGTTGGCATTACTATAATGATACTGGTTCAGGAGAAATGGAAATGATCAATGATAAAAGGGACAACATGTCTTAAAAGAACACTCACATGCAAGAGGGAAAAAACCCACGTGAACAGTATTATTGGTGAATGATGATCATTATGGGACTAACTGTGGGAGGTGAGATAGTGTTGGTATTAGGATAATAGTATAATATAATAATACTGGTTGGAAAGGTAATGAATGGAAATGATCAATGAGAAAAGGGTTGACATGCCAACAACAACAACAACAGCAACAACACACACACACTGTGACGGATCGTTTCCCGTCCAGTCACAAATTTTCATGCGGCCGCGCTTGCCGGAAGGTGGTTGTCCGGAAGCCGGTTGCAAAATTCAGCTGACTGCTACTCACCGGCGCATTGTTAAAAGCCGGGTGAGTTGCACCGGTTAGGCAGTCTCTGCAGTGATTCCGGCAATGCAAGTTCACAGAAGGCCGAAGAGGGACTCAGCTGTTTGTTGGTGGCAGTCAGGTATCTATCATTGAATGTGTATTTATTAGCAAACCAAAACCGTATTCCCGGTTAGGAGCGACTGAAACTTCCTCAGCGCACTTGTGAAGGTTTTATTTTAAAAAAAGAAAGTATTTTTGTGTTCTGTTATCCTATGACTTGATAGGGTAACAAAACGAAATTGTTTCGGAAAACATGAATAAATGAAGTGAGTGTTAAAGGAAGTGGTCTTCAGAAAAAAAAAGATTTTGTTTATTCTGTGACTTAACTAGTTATGAACTTCATGATGAAAAAAAAGTGTCTATTCTAATATGGTTTGCAAGAAGATGGAGAGTTTTGATGCTATGGATAATAAGCTCCCAGAGTGAGCGACATAGACTTCTGTTGGTTTTCATTTTGATGTGAATGAGTATTTAACTCACTTTTGATATAAATATCAGTATGTGTGTTGGTAAACAAGATTGTGGTGGAAATCTTTCCCTTACATATATTGAAGTTGATGAATCGAAATGAAACGAACATTCTTGTGTTACAAGAAAAGAAATGAACATTTCTTGAATTGACGAAAGACATGGTGATTATATGAAATGAAGTGAACATTCTTGTGTTACAAGAAAAGAAATGAACATTTCTTGAATTGACGAAAGACATGGTGATTATATGAAATGAAGTGAACATTGTTGTGTTACAGGAAAAGAAATGAACATTGTGTGAATTGATGAAAGACATTTATAGTTTGAAAAGTAATCATCAATTGTGTAAGGAAAGTAATCATTGTGTGTAATGAATTGTATTCATGGTTTATTGAAGAGGATCCAGGTGGAAATCCTTTCCCCAATTTGGAAAACTAGAAAGGTTTATATGGAAATCCTTTCCTGTGTAGTGTTATGATTCCGGAAAAGGGAATGTTGTAGTGTTGTGATTCCGGATAAAGAGAATGTTGTAGTGTTGTGATTCCGGAAAAAGAGAATGTTGTAGTGTTGTGATTCCGGAAAAAGGGAATGTTGTGTTATGATTCCGGGAAAAGGAAATGTTGTAATGTTGAAGAAAGAATATGCTGATGTGTGGCTCAAGTTCTAGTGAAATATGATGTGGTTAATGAATATGAAGATAGTCGTGATTGAAATGAATAGTGGCCATGATAATCAAGGTAGTTAATCAGTTTTTCCCAGGTTGAAGTGTTCCCTGGACTGAAGGGGACTGGCTGCCACTGTGCTAGGGTCGGGGCCGTAGCTGTATCTACGCCCCTGTTCTCCGCCTTTTTGCTGGCGTGGAGAGGTCGGCCTAAGCGCCGACAATCGCCCTACCTGCCACTGCGCCTGGGACCGACTACCTGTTGGGCCAGTGGGTTGGAGACGCCGCTGCTGCCAAGCCAGAGCGCCGCTTCCGTGTGAGAACCAGCGACTTGTTGGCGAGGCCGTCGCTGTGTGGTGTGTGAGCCACAGCTCTTGTGTGTCTGTCACCTCGTCGCCGGCTGAGACGCCGCGAGTGTGTCAGTGTTTTTTGTTGAGCCACAGCTCTTGGGTGAGACCTTGTCGTCGGCAGAGATGCCGCAAATGTGTTAGTGTTTCTTTTTTTTGAGCCACGGCTTTGTAGTTTTGTGAATCTTGTGTCGGACTTGACTTGACGCTGCTGTCGTCGTCTTCATCGCTGTCGTTGTCGTCGTCGCCGTCGTCGACATCGCTGGACCCAGCAGCCCTAATAGCTATATATAAATATTAATATGGTGTGTGTGTACGCCTAATGGTTGGCGTGCCGACCCATGCATAATTTTGTGTTTATATTATATATGTTTGTTTGATGGCTCGGGCAGCAGCAATATAAAAAAAAAGTGTTGTTTTGTTGCCTGGCTGTCAATGTTCGGGTGAGTGGGTGTGTGTATGAGAATTAGAAAAGTCGTGCATGCATCCATAATTTCTGTGTGAGTCAGACAGTCAGAGACCTGCATACACACCCATACCATCCGTAAACACACCACACACACACACACACACACACACACACACACACACACACACACACACACATACAAGAAAAGAGGGGGGATACCCATCAAACAGAACTAATGGATGGTGATAAAATGATAACAACAGTATGTGGGGATGATAAAATGATAACAACAGTATGTGGGGATGATAAAATGATAACAACAGTATGTGGGGATGATAAAATGATAACAACAGTATGTGGGGATGATAAAATGATAACAACAGTATGTGGGGGATGATAAAATTGATAACAACCAGTAGTGGATGTTTTGTACCCATCAAACAGAACTAAGGATGTGATAAAATGATAACAACAGTATGTGGGGATGTTTTGTACTGATAATGATGGGTGGAAAGGGAGATTAGGAAAACAAGAGAAAAAGGGGGGGGGGGGGCACAGGAGGGAGACAGCAAGGGGGTGGGGGGGGGAGCTCATATCTCTCTGCCTTTAAACCTGAACAAGGTGCTTTCCCCTGCTCAAAACCCAATTGCAAAATCTGCTCTCTAACCAAGCCAGACACCATCCTACAGGGCCCGAAAGACAACTTCACAATTAAACGTACATTTTCCTGTCAAAGCAGCAGTGCTATCCACGGCCAGCTATGTGGCAAAAGCTATATAAGTAAGACATCCTGCATGCCTGAGGCACACATCTCTGAACACCTGGCTGACATCTGCCACCACCAGCCCCAACCAGTTGCCCAATATTTCAGTCACCCTCAACACAACATCAACCCTGTCAAAGTCTTGGCGCTTTGCCAGTCACAGAGTGACAATGTCATGTGACGTAGCCTCACATGGCGACAAGTGACGTTCCGTCGCGTACGCCCTTATTTGATATAAAGCATTTCCCTAGGTAGGGAAAAGGAAAGGTAAAAGAAAGGACAATTTACGTGGCCTGACCAGTGTGATCGGTGTTGCTGGTGGCTATGAAAATCGCTCAGTAAAATAGACGTAAGGTGATTATTGGTTAAATCACTCAGGAAAATGGACGGACGTTGTCCATTGGTCAAGTAACCAAGGGCTGGTAATGCGTAGAGTTAGATGAGTACTCACTGAATATGTACTCAGGAAGAGTGCAGGAAGCAAAAATAAAGTATAGGAAGGAGATGGCTTGGGGACACTGACCAGACAGGTTGTTTGGAACTGCAGAACGAAATTCAGCTGTAATCTACCATTATCAGGTGAGCTATAGACAGATGGGGAGAGAAAAGAGAGAGTGTTAAGAATAGGAAAAAAAGGGAAAAGAATTTATCATTATTCAGATTTTGAAATAGATTACTTACACGGACTTCATTTATGTTTCAGCCCTTCCCGGTGCTGTGGCAGCACCAGTAATGGAATAGGCGACTGTGACAGTCGCACAACAAGTATTTGGGCTCCAGTGCTGGGGCAGCACTAGTATTGAAGGCAAGGGAAAACTTCTGGGTAGCTGAAGCAGCACCTAACTGACTCCAGAGTTGGAGAATCTAGTAGAAGAGGACAATGACTGCAGTGGTCGTGAGAGAACTTTGAAAGCGTCTGTCATGTTGAGCCACTTTGATTTCTGATTGTCCCCCTCGGTCGGAACTCAGATATTGTTCCTGTATTTTAAGCCATCTTTGATTCCTGTTTAGAAAGCGTATAAATTGTTTCTCCATTGTGGAGGAGAAACAGGTAAAAGATGAACTTGTAAATTACTATGTATAATGAGATGAAATTTGGTCCCAGCTAGTGGATCTGTGGAATGTTTGTACCTCCACTGGAGAGGAGGATCGGAAGATAATTCTTGGAAAACAAACCTGTTGTTTATGCTGGTAACGTTGGTTATCGTGTAGTAAATTATTCTCCGGAGAGGAGGGTAGAAGAAGAGATATTGTAGTGCGCCTTCTGGTTGTTTGGAGCGACTGCATGTGCGTGGAGTGAATGCCGAGCTGAGTCCGTGCATGCATTTGTGCTCGGTGTGACAGACAACTTTAAGCGTATCATGCAGGAGTCATACGTCATTGCCAGTCTCGGATCTCTGTAGCCCCATGGCATCAACATCCAAAAGTAGCACAACCATACACATCCACCACCACAACACCAGCCAGTAATATCTTCCACCAACACACACACACACACACACACACACACACACACACACACACACACACACACACCACCACCACCACCACCACCATACCCCCCCCCCCCCCCACTATCCACTTCATATAGAAGCTACAAATACCCTTGTTTCACCTTTCGCCTCTCACCACACTCTCCCCATGTTCTATACCAATCCACTGCGTACTCACAGACCTACCTCCCCTACCCCCTTGCCCCCTTTTTATACAGCTGGTTTTCTTTCAGCTTAATACACTACCACCTCCCTCCCCTACCCCCTTGCCCCCTTTTTATACACCTGGTTTTCTTTCAACTTAATACACTACCACCTCCACATGGGTTTTCCTCCCCTTCCATTATTCCTGTGCATAAGTGTAGGTGCAGATATTTGATCCTCCCGCCTCCCTTTTTTCCCCTTTTTTCTTTTTTATCAACACATCCAAAAATAACACACGCCTATCCACCACCGCAACACCAGCCCACTATATCCTCCACCAACTTACACTCACACTACCATACTCCCAATAAAACTGTATACCTGATATAGAACTTACAGCTGTCTTCCTCTCCACCCCCCCTTCCTATACTCCCTCCACTTACTATATCTGTTCTTTACCCTAATCCCCTCCCTCTTCTCCGTCCCCTTTTTCTTCTTTTTTGTACTCCCAGTTTTTATAGAACAGGGAGTACTTTAGAATGGGAACGAAGAAATGCTGTGTGTGTGTGTGTGTGTGTGTGTGTGTGTGTGTGTGTGTGTGTGTGTGTGTGTGGTGTGGGCCGTCCATGGTCAAAATGTGTTCCGCTCGCACAAGACAAAACTACTGGGCCGATCTTTCTGAAAATTTGTAGGTATGTTCATTATGGGTCACGGATGATGCCCGATGATTTATTTTACCGTTATATCGTTTACTAACGGCTATAACGGCCCATAATTGTTTTTCTTCTTTATGTAATATCTCAGAAAGTACTTGGGCGATTTTTCTGAAAATTTGCAGGTATCTTCACTATGGGTCACGGATGTTGCCCGATGTTTTATTTTACCGTTATATCCGTTACTAACGGCTATAACGGCCCATAATTGTTTTTCTTCCTTGTGGAATATCTCAGAAAGTACTAGGCCGATCTTTCTGAAAATTTGTAGGTATCTTCACTACGGGTCATGGATGATGCCCGATGCTTTATTTTACTGTCATATCCGTTACTAACGGCTATAACGGCCCATAACGGTTTTTCTTCTTTATGAAATATCTCACAAAGTACTTGGCCGATCTTTCTGAAAATTTGTAGGAATGTTCATTATGGGTCACGGATGATGCCCGATGTTTTATTTTTTACCGTTATATCCGTTACTAGCGGCTATAATGGCCCATATCAGTTTTCTTCTTTATGGAATATCCGATCTTTCTGAAAATTTGTAGGTATGTTCATTATGGGTCACAGATGATGGCTGATGTTTACCAGAGTAGCCGTTACTAACGGCTATAACGGCCCCAAACGGTTTTTTCCTTTTTATAGAATATCTCACGTGTATTCAAGATAAACTGGGAGTACGTTTATATGCTTTGCATTTTTTTTTTCTTTTTGTATTGTTGGTATGACAACCCTTTTCTCATCGATCATTTCCATTCCCTTCACTGTTTACGCGAGTTTCCCCTCTCTGTGTGCTTGAGTGTGTGTGTGTGTGTGTGTGTGTGTGTGTGTGTGTGTGTGTGGGGTGCGTGCGTGCGTGCGTGCGTGCGTGCGTGCGTGCGTGCGCGTGCGTGCGTGTGTGTGTGTGTGTGCATATGTGTCCCTCCCCCCTTCCCCCTCCCCCGATCCCAACTGCTCACCTTCTTTCCAATCGTTCTCGTCATCCCCACATATGACTATCATCAATATGATCACCACCCATTAGCTCTCTCTCTCTCTCTCTCCTCTCTCTCTCTCTCTCTCTCGTTGTGTGCGTGTGTGTGTGTGTGTGTGTGTGTGTGTGTGTGTGTGTGTGTGTGTGTGTCTGTGTGTCTGTGTGTCTGTGTGTGACTCTCTCTCTCTCTCTCTCTCTCTCTCTCTCTCTCTCTCGTTGTGTGTGTGTGTGTGGTGTGTGTGTGTGTGTGTGTGTGTGTGTGTGTGTGACTCTCTCTCTCTCTCTCTCTCTCTCTGTTTGTTGTTGTTGTTGTTGTTGTTGTTGTTGTTGTTGTTGTTGTTGTTGTTGTTGCTGCTGCTGCTGCTGTTGTTGGCATGTTGTTCCCCTTTTTCATTGATTATTTTCAATCCTTTACAACCAGTATTATCATATAAACATAGCATTATATTGTCATATCGACACCAACATTATCTCACTTCTCACAATAATTAGTCTCATTATGATCATCATCCACCAACAATACTGTTTACATGAGTTTTCCCTTGATGTGCCTGTGTGTGACCCCCCCCCCCCCCCCCCCTCCTTTTTTTTTCAACCCTTTCTTCATTGATCATTTGGATCTCTCCCCAACGAGCAGTATCATATTAATGCCAACACACTATTTCACTTATGACAACGATCGTCATCCAACAGTCAATGATCATTCCCATTTCTCCCCAACCAGCATTACTATAGTAATGCCAACACATCATCTCACTAACGACAATAATCCCCATCCAACAGTCATTGGTCATTCCCATTTCTCCCCAACGAGCAGTATTATATTAATGCTAGCACACTATTTCACTTATGACAATGATCACCATCCAACAGTCAATGATCATTCCCATTTCTCCCCAACGAGCAGTATTATATTAATGCTAGCACACTATTTCACTTATGACAATGATCACCATCCAACAGTCATTGGTCATTCCCATTTCTCCCCAACGAGCAGTATTATATTAATGCTAGCACACTATTTCACTTATGACAATGATCCCCATCCAACAGTCGATGATCATTTTCATGTCTCCCTAACCAGTATTATTGTATTAATGCTAACACATTTCACTTGTGGCAACGACCATCACCTGACAGCCATTGATCACTTCTACTTCTTCCCAACCAGCATTATCATATCAATGCCAACACACTATTTCACTTATGACAGTGATCATTATCCAGCAGTCATGGATCATTTCCAACAGCATTATCATATCAATGGCAACACATTCTTTCACTTCTGGCAATGACCATTATCCAACAGGCATGGATCATTTCCAACAGCATTATCATATCAATGCCATCACATTCTTTCACTTCTGGCAATGACCATTATCCAACAGGCATGGATCATGTCCAACAGCATTATCATATCAATGCCATCACATTCTTTCACTTCTGGTAATGACCATTATCCAACAGGCATGGATCATGTCCAACAGCATTATCATATCAATGGCAACACATTCTTTCACTTCTGGTAATGACCATTATCCAACAGGCATGGATCATGTCCAACAGTACTATCATATCAAAGCCAACACATTCTTTCACTTCTGGTAATGACCATTATCCAACAGGCATGGATCATTTCCAACAGCATTATCATATCAAAGCCAACACATTCTTTCACTTCTGGTAATGACTATTATCCAGCAGGCATGGATCATGTCCAACAGCATTATCATATCAATGCCAACACATTCTTTCACTTCTGGTAATGACCATTATCCAACAGGCATGGATCATGTCCAACAGCATTATCATATCAATGCCATCACATTCTTTCACTTCTGGTAATGACCATTATCCAACAGGCATGGATCATGTCCAACAGCATTATCATATCAATGCCATCACATTCTTTCACTTCTGGTAATGACCATTATCCAGCAGGCATGGATCATGTCCAACAGCATTATCATATGAATGCCAACACATTTTTTCACTTCTGGTAATGACCATTATCCAGCAGGCATGGATCATGTCCAACAGCATTATCATATGAATGCCAACACATTTTTTCACTTCTGGTAATGACCATTATCCAGCAGGCATGGATCATGTCCAACAGCATTATCATATGAATGCCAACACATTTTTTCACTTCTGGTAATGACCATTATCCAGCAGGCATGGATCATGTCCAACAGCATTATCATATGAATGCCAACACATTTTTCACTTCTGGTAATGACCATTATCCAGCAGGCATGGATCATGTCCAACAGCATTATCATATGAATGCCAACACATTTTTTCACTTCTGGTAATGACCATTATCCAACAGGCATGCCAACACAGGCATGAACTCCCTCCTCCCTGTCCCCACGTATGTATAGGCAGAGAGATATGATCTCCCACCCCTCTCCCTTGCTCTCTTCCTCCTCTCTCTGTCTCTTCCCCTCTCCCCTTCTTATTTTTCACCTACCTCCATTTCCAACCATTATTATCATTACCAAAACAATCCCACATACACCTGCCATCATTGTGATCACCACACATCAGCTCTGTTTGATGGGTATCCCCAACCCCTTGTGTGTGGTGTGTGTGTGTGTGTGTGTGTGTGTGTGTGTGTGTGTGTGTGTTGTTGTTGTTGTTGTTGTTGTTGTTGGCATGTCAACCCTTTTCTCATTGATCATTTCCCTCCATTTCCTTTCCAACCAGTGTCATCATATTTTACTATGATCCTAATACCAACACTATGTCACCCCTCACAATTAGACTCATTAAGATCATCATCCACCAATAATACTGTTTACATGTCTCCCCCCCCCCCCTCGTATATAAGTGTTTTGTTTTTTATAAGATATGTTATCCTTTTCTCTTTGACCTTTCCGTTTCTCCCTGACCGACATGATTCTATTAATGCCAACACATTAGTTCGCTTACAACAATCAACACCATCCAACAGTGCTGTTCACTTTTCCAATAATACTGTGTGGACGAGTTTCTCATCCCTTCTCCCTATGCATACGTATATGCAGGTGGAGAGATATGAGCTTTCCCTACTCCCTTGCACTCTTTTCCCCCCAGCAACAACAGTAGCCCTTAACCCATTGATCACTTTCGTTCTTTGCCAATCATTATTATCATTACCCACATCCCCATGTAACTACTACCATCATAGTCACCACCCATTAGTTCTGTACTACCATCATAGTCACCACCCATTAGTTCTGTACTACCATCATAGTCACCACCCATTAGTTCTGTACTACCATCATAGTCACCACCCATTAGTTCTGTACTACCATCATAGTCACCACCCATTAGTTCTGTACTACCATCATAGTCACCACCCATTAGTTCTGTACTACCATCATAGTCACCACCCATTAGTTCTGTACTACCATCATAGTCACCACCCATTAGTTCTTGTTCTTCTTTTCCATGTGTCACTTCTAGTCCTTACCACTGCTATCATCAATTTACCATAATCACTACCGTCATTAATATATTATACCATTAAACAATAATTACAAAACAACAAACCCTTCTGTTTCACCACCCCCCCCCCCCCTCCCCTCTTATTTTCTTTTTCCCCTTCAGTGTTTAGCCACTATCAACACTACAACTATTATCGTCGTATTATCAAAACAAACAAAAAACAAAAACAAACAAACAAAAAAACCTCCTCTTATTATTTACGTTTTCATCATCGCCACTAGTATCACTATTATTGCTATTGTTACCATTATTATTATTATCATTTCAACTCCCATGATCCCCTTCTAAACTGCCTCGTTTCATCCAACGGCCATTTTACGCCGAATATGAGAAGATAAGTGGTTGCTCGTTCTTCGTTTTCATTGTCCTAAATGTTGCTTGTTTTTGCCTGAAGAAGACCCAAGAAGTCAAAATACATTGTGTTTTTCCTGTGATCTGTTTGTCTGGATGGCGAGGTGGAACTAACACAGTTTCTTTTTAAAATTAAATTCATTTTCCACCCATAGTGACCTCGTTTTGAAACTAACATCATTAAAATGTTACATTTTAGGAGGAAATTCTTGTATGGATGACTACACATGTGAAGATACCTTGTCCTATATCATTTCTATGTGTGTAAAACTATATCGTAAATTGGATCTTGGATATAAAGAAATGTCATTGTTGAATTTAAAATTTGTGTCAGATTTCGTATATTTTCATGAAGGACGTGTCAGAGGATTACCAACTCATAAAGACTACAATTCACAAAGCTAATACCTTATTACAAAACGGTTCTCACTTCTTGAATGAACATGGGATGTCTTTAGAAAAAGCATACTGTTTGAAAATTATTCCCCGGTGACAAGCAACTCTTTTTGGTAGAAAGAAACTCGTGGACAGCGTGGCAGCAGAGAGTCCTCAGAAGAGAAGCCCCCTTCAAGCAAGTGTTTCGGCCCTTATCTCCTGACACTCTAGGGGGGTTGGGCCACACCCGGTTCATGACTCCGGATGTCCCTCTGCTGCCCCCTTTTTTTTTTTTTTTTTTCCCATCTTGGGACGAGCCATGGCTGGGATTCGAACCCATGACCCTCTGGACATGCTCATTTTCCACTTAATGACTCGCGCTTTAACCACTGAGCCACAGGGACACCTGATATTTGTAGGAAATTTAAGCCTTATGAAGTTCACTTTTGTTCCTCCTTGACCAGATCCAGCTTGAACACCTCTCTGCCGCTTCTGCCATTGCTTTCAGGGCTCTGGTTTTTTCCCTCCCTGCAACTGAGAGCTGTTTCATGAGGCTGTATGCAGACGTTCCTACAAATCCCCTAGCTCCAATTTCTGCAGTGAGGACTTTGACCTGATAGCCTTCTCTCCTCAGGCTGTTTGCCAGATCAGCATACTTTTCAGTCTTGTAGATTTGAGCTGCCTCCATTCTGTTCTCATATGGCACCGTGAGCTCGATCATGATCAGCTGCTTGGTTGACTTAGAGTGGACTACTATGTCTGGTCTCATGCCACTCTTGCTGATGATCTCTGGGTGACTCTTCCATTCTGGGAGGTCTGCAGTGCACTCCCAGTCATCTGCCCCGTCCAGCAGACTCTGCCTGCATGTTTCGAGTGGAACTGTTGTTCTTGGCCATGATTTGCTGCCTCCTGCCGTGAAGAATGTTGCGGGTGCTTTTGGAGTCCTGATTTTCCCTTTTGTGGTGTTGGTACTAGCCCAGACTACTTGTACAATCTCTTTGAGCACTTGGTTGTGCCTCCATGTGTACCTTCCTTGAGCCAGGGCTACTTTACATGAGCTTAGGACATGCTCCACTGTTTGTTTTTCATGGCAGAGGGGGCATGCAGGATCGTCTGTTTTCCCCCACTTCACCAGGTTTGCATTTGAGGGCAGAAGGTCATATGCAGATCTGAGAATGAAGCTGATCCTGAGAGGGGCCATGTGCCAAATGTCATTCCAAGTGAGACTTCTTTGGAGTGCATTCTCCCACGTTGTCCATTGCCCTTGCTGGCTCTGCTGGACTGCTTTTTGGAGTCTTTTTTGGTCTTCTTCTTTTCTCATCTCCTGAATCATCATGTCTCTTTTGGCTTTTCCTTTGGCCTTTGACCACCATTCAGTTTTGGTCACCCCAAGTCCTTGTCTGTTGGTCTGTGTGTGTCCTGTTATTTCTCTGATCTTGAGACTTTCTTTTGCAGAATCCATCGCCTCTTGAACTTTCCATTTTCTGCCTGTCTTCAGCTGGGGCTTGATTGCTTCTACCACCTTGTCTCCTGAGTCCTCCAGCATGCTTTGAAGTCTGATCTTCCCTGCTTTGTATTCCTCCAGGATGGATTTCAGTGGTAGTTTCAGCTTTGCTTGGCGACAGTACAGCGCTATGTCAGTCAGATAGGGTGGGACACCAAGCCATTTCCTTGTGAACTTGTTGATTTTGGCTTCCATTGCCTCCACTATGCTGGTGCAGATGTTGTATATCATCAGAGGCCATAGGAGCTTTGGTATCAGCATGAACTGCAGACACCAGACCTTGTATTTGCCAGGGAGCCCACACTGGTCAATGGTCTCCAAGCCTTCCTCCGCCATCTGCTTGGTTTCTTTTGCTCTTTGTGTGTCTTTCAGCGTATCATCATACCATCTTCCAAGGCTCTTGACTGGTTCTTCTGTGACTGTTGGAATGGCCTGGTTGGCAACACTGAAGACCACAGATCCGGCCACTTTTCCTTTCCTCAGTGAGAGACTCCGTGATTTCTTTGGCTTGAACTTCATTCTGGATGAGGCAACTATGTCGTCCAGCCTCTCCAGCACATGACGTGTCTCGTCTTCTCTGGATGAAATCACTGTAGTGTCATCCATGAAGGCCTTGAGAGGAGGCATCTTGTATCCATCGCCAAGGTCTGTTTGTCTCGCGTTGTTTGTTGCTGCTTTCAAGATGAGTTCCATTGCCAGCACGAACAGTATTGGGGAAATTGCACAGCCCATTGCAATACCCACTTCCAAGTTGATCCAGTCTGTTGTGTACTCCTTGGTAGAGAACCGCATTGAGAAGCCATTGAAGTACTTCTTGAGCATGTCGCGGATGTTCTTTGGCACATGGTACATCTCAAGAGCCAACTGTATCATCTCATGGGGCACAGATCCATATGCGTTTGCCAGATCAAGCCACACTACGTCCAGGTCTCTCTTTTCTGTTTTTGCTTTTTGGATTGCGTCCCAGATCATTGTGGCGTGTTCTACACAGCCAGCCATGCCTGGGATGCCACCTTTCTGGACTGACACATCCAAGTACTTGTTTTCCATCAGGTACTTGGTCAGCCTTGCTGCCATGACAGAGAAGAAGATTTTCCCTTCGACGTTCAGTAGTGATATTGGCCTGAACTGGCTGATGTCACTTGAGTTTTGCTCTTTGGGGATGTACACACCATCTGCCGTCATCCACTGGCCGCTGGTCTTCTGGTTTCTCCAAGCCGATCGCAGCAGCCTGTGGAGCCACTCCAGCACCTTGGGACATTTCTTGTAAAGCTGGTAAGGTATTCCGTTTGGCCCTGGTGATGATTTGGCTCTGGCTTTGTCGACCACCTTCTTGATTTCCGCCAACGTTGGAGGCTTGCCATTGAACTGTTCCTCAGGGTTGGTTGGCCACACCAGACCTTGAATGTCGAGTGGTGCTTTGCTCTGTGGGTCAGAGTATGTTTTCCTCAGATGCTGCTCAAGAACTCCTTTGTCCACACTTAGGGTCCCAGACTTTGGCTGCTCAAACAGTGTTCTGGCAAACTGGAAGGGGTCTCTGAAGAAGCGCTCTTGTGTCTTCTTCTTTTTGCTCTTCCTCTTCCTCGCAGATTCCGCTTTGCTGAGGGTGCTGTGTTTTTCTTTCAGGTCTTTCCACAGTTTTTCCAAGCCTTGTTTTTCAGCTGGCAATGCGGTC
This sequence comes from Conus canariensis, assembly GCA_033310375.1. Lineage (NCBI taxonomy): Eukaryota > Metazoa > Mollusca > Gastropoda > Neogastropoda > Conidae > Conus > Conus canariensis. The sequence goes on from CM065745.1 coordinate 3,762,522, forward strand.
TTCATTTGCATCTTGAGGTTTTTCTTTTGGACCCTGATCTTGTCCATCTTTTCTTGGCGTCTGGATTTCTTTGGAGGTGTTTTCTCTTTGGGTAGTTTTGCTCCATAGGCGTCTCTACATGTGGCATACACAATGTCCCCATATGTGGCTAGTTTGTGTTCCAGGGTGGTTTTCCCTATCAGTGCGTCGAGTCTTTGGACGATTTTTGCATCCAGTTTCTCCCAATCTTCAGTTTCGTTTGCTCGTGGCAGGTTGAGTTTCAGGCGCCTGGCATCGAGGGCCTGTGCAAATTCCTCATCCGAACCAACAGCGTGGATGTCCTTGGCACTGTGGTTTAAATCCTGGCCTTGGTCTTCCGACGTCTTATCTGCTGATGCAGTGCGCTGCTGCTCATTCAGATGAGTCTTCACACATCCCATCTTTGTTCTGTGGATCTTCATGCCACGGGTGGTAGCGAAACGCTTTCCACAGACACATGGATATTCCATTTGGTCCATGTTCATAGTCCGTTTGGGATTTGCAGTCATGATTGGTTGAGCACCGATGGATTCATCATTCTCTCCCCCTTTCGGTGAATCCTGGGAGCATCTTTTCCTTTTATTCTTAGTAGCCACATGTTTAAGGCAAAGTGGGGAGCCAGCCCACAGAGCCCTTGGTTCTGGTCTTTCCCAGTGTCCTCCGGTCTTTCCCGGACGTCCTCCGGCCTATTCCCGGAAGTCAATGGTTTACCCATGCATCAGTAGAAAGAAACTCGTGGAGAGCGTGGCAGCAGAGAGTCCTCAGAAGAGAAGCCCCCTTCAAGCAAGTGTTTCGGCCCTTATCTCCTGACACTCTAGGCTAAACGACTAAACTCAGCAGAGCCAACACCTGAGTTATGCCGAATCCACTTCCATTTACTTCTTATCCTGGATAAAAGAGTTAAGGAATGGAAGTCCAGTACAACTTCAGAACACTTCCATTGACAGTTTAGTTAAGGAATGGAAGTCCAGTACAACTTCAGAACACTTCCATTGACAGTTTAGTTAAGGAATCGGAAGTCCAGTACAACTTCAGAACACTTCCATTGACAGTTTAGTTAAGGAACGGAAGTCCAGTACAACTTCAGAACACTTCCATTGACAGTTTCAAAGTGAGGTGGCTAATACAAATTTTTTTCTTGAAAATAGCAGTTACCTTTTTTCTTACATCTAATATCCACATGATCTCTCTCTCTCTCTCTCTCTCTCTCTCTCTCTCTCTCTCTCTCTCTCTCTCTCTCTCTTCTGTTTTTGACGACTTTGGGAATTTTTACGCTTACAATACAGGCGTGAAACCTCCGGCTGGTACAATCGCGACGATGAATTATTGAAGGCAGACAGACTGTTCAGCTAAAGGTCACACGAACAATGACAGAGACTGCGACAAAAACCCTCTAGAAACACTGCAAATGGAGACATGTTCTTTAGCTCTAGGCAATACAATGTTCACAACAGAATGCAACTTTGTTAATCCCTGACTGGAAATAGCGAGACGTACTGAAGGCTTGGCACCCAACATCGGGCTTCTCCATCTTATCTGTCTGAATAATTTCTAATGCAAACAACCGAAAAAGAGGTCATTTGATAAGATTGAAGATAAAGTCAAAATACAGAGAAGCAGACAAAAACGTACTAACAAAACAAAAATACCAAAGTAGTAATGCACAAACAAATTAAATCTAGACCCTGCCCCCCCCCCCCGCCCCCCCTGCCCCCCCCCCCCCGCCCCCCAAAAAAAGAAGAAAAAAAAAAAAAGATAAAAAATCCACAACAAAGGACGCCTTAAAAGACTGTAATAAACCATTATGTGTGTATTCTAAATCGCTTTATAATGTAATATGGCAAATGAAAAAGTAGGCCATTCCGATAAGTGTCATATACATAAATACAACATAAACCATGGAGAGATCAAGTAAATTCTAAAACTGCATATTTGTCAGACTGGGCATAAATGCATGCCCGCACTCAGCCCAGCATTCACTCCATGCACACGCAATCTCTCCAAACAACCAAAAGGCGCACTACAATAATTCTTCTTCTCCCCCTCCTCTCCGGGAAATAATTTACTAAACAATAATCAACTTTTCAAATCTTTCAACTGGTTTGTTTCTAGGAATTATTTTTCATTCCTCCTCTCCAGTGGAAGTACAGACATTCCACAGATCCACTAGCTGGGACCAAACTTCATCTCATTATACATAATAATTCACGAATACATCTTTTCATCTTATTATACATAATTCAAGAATACATCTTTTCATGTCATTATACATAATTCAGAAATACATCTTTTAATGGTTTCTCCTCCTCACTGGAGAAACAATTCATACATTTTCTAACGAAGAGTCAAAGATGGCTAGTATCTGAATTCCGACCCAGGGGAACAATCACCAATCTTTGTGGGTCAACATGATAAATTCTTTAAATCATCTGTCACGACTGTCGCAGTCTTCTTCACAATTAGGTGCTGCCGCAGCACTGGAGATCAACTACTTCTGCGACTGCCTCAGTCGCCTAGTCCGTTACTGGTGCTGCCACAGCACCGGGAAGGGCTGAAACACGAATGAAGTCCGTGTAAGTAATCTATTTCAAAATCTGAATAATGATAAATTCTTTTCCCTTTTTCCCTTTTCTTAACTCTCTCTTTTTTCTCTCCCCATCTGTCTATACCTCACCTGGTAATGGTAAATTGAAGGTGGAACTCGTTCTTCAGACAACCTGTCCGGTCAGTGTCCCCAAGCCATCTCCTTCCTATTCCTTATTTTTCCCTCCTGCGCTCTTTTTGAGTACACGTTCAGTGAGTACTCGTCTAACTCTACGCATTACCAGCCCTTGTTTGCTGACCAATGGACAACGTCCGTCCATTCACTGAACTGTTTTCATAGCCACCAGCGACACCGATCACACTGGTCAGGCCACTTAAATAATCCTTTCTTTTATCTTTTCTCTTCTCTACCTAGGGAAATGCTTTATAACAAATAAGGGCGTATGCGATGGAACGTCACATGTGGCCATGTGAGGCTACATCACATGACAATATTGAACTGAAATACCCATGTGCCTCTTCCTCCATTTTTTTCCTTATTTCCAACACCACACACACACACACACACACACACACACACACACACACACACACACACACACACTGAACTTGTCTACTCGGACTGTTTCACATCTTTACCTCCCTTGCATCCTTAAATGGATCCTCAAGCATAGGCTCAAAGATTTTTTCCCCCTACATTTTACGATGTTTATTTAATGATGTTAATTTTTTAGCGACTTATTTCCTTACCAAACTTTCTTTTCGTTTTACTTTCTACCCTTCCAAGGCAGCTTTGGGGTGGTGCTGTTAGATTCTTTTTTTTTCCCAACCTTTGGTGGTGAGAACACCACAGAATTCTAGACTGCAGTGTATCTCCATTTGATGCCAACGGAGCACAGATAGTTATCAGTGATGTGTCCCTGGTGAGTCCGGTCTAACTGACGAAAAGCCTCGGAGCAGGCAATACGAATAGATGTATATAACTGAAGAGTTTATAATGGTTCTCCTAAGCTGTAGTAAAGGGTTTAACGTATCTACTATAATATTCTGATTTTATTTTGTTCCCTTCCCACCCTCTTTTCATTTCATATTTACATCTTTGCGAAGTCTTTAAAATAATGAGGGAAGAATTGTTAGCCTACACTGGTATTGCCCACTGCTAAATTAATGAGACAGTGAGTATAGAAATATACCTCTGAATTAGAGAGAGAGAGAGCCGTATCTCCCTTCCAAGTCTGACCCAGCGGGCGATATGAATGGTTCTGTCTTCAAGATGGGTTTGACTGTCCCCATATGTTGATGATACCGAAGACTTTCATACTTAAAACAAAATTCCCCATCTTTCATTTCCCTCAGCCACCACCCCCCGTTTTTCTTTCTTACATTTTTTCATTATTAAATCTACGTCAAATCACAAATGTAATAATGGAGGAATTGCTAACCTGCACTACTTTTTCCCCAACACTGCTGAATTGCTCAACATATTATTTGTTTGGTTAGTTGGTAGCAGATTGCATGTCTCAGGAGGTCCCAGTAAAGGCTGTTCTGCACAATTCTTAGCAGCTGTAAACCCTTATGTGACTGACAATGCTTGGGTTTATTTAACGGTAAAGCTGACCACTCTGACCAATGACACCCTTTGACCTCCCTTGTATCCTTAAAAGGGATTTTAGTTTGTTAGCGACTTATTTCTTCACAACACTTTCCGTTCGTTTTGCTTTTCTACCCTTTGTTGGCTGCTCTGCAGTGCTGCTGGATTTCATTTTTGAACCCTTGGAGATGAGAATACCACAGAATCGTAGACAGTGGCATATTTCCATTTGATGGCGAGGGAACACAGACACAATCAGCCATGTCTCTCTGACGAGTCCGATCCAGAGGACGAAAGGCCTCAGAGCAGGTAATATGAAGGGTTGTCTTCAGGATGGGTTACAATGGTCCCCATAAGCTGCTAGCGAAGGATTTGTTATTCATATCTCCCTGATTTTTCATTCTCATTTTTGTCTGCCCCTATCCCCCCTCCCTTCCCTTCCTTTTCTTTAATCTCTGCTAGTTTGTCTTTTGCTAGAAACTCGAGGAGTAACTCCTGAAAAAGATTTGTCTTACTTTAAAAACTGGAATGAAGGAGTGGATATAAAATTTGGTATGTCGTTTGTTTGAACAGTGTGACCCATGCGTAGGTATCATAGTGATGTGTCTTTGAAAACTAGATTGAAAGAGTAGATACAGGTCTGTTTGAAAAGAGGGCGGAAGGAGCATATGTTAAATTTGACTTATCTTTTATTTCAAAACTCTATTGAAGGAAATTATATCAAGTCTTATTTGTCTTTTGTTTGAAAAGAGAGCTTAAAGAGTAAGTATTAAATGTAATTTCTCTTTTGTTGTGTAGAAGTAGAACATATTACATATGATGTGTCTCTTATTCGAAAAGTGGCCTGAAGGAACACAAACTACATCTGATGAAAGGCAATTCAGCATTCTATGTCAGTCTTGGTGTTTTGAAATAAGTGAAATATCAAATGAAAAGCAGCACAATGGTCTACGTGTCTCCAACCAAGTGAATTGTTATCAGGAAGTCATCTCTTCTCTCTCTCTCTCTCTCTCTCTCTTAACACCACACACACACACACACACACACCACACACACACACACACACACACACACAACATGCGTACTCTCTTGTGTGTGTGTGTGTGTGTGTGTGTGTGTGTGTGTGTGTGTGTGTGTGTGTTAGGAAGGATTCACTCCCCCATTCTTTCCCAAACTAATATTATATAATCAAATCAACAAGCAAACAAACAAACAAGTAATGTGGATCTATTTTGACTCTTACCTCTTTGACGAAGAGATTTTCTGGCCATTAGCACAGTGGAAATAGGACAGGGACGATTTGGGTCCTGCAGTCTTCTCACAGTTTATCTCATCACCGCCATCCTCACAATCCTTGTGTCCATCACACACCAAGGCGTAGTGCACTTGTCCATGTACAGTACAGTCAAACAGCTTGAAGTTGTTGGTAGACAGGGGCTGATCATATCCTTCTTCAGGGCATGGCTGAAACTGAAGTACGACGGAGCCGTCTTGGCAGTCTTTCAGGACGTGGGTGGAGTTTGTCAGAGCATATGGGAATGCCGGGCTGGAGTTGGTGGAAAGACTGAACATGCGTGTATTGTTCAGAACTCGGCCATCAAGGTCTTCACCGGCCTTCATACACACCAGCCCAGTGACGCTGTTGTTTTGGCACTCTGGTTCGCCAAGAACGGTTGTCACTATCTCTCCATGTGAGAAGAGAAGAGCGAATTTCGAATCTGGTTTGGATCGGCGTGGCAATGGATCTCCATGGTTCATAATCCCCCCGTCCCACTGTAGAACGTGTCGGTAGTGTGTTTTCATCTGATTAGATTTCATGCTGACTACCATGTGGTTTAAGCCGACAGCCAGACACATTCTGGGGATGCCAGTGCGTGCGATGACCATTCCTAGCAACTTCCGTGCCGCAGGCTCTGGTAATATGGCCAGGTTCCCACCAGGCAGCTGACGACAAGACTGCCTCGGGTCCTGTCCGGAAGACTTTGTGATAACTTGAAGGCAGCGGTGATGGAGGTGAAACCACGGGTCAGCACAGGAGAACGGGACAGGAGAAGGCGATGACCACAAGGGATTTCGTCCTGGCCATGTTCTGTTAAAATAATAAATGAAAATAGATAAATGATGAAATAAATAAATAGACAAATGATAAAATAAAAAAGTATGTCAACCAGCCAACTAACCAGCCCGTCAGTCAATTGATCAATCGATTAACCAATTGATCAATCAATCGATCAATCAATCAACCAACCAAACATTCAATCGACCAACCAGTCAATCAATCAATCAATCAACCAATCGATCGATCGACCGATCTATCAGTCAGTCCACTTTCATAGGAAACACACATAGGTGCAACACCAGCCGCAGTCGTGCAGTGGATGACGTTGTGGACTGCAAGCTGGGAAGATGCGGGATCAGGCCTCATCAAAAGCATGTTCTGTTTTTTTTTTTTTTTTTTTCTTTTTTTTTTCTTTTTCTTTTTGTTGCTTGTTTGTTATGGGAGGAGGGGGTAGAGGGTGGGGGGTGGGGTGGGGTGGGTGGGGGGCTGATAGGGGGGGGGGGGGGTGCGGGGGTGTAGCCAGCTCTAGTATCACCTCTTCGTTCCATTCAATGAAGAGTCATTCCATCCTTGTCAAGGGAAACTTAGTGATTCGCCCTGTATGAATTCCGCCAGCAAAGACCCCATTCTCTCTCTCTCTCTCTCTCTCTCTCTCTCTCTCTCTCTCTCTCTCTCTACCTCCCCTCCCCCCCCCCCTCTCTCTCTCTCTCTCTTGTTTGCTTGTTTGCTTTCTCACATTATTTGATTTCACTGCATGTTGTAGTCCCTACTCAGGGCGAGGACTGGATGTAAAAAAGTGCGTCAATGCTTATCTATTATCCTCATAGATAAAGAATTTTGTCTTGTCTTGTCTTGTCTTGTCCTCTCTCTCTCTCTCTCTCTCTCTCTCTCTCTCTCTCTCTCTCTCTCTCTCTCTCTCTCTCTCGGGGGTTTTGTCTTTTGCTTACAAAGTGTAGACAGCCTCTGTCAGTCACTCTGACTTCGAAGTCTATTATTTTAAGTTTAATGCCTTTAATGGTATTTCCTATGGTGCAGTCATCGAAATGCCAGCAGTGCCTTTATCCTTTCCTTCGGTTTGTGGTGTTTTCATGTTTACGTTCGTTGGTATTTCCTATGGTGCAGTCATCGAAATGCCAGCAGTGCCGGTATCCTTTCCTTCGGTTTGTGGTGTTTTCATGTTTACGTTCGTTGCATTTATGCCTTTATCCTTTCCTTCGGTTTGTGGTGTTTTCATGTTTACGTTCGTTGCATTTATGTTTCATCGGTTGGCAAAGAAAGTCTCTGTCTTTTGTCGGACATGGAAGCTCCAAAGATGGCAAGATGGTGTCGCAGTAGGTTTGATCCTGTCGTTTTTGTTCCACGGAATTTTAGATCTAGTTACATCTTGCGCTGAAGTGAATGAGGGTAAGTGATTGCTCGTTCATTTCAGTTGTCCTGAGTATCTTGCCTGAAGAAGACCTAAGAGGTCGAAACGTGTCGTCTTTTGTCTTGTGATCCGTTTGTCTGCGTTTTCTTGGTGGTTCGCTATTAATTACATTTAAAATTCACGGAATTTTAGTTCAGCTTTGTGGGAACTTTGAACTTAACCCAGGACGTAGACCAGGCAGCAAGGGAGAGAGTCTTACGCAGACAAGACTGAACAGTGCCAGTGGATCTTTGCCTGCAGCCAGTGACTCGCCGTCCCGATCGCCTGTGGAACCTCCTGTGGCAGATGTCATGTCGAGTCTTCACGTCTTGAACCTTAAGTTCAATGGAATGAAGGCCGACATGAGAGAAAAGAGTGAGACGGTAAGTGATTTACGTGAGGATGTGTCTTTGCTAAAACAGGAGATTACAGACCTTAAATATGATAATGAAAGGCTCAGAGAACAAAACGAAAGACTGACTGAAAATGTGATGAAATTAGAACAAAAGGCAGATGATCTCGAGTGCCGTTCCAAAAGGAATAATGTCATTTTTCACGGCGTTCCTCGAAGACAGAATGAAACTAGGCGAGAGTTTGAGGCTTTAATTCAGGATCTGATAACGGACAGACTGGATCTGACTGATCAGTCTTTCCTATCACTGAATGTTGCACCTTTTATAGACATAAAGAAAAACTACTAAATGCCAGGTGCAAACTATAAGGAACCAAAATATTTGTAGGGGTGGGTTTTTCTCAGCGGATCAGGGAGATTCGAAAAAAGTCGATGCCTCACCTAAAAGAAGTCAAAATGAACAAGAGAGTGTCCATGGTCTACAATCATTTGATCATTGACGGACAATAGTTCTCTGTAGATCAAGTCGGTAATCATAAAAATATAGCTTTGGAAAATGGCCGGCGTGGTGAGGTAAGCTATAATATTATGGTGGTAAAAGATAGTTATGAAATATCCTTCAAACTGACGTGGGTGCAGAGGCAACAAAAAGAAATCGGACATCGCCTGTTCCTGAACACGAGGTTGAAATATCACGCGCAGTTCAGGATGAGGTGGTCGAAACAGCCGTGCCCGCACCACACATTGACAACAGAATTCAAAGCATGTGTTTCTCTGATTTTCATGTGTCCCCAGATAAAATACTAAATAATGTTGATATTTTCATTGATGATGTGTCATTAAGTAATAAAAATACTGACGACTCCTCAAATGGTACTAAGTTTGGACAGAATTATCTCAATGTGGATAAAACCTCGAATACCGCTTTGTTTGACTATAATATATCTATAAACAAATATTCAAGACTGGCACAGCCTTTTAAACTTGAATTAAGTCAGACAAATACATAGAGGAACAATCTAATAGTGGGGGAAAAAACAAGCGCAGGCCAACAACTCAATTGTCTTCATAGTAATGATTTGGCAAAGATTTGGACTTAAGGAGGGGGGGGGGGGGGGGGGGGTAGTTTGAAGATGGAGAAACTGGGAACATGAAATTAAGGAAATATATTACGGATATGAAAACTCTTCACTAGCTGCATAAGGGAACCATCACAATCCCTTTTGAAGGCAGATGTATGTGTATTGCCTGCTCCAAGGCCTTTCGTCCGCTGGATCGGAACTCATCAGGGAGACACGGCTGGTTGTGTCTGCGCTATAGAGACACACCACAGTCCACAATACCGTGGTGTTCTCACCACCAAGGGTGCAAAAAAAGAATCCAATAGCACCTTGCATCTTTGGGTGGATCCTCAGGCATAGGCTCAAAGATTGTCCCCTACATTTTATACTATTTGCATAATGTCTTTAGTTTTTCAGCAACTTTTTTCCTCCCCACACTTTCGTTTGGTTTCATTTACTACTCTTCGCTGGCTGCTTTGGGAGTGCTACTGGATTCTTTTTTGCACCCTTGGTGGTGAGAACACCACGGTATTGTGGACTGTGGTGTGTCTCTGTTTGACGCCAGGAGCGCAGACACAACCAGCCATGTCTCCCTGATGAGTTCCGATCCAGCGGACGAAAGGCCTCGGAGCAGGTAATACAAATATATGTGCATTCAAAAGGGATTGCGATGGTTCCCTTATGCAGCTAGTGAAGAGTTTTCCTATCTGTAATATATTTCCTTAATTTCATGTTCCCAGTTTCTCCATCTTCAAAGTACCCGCCCCTCTCCCCCCACCCCCCCTCCCTCTTAAGTCCAAATCTTTGCCAAGTCATTACTATGAAGACAATTGAGTTGTTGGCCTGCGCTTGTTTTTTTTCCCCACTATTAGATTGTTCGTCTCTGTATTTGTCTGACTTTATTCAAGTTTAAAAGACTGTGCCAGTCTTGAATAAAAGTTACTCTGTGTTAGGTTTTCTTATGGGAGCAAAAGTTACCCCACTTGTTTATTGTTTACCGTTCCCTGCCTCATTTTATTTCCAATATATCTAAATTGAAAATGAAATGAGGCAGGGAACAGTAAACAATAAACGCACATTGCTTATAATTATCTATTCTGAATGAAAGAGTGGTTGTCAAAAACATTTATCGTTCAAAGAGTGGCTTAGTCGACGACAAAGTTTTTTTTTTTTTAAATTAAATGATCTGCTGGATGAATTGAGCCTGTGTGTAAAAAGTGTGATGCCTGATAAACAAGATTTTGTAGATGGATGCAGTGGATGTTTGTCTGGAAGCTACGCACATGTCAGTCCTTTGTGTAATAATGCTTTGAACTAAAAAAAAAACTACAATAGAATGGGTGGAGATGAAGAATAACATATCCAGGTATCTATTGGGGAGTCGGTGATGGCACAAACAAAGTTCAGCATAAAAAGAACAAATCGGCTATGAATAAATGAATAAATGTTTTTACACTGGAACGTTAATGGCTTGTCAAAGATACGTGATAAGGATTTCGTTTCGTATACAGCGTCATTCAAGTTTGTATGCCTTGTAGAAACCTTTGTGGGAAGTTTTGCATCTACAGTTTTCAGTGCTCATAAAACATTTTGTAAACCTGCAATTAAGATAACACAACACGGGGGGCGTTCAGGTTGAGTTGTGTGTTTGATAAAGAAAGAAGTTTTAATGTATGTGGAAGAAGTGCATACTGATCGTAATAACATCTTTCTGTTATCTATTTGCAAATATCTGTCCGGCTTATTGAAAGATGTCTTATATGTGTATATTTGCAAACCAGAAAATTCACCATACTGTCATTTTTCTGATATCGACAATGGTATATATGATCTTGAGGACCGTCTTACGGATGTCTTGCTTGACATACATGATATACGTATACGATTAGCTGGCGATTTAAACGGTTAGAACGGCTAGCATTTCCCAGGTTATCTATGTTCTGATACAAACAGTTTTCACATTGATGCAGACAGTTTTCTAAATAACACAAACAGACGCTCCGAAGATAAAATTTTGAACAAGTATGGGAAATTCTTGTTAAACATGTGTACAGCATTGGATCTATGTATATTGAAAGATGTATGCAATGGTGACCTCCAAGGTCATTTCACATACATTTCTGAGAATGGGAATAGTATAAAGACCATTACATAGATTCCTCTGACTTAATTGCTCATATACATTCCTCATGCACTCTCTTTGTTAGTTAACGCATCGAATGAGATCAACTATCTCTAGAAGTTAATGTATATTTCAAAGCCAGTAATATATCTACACAAAATGCAAAGAAAAAAAACAAGATGCAAAGCATATAAACGTACTCCCAGTTTATCCTGAATAAGCGTGAGATATTCCATAAAGAGGAAAAACCGTCTTGGACTGGTATAACCGTTAGTAATGGCTATTCTGGTAAACATCGGCCATCGTCTGTGACCTATAATGAACATACTTACAAATTTTCAGAAAGATCGGCCAAGAACTTTCTGAGATTTTCCATAGAGAAGAAAACCATTATGGGCCGTTAGTAATGGCTGTAACGGTAAACTTAAACATCAGGCATCATCCGTGACCCATAATGAACATACCTACAAATTTTCAGAAATATCGGCCAAGTACTTTCTGAGATATTCCATAAAGAAGAAAAACTGTTACAGGCCGTTACAGCCGTTAGTAACGGCTATAACGGTAAACTAAAACACCGGGCATCATCCGTAACCCATAATGAACATATATGCTAATTTTCACAAATATCAACCAAGTACTGTCTGAGATATTTCATCAAGAAAAAAAAATGTTACAGGCCGTTACAGCCGTTAGTAATGGCTATAACGGTAAACTAAAATATGGGGCATCACCCGTGACCCATAATGAACATACCTGCTAATTTTCACAAAGATCGGCCAAGTACTTTCTGAGATATTACATGAAGAAAAACAACCGTTACAGGCCGTTACAGCCGTTAGTAACGGCTATAACGGTAAACTAAAATATCGGGCATTATTCGTGACCCATAATGAACATACCTGTTAATGTTAACGAAGATCAAACAAGTACTTTCTGAGATATTCCATGAAGAAGAAAAAGCGTTACAGGCCGTTACAGTCGTTAGTAACGGTATATATGGTAAACTAAAACATCGGGTATTATTTGTGACCATAATGAACATATCTACAACTTTTCAGAAAGATCGGCCAAGTGGTTTTTGAGATATTCCATAAAGAAGAAAAACCGTTACAGGCCGTTACAGCCGTTAGTAACGGCTATAACGGGGTAAACTAAATCATCGGGCATCATCCGAGACCCATAATGAACATACCTGCTATTTTCAAAAACATCGGCCAAGTACTTTCTGATACATTCCATAAAGAAGAAAAGAGCGTTACAGGCCGTTACAGCCAATAGTAACGGCTGTAACGGTAGATTAAAACATCGGGCATCATCCGTGACCCATGATGAACATATCGACAAATGTTCAGAAAGATCGGCCAAGTACTTTTTGAGATATTCTATAAAGAAGAAAAAACCGTTACAGGCTGTTACAGCCGTTAGTAACGGCTATAACGGGGTAAACATCGGGCATCATCCGTAACCCAAAATGAACATACTTGCTAATTTTCACAAAGATCTGCCAAGTACTTTCTGAGATATTCCATGGAGAAGAAAACCCGTTAAGGCCGTTACAGCCGTTAGTAACAGCTGTAACGGTAAACTAAAACGTTGGGCATCATTCGTGACCCATAATGAACATACCTGCAAATGTTCAGAAAGATCGGCCAAGTGCTTTCTGAGATATTCTATAAAGAAGGAAAACAGTTACAGGCCGTTACAGCCGTTACTAACGGCTATAACGGTAAACTAAAACATAAGGCATTATTCGTGACCCATAATGAACATACCTACAAATGTTCAGAAAGATCAGCCAAGTACTTTTTGAGATATTCTATAAAGAAGAAAAACCGTTACAGGCTGTTACAGCCGTTAGTAACGGCTATAACGGGGTAAACTAAAACATCGGGCATCATCCGAGACCCATAATGAACATACCTGCTAATTTTCACAAAGATCTGCCAAGTACTTTCTGAGATATTCCATAAAGAAGAAAAAGCGTTAGTAACAGCTGTAACGGTAAACTAAAACATCGGGCATTATCCTTGACCCATAATGAACATACCTACAAATTTTCAGAAAGATCGGCCCAGTAGTTTTGTCTGGAGCGAGTGGAACACATTTTGACCACGGACACACAGACAGACAGACAGACAGACAGACACACAGACAGCATTTCTTCGTTCCCATTCTAAAGTACTCCCTGTTCTTTAAGAACTGGGAGTACAAAAATAGAGATTGTTGAGAAGCTTGTGTGGCAAGATGGTATGCTGATACATTTTGTGTTCAAATGAACAGTGAGTCTGCTCTATCAATGATAGCTATAGCGATTAGTCTGATTCATGTTGATGTTGATATTGCACTGGATGTGTTTAATACCAATGTAACGTATGACGCTGAGTGTATGAAGGAACAAATGAAAGAGATGAGAAAAAAAATGAATGGTACGATATAAAATGCACTTTAGCTAAAAGAAAAGCAAGGAAAGTTTTAACGATTTCTCGAAAACCGAAGATCACATTCAGTAACACTTTTTGTAGAGCAAGAAAACAATACAAAAAGATGCTGCAGAGGAAAAGGAAAGAACATAATTAGATGTTATCAGTCTAGTAAAGTCAATAAATGTTCAGCACAAATTTAGGAAAAATATGCAAAATATATCAGTGAAAAAATGTCAATGCTGATGAATGGCATCAACATTTTACAGAAATGTTTAAAAAAAGAAGACGATGAAGAACGTTTCTTAGATATTGAAGAAGAAATCATTGATACAGAAGACAACATAGATACTTTTAATCGCACCGTTTCGAAAGAGGAGGTATTATTAGTGATAGAAAAGCTGAAGAACAGAAAATCAGCAGGCCCGCATAGAATTATTGGTGAAAAAAACAAACATGGAGGTAATTTTCTGGTTGACGCCCCATTAAGATTCTTTAATGCACTGATCAAGGAATATTTCCTGAAAGATGGACAGGGCCAATCATATTACCATTGTTTAAGAAGGGGTCGGTAAACAACCCAGGTAATTATATGAGCATATCTTTGTGTGATGTAAGCAATAAACTTTGTAGTTCCATCATTAATTTCAGATTGCGAGAGTGGCTTCAGCAGAATAATATCTTAAATGAACACTAAGCTGGTTTTAAGAAAGGCTATTCTAGTATTGATTAAATGTTCACTCTTTTAACAAAGGTCCAAAAGCAGTTTTCTTGGAGTGGTAAGTTTTACGTAGCTTTTACAGACTTTAAAAAGGCTTTCGATTCTGTTTCATGAAAACTGCTGTGGTCTCTTCTATATAGCAATGGAATTAAAGGTAAAATGTATAAATGTATTTTAAGTATGTATAACTGTGTTAAAGCAAAGGTAAGATGTGGTGCTGATTTTTATTGATTATATCATATATACAAGGGGTCTTAAACAGGGTGACGCCTGTAGCCTTGTCATGGTCTCCTTACTTATAAATGAATTAGCTCAAGATATAATTCAGAATGGAAAGCATGACACTACACTCACTTCTAGTCCTAATGAATTATTCATTTTATTGTTAGAGGATTATGTTGCATTGGTCTCTGAAACACCTATTGGTCTCCAAAATCAACCAAACAATCTTTATGATGCAACGTCTCGACTTAAAATCAATATGACAAAAGCAACACTGTGGTGTTTAGAAAAGGTGTATATTCAGGAGCAAAAGAGAGATGGTTCTTAAATGTTGAGAGAATGTCCGTTATAAACTGTTATAAATACATTGGCATACACTTTACCACTCATCGTAGCTGTGTAGTTAATTGCGAAGAGCTGGCAAGCAGAGTTTATTCTTGCTTAAAAGTCATTCTTTAAATGCGTTTCTTAAGATATTGACTCTCAAGTTTCACCTACTGCTGTGCATAGCGAAGAGACGTGGGGACTAGATAAAGCAATTACACATGTCGAAAAGATTCACTTGTATGCACTTAAGAAATTCATTGGTGTTCATACCAAAACCCCAAACGAGTTAGTTTATGGGAAGACTAGACGCCATTCTAAATATGTTGAGTCAAACATTCGTTGCATTGGGCACTTGTTAATAATATTACGTATGTATGAAAGTAGGCTGCCACTGAAAGCTTACAGGATATTGTTAAATTTAGATTCTGACGGCAAACAAACATGGTTTATGAATGTTCACGAAATGTTCTATCAAAATGGATTTGGGATGGTATGGTCAAAAACAGGGAGTGAAAGATATGAAGGGATTTGGGGGTGAATTTCGTCAAAGACAGATTGGTTGCAGATGGCAAAACCAGGAAGATCCCATTCAGCAAAGTGAAAGATTCTCTTGGTGCAGTACTTTTAGACCTTCTAGAAACTGTGAAAGCTATCTTCTGCTAGATGTAGACAGACACATTAAACAGTATTAGGCGAAGTTTAGACTAAGGGTTCCTGGTATGACAATACATGGCAATCTACATAAAAAAAATTCAGACAACGATTTAAGATGTTCAATGTGTAAAAGCTCAAAGGAAGACGAATTACACATTTTACTTTGTTGTCCTGCTGTCAGTGGCCTGATAAAGAATATATTCCTTGTAGGTTTTATGCACATCCATGTCTGTTCCGTGCATCTCTGCTGATTTCCAACCAGAACAAACACGTTTTGAAAAACTTGAGCTTATACCTCCGTAAAGGTTATGAAAGACACACACATTTTCCAATGGAATTTTTTTAAAAATCTTGCAGAGAACGAGTAAATGCCGAGTCTGACTCACCCGCCTCAACCACCCTTGGCCGCCCTCAACCGCCCTTAACCGCCCTCAGCCGCCCCGTCAGACTCGGCATTTACTCGTTCTCTAACTAGTAAACCCTCTACAACGAACGAGAACGAGTAAAGGGCATAATGACTCTCCTTCTTCTGAACGGCCGAAGGTCGTTCTCTCAGGCTTCTTAGTCATAATGCCCCTACTCGTTCTCTAACTAGTAAACTCCCTATAAACATTCATACTGCATAGGGTTATCTGTTTTTAATACTAATTTACAAAACTTTTGAGATTTCAGTTTTTGCTTAATCCTATGTTTTTCCTGATCATTTTCAATAACATCATTTTCACGCATACATTCATCAAATGCGTCTCTGTCTTTCATGTGAAATAAAACTACAGTCTTTAACTGTTCTCTAAAGTCTTTTAAAACTGAGTTATATTTCTGACATAAAATCCACACACTTATCCCAGCATGTCTTCCACTGAAAGCCAGTTTTGACAAAGTTTTTCTTTTTTTAACTATGTCTCTTTCTGCCGAACAGTCATCTATAATAAATAGTGTCTGCGTTCCCTCAAACAGTCTATAAAAGTGTTCTAATCACTCACTCAGTTTATTGCTGGGATCAATCAAATATATGTCATCATCTGACCATGTAAACATTCGATCATGATATGATTGATTCCATTTTAAGGTTGGGCAGAAAATTACTATATGATCAAAATTATAACGATAAACTGTTTGTAATAGGTCGAGGACAAATATTGTTTTTCCACAACCAGTCTGTCCACAAATCAATGAACAATGAGGGGTTTTTGTCATAAAGTTTAACATCGACATCGACTCCGAAGTCGTCTCTAAAGTCCTCTGCTCCATAGTTTTATAACAGAATTTAATCTAATCCAGTTATTATGTTTATCATACTCTCTGTCAAAACTTGTTCAGTATAATAAAACCCTATAAGACCTAAATGTGTAAGATTAATCCAATTCAGTTCTGTTAGATTGTTTCTATTTAGACTGATATTGATTTTGTCGCTTGTTGTTATGACCTTAATATTCTCACCATTGTAAAGAACAATATGACAGTAACTTTAAGCTTTCAACGTCTAAGTTTTGCCAGCTAATAAGAATTCCTTTCATAAGATTGTCACTAACACCCAAAGCTCTATTCCTCTCCACATCTTTTAAGACAGAAATTTCAAATATTATTGTGAACGTATCCCCTAATTTCATGCGTGGAATGAACTGTAATTTTGTAGAAGCTTCCTTTAAAACCGATTCTCTTCTGTGGAGGATGTACTGTTTATACCCAAACGGCTTTATTTCGATTTCTTTCCGACTATTCTCCTCTTGCATAAGACTTATATGTAAAGGACCAGAGTTGAATGCTTTTCTGAAACTTTTTTGACGGTCAAAAAATGTAAATGGGCTTAAGAATTCAAATTTTATGTCCCATTCTAAATATGGTTCTAAGTGCCATTTGTTGTCAGTTTTTTTTTAAAATTCATAATGACCTGCATCATTTGCTTCTAGATTGTGCAGTTGTTCTAGTTTAGGAAACCTTTTGTTGTCGCTAACCTCTTTGCGTTTATAATAACCATCTTTAGTGTACTCAAAACCATACAAAGCACCTATCTCACCGTTCTGTTCAAAGTCCTCAGTGTCTGCAAGGTCTTTTAATTCTAAAGTTATACACCTCACAGGCGCTAATGTAACCCCCGCGTCTTCTGGTCCATGCGACATTTTTTAGTACAACTTATTATTTTATTTCCAAAACAATGTGCAGGTTATCACATTTCACGACTTTCCCTGTTTTGTCTGTGATTTTTATATTAAATGATTCAACCCTCCCACAAGCTAATCTTTGAAACTGTAAATTAGGGAATTGTATAATTTCATAATCACAATATGCAGCTTTCCCTGATGGAAGAGCTCTTAAAACAGTTGAGGGCCTTCCATCATATAAGTTTTCGTCAGTGCTCAGCTCGTCCAAATGAACACAGAGTAATGAATGTAATGCAAGATCGAGCGGATTTTCTCCTTCATAAGTAGTTTTGTTTTGTTCAACTCTAAATCTATGATTGTCAGTTGCAAAGCCTAACATTTTAGCTAGCTCTACATCAAAAAAGTAATGTACTAATTCTTTTTCAGGTTTGAATGTCAACATTGTTTTCAGATTTGCATTGTTAAGTTTGAGAGTAATGTTGAAGTTACTCATTGCTTCTTTTAGTGAGCAAAACCCGTAATAACCATTAGGTATTGTTAACTGGCTAACTTTGTTTCCTCCATTATCAACTTTTAGAATCTTATTATTCTTCTTGGATTCGCTTATATTAAACCATAAGACTTTGTAAAAAATTTCATGGAGTGCGACCCTTCGAGTTCCGCATTCGTTATTAATAGCATATTTTAAAAATGAAGGACTGTCTTAGGTTGTTATTGTTATAAACATTTTTAAACGAAATAAAAATGAGTGCATTTAAATATACTAATGCAAAATATTCTGTTGGACCGCACTACAATCTTAAAAATATAACAACTGACGCCCTCAACATTTCTGTGACTCAGTCTGACACCTTTCAAGTAAAGGTTAGTACTCCATTGAACAGCTATCTTGACCCTCCTATTAAAAACGACAACATCCTGAAAGTGTGGTTCAGTCATCCAATGCAGTTTTATCAGAACCAGTTAAACTTTACTGTGTTTTGTGCATCAACTGGGTGTGGAGTGTCGTATGCCGATCATTTAAATCATCCTGATCCTTTGGTGAGGTCAGTGTATAGATTTCATTTGTATTACACCTTCAGACGTATTTTATCTGAACTGCAAGCGCCATTACCAATTGACAAACCGTTTAATCCATTCAGCAACAGAATAGACATAAAGGCTTTTGAAAGGATCTGTAACGAATTCAATATTAATGTTAAGACAGACTAGACAAAAGTTGGATCTTAATCATGGTTTAGGCACCCTTTATCTTTGGGGAGTGCACAGAAAGTATAACTATGACGTATCCTCCTTACACATCTTTCTCTTCAGGCACAACTGTTCACCTCGGGTCCATAGAGCAAGAGCATAAAACAGCGTGGACAACATTTATTTTAGACACTTCTAAGGGTCTAACTAAAGCAGGAATAGAACGAATAAACGACTCCATTCGTACTTATGTTTGGTGTTTGCTAGGTTCGCAAGCACAAGCGAGATCGAACATAACTGATCCTTCTACTGGCTTTGATGCACAAAAACAGTACTTAGCAAATTTAGAGGACGCCATTAATTCTGCAGTTGATTTGCCTTCAAGTATTAAAAGGTACCAAAATGTTTTACAATACGCAAGATCGAAAGTAGACTTTGCTGTTGGCACTGGTTTATACATGCTGCCTTCTGACCTCAGACTCCAGATAGGAACAATAATAAACTACAATAATGAAATCCTTGTGGCAGGCAATGAACAGAAGGTCGGGAAAAACGACATAAATTCTGAGCCAGTAATATTACAAACAATAAATAAACAAGTCCACCCCCCCAAGAATAAGTCATCCAATCCCCAAGGCCCAAAGCCCAAAGGCCGTTGAAGACAAGAGAAATAATGACCATGAATATGAAAGGACAGCACTTGTTATTGGATTAACTGGTCTAGGATTACTCGTTCTTTATCTTACTAAAAAGTAACCCAACTATTAAGACAACTAATGTCCATAAGTGCTCGGCCATAAAGCCAACTACTTTGCTTCCAGTAGACAAAAGCCAGCTAACGACACTCCCTAATATGCCGGGTAAAGAGTCTATGGCCTTACTGGCTAATTTTTTTTAATAAACCTGCAAGATGATCGAGTTGTTTTTTTACCCATGATTTGTCTGATGGCTATGGAGGTGATGGCGATGGAGGCACTGACCCTTGACCACCACCGCCTGTAATAGCCAACACCAGTGTACTTACTGTAAATCCCAAGGCTGTTATAACGCTTGCTAATGTGACACCTTGCTCTCTAAACAGTGTTCGTATTCGTTCTGCTAGCGTCGTGTTTTCATACAAAATTCTTTGGATAGTTTCTCTTATTCTGTTCACTTGGGTTCGTAATTGTTCTCGGTTCGTAGACAACAATTCTAGTCTTGCTGATCTCTCTTGTTCAAGATCATGTACTCTTTGCGTTATTCTTTCTTTAACATCATGTCCTAAGTTGTAGTCGTCAGCCTCAACGAGTTTTACTTTTTCTCTTTTTATATGCTCATCTAGTTCACCCAGTTTTGCTAAATTGTTTGTTAATTCACCTCTGATGCTTCTCAAAGCATGATCAAGGGCTACTATTTCTCGCATAGGTAGCAGTGGATCGTGAATAGTTTTTAATGCTGTTTCTTCTGAAAAACTGGTTTCTGCTTCTATTGCTTGTATTATTTCATCTGCTGTTTGACTTAAATCTTTAAGTTCTATGTTTGGCATTTGGTTATCTGTTGGGAGTTCTCGTAGTGTGTTTTGAAGTTTAGCAACTGCCTCCCTATCTAATTTTGGTTTAGAATGTTAAGGCGACTTTGATCGCTCACACTGAGCCTTTGTCTAACTGTACTCTTTTTTAAAAACTTTGATGAGTCTGGTTTAGTTGTAAGCTGAACAAGTTGTCCTTGGTCGCTCCTCACAAACAAATGGATATCTTTTAGTTCAAAATCATTAGGGTCTAAAACTTCGGGAGGTTCTTGACCTAAACTTTGGTGTAATGATCTGACCTTACTTTCTGTTAATTCATTGCGCAATGAGTGCAATGAGTGATACTGAGTCAAAGGAGTCATTTCACTCATGTCTCCAGGATCAAAAACATCATAATCTTCATCTTCAATACCTGCCATGTTATTAAAATAAATAACTTTTTATTTTGTTTTATAAAAAAAATGTCACAAGCACATGGTTCAATTCTCAACCCGTATAGAAGACTGAAAGAGCCCTTTGGTGTGAAGGGAAATAAACAGGATATTATTGTTCCAAATAATTCATCTACTATTGATTCAGATCAAATTCTTACTGTTAAATTTCCAGACCTAGGAGCAGATGGAATGATTGTGCCGGGATCTGCACGACTTACCTTCAAAATAGAACTCGAATCAGCAACAGACCCAAACAGGACAGTAGTCCAGAATCTGGGGCGGGCAATCGTTAAGAAAATTTCTATAAAACTTGAGGGGCAGGAAATATTTTTTTTACACAATGCAGACATATTTTTTATCTATTCTGATCTATGGCTAACCGCGAATAAAAGGGCCGATCTTGCATTTCAAGGAATGGAAAATAACGAAGCACTAAAACACAGAATAGGCGCCGAAGATGCAAAAGACGGTAACAGGCATGAAGCTGTAAGTTATGCGTATGGAAATCGCTTTTCCATACCCTTAGATTTTGAGTTGTTAAAAGCGCATGCACCATACTTTCAAGGAGCATTAAAAGACAAAGTGTCATATGAACCAACTTTTAATGAATACAAACGTGTTATTAAATCTACAGACACCGAAGCAAAGTACAGCATTTCTGACATCTCGTTAGAGTTTGACATTGTTAGCAACCCTAACTTAGCAAGGCTGATTGAGCAACAATATCAGTCAAAATTAGCAATATATTACGAAAGAGTGATTCATCATTCTAAATATATCAAAAGCAGGGCAGACACTATATGGAATTTTAGTTTTAGTGCCACAGCAAGATCACTTAAAGGTATTTTATTGCTGTGTGAAGATGAAGAACCATTCAAAAGACAAACTGAAAAGTTTATTAATCCTAAAATAATGAAAGTACAATGTTCAATTGAGGGTAGTCCTAACCAAGTCTATGGTAGCGGGCTTAAACCTTATCAGCATTTTGACGAAATAAGAAAATTGTTTGGAGGTGGGGGGTGTAGAAGTCCAACAGTAGACCTTGTGTCTAAAGATCTACACCTTCACAGTGTTAGACTTGATGAATATTTAACAACAAAATACGGTTTATGGATTGACCTAAGATCGACAGAGGATAATCAGTTGCATGGAAGTGGGAGAACTGTTAAAGACGGAATAACCATTCAAATTGATAAAGAAAAAGACAGTGATGAACCACTTAATGTATATTTGTTTTTAATATATGATGCGCAGCTGAATATTCAAGATAACAGATTAAAAGATATCCAATACTAAATTATTTTTTATTTAAAAAAGCATGTTTGTTCAGGTTTATCCAAAAGTGTCTACAGCGACAGGGTCGCCTACAACAACAGAGTCGCCAAAAGAAGAGATAGTTGGCATCCCTGACATAAAAACCTTCAAATTAACATTACACAAATGCAACAAGAACTAGAGCAAGTCCTTTCAAAATACAGCAAAACCAAACGAAGGTATTCTGCTGTCTTTAATGCTGTCACGTATGTTAATACTGGAACATCGACTATTAGTGCTCTATCAGCAGGAACAAGTGTAAGTCTCTTAGCAACAGGCGTAGGTGCATCGGTAGCTATACCTCTAGGCGGTTGTCTTTAACTCTTGGCCTGTGCTCATTAGCTGCAAGTGCTGCCAGCAAAAAAATAAAAACTAAACTCCAAAAGCACACAGCTATGGTTCAGCTAATAACAGCTAAACTTAGTTCGTTCAAACTGATAATAAATAAAGCACTAGTTGACTCGAACATCACGGATGAAGAATTTAGTCGTTTACAGGCTGATTTTGAGGACTACAAAAGACAAAAGTTTGATCTTCAAAAAAAGTCAAGGGTAACTTTTGCTCAACAACCAGACACCGATCAAATAAAAAAGGAATGTTTAAAAAAGTAAACGAGACATTAAACTCTGTTCTAAACAGCTCACATTAACAACACCAAAGGGCGTTTATACTTTAGTTTATGAGTCCAAGCACAAAAAGACCGTTGATATTGATTCTGACTAAGACGACTTTGGAGTCGATGTAATTTAAAAAAAAATTTAAATAAATATTTTGAGTTAGAAAAGAAGCTCAACATGGAAGATAAGATATATGAAAATCTTGAAGAAATGTTTAATGATTTGGACAAGGAAGAGCGTTTGTCAAGAGCTTCAAATGATATCGATTTAGAAGTTATTGATCCAACAAACGTACAGGCAAGCGTTGTACATGCTATTTCTCAAGTTCCAGGTAAACTAACAATAGACCCGCCAGTTAAAGTAAGGTTAACTGTTTTAATCGACTATACAACAATAAATGAAGGAAATCTAGAAGTCTGGGTCTCAACTAAACAGCAGACTATTCTTTCCTATAATGACTTAACACCTGGTTGGGCAGACCAACTGCTTACATATTTTGATGTGGCCTCTGAAGAAGCTAAAATGAGAGGCTCTGGTTGGTCAGAGGGTAAAGTCTTAGAGATCAGATTAAAACAGGCTAAGTATGAGCCGATTGTAGGCAAGTCTTACATTCCACTACCCCCAGCATTAGTTGCAAAAAGAGCAGTTCTAAACATAAAGAATTCAGACGATAAATGTTTTATGTGGTGCGTTCTTGCAAGGCTGCATCACGTTGCTAAAAACGCAGAGAGAGTGTCTAACTATCAACCTTACATCAATGAACTTAACTTCAGTGGAATATCCTTTCCTGTTAGCGTAGACAAAATTGATCAGTTTGAAGAACAGAACAAACCAATAACTGTTAACGTATACATATGGTCTGAGGAAACGAACCTTCTGCCCATCAGAGTGTCTAAGAACTCATCAACGATAGGTGATCCAGACAAAAGCCATATGGACTTACTCCTAATGTCTTCGCCAACAGAGACGACTCAGGAGACGACCCTGGAGTCGACGTCGATGTTGCCTTACCATTACACATTGATACGCACAATGAGTAGACTAATGCATCATACTTCAAAACATGGGCACAAACAAGAATTCTGCAGAAAATGTTTAACAAGAATTCCATCTGTTCAAGCCGCGAGTGAACATGTAAAACATTGTATCAGCCCAGTTGACTTTAATACAGAACTAATTACGCCCAGAGAAGGCAGTAAGGTTTGTTTTAAGAGTTGGAAACATCAGCAAACAAGTCCATATGTTGTTTTTTCCCCCACTATTAAATTGTTCGTTTATGTATTTGTCTGACTTTATTCAAGTTTAAAAGGCTGTGCCAATCTTGAATAAAAGTTACTCTGTGTTAGGTTTTCTTATGGGAGCAAAAAATACCCCACTTATTTACGGTTTATCGTTAACTGTTCCTTGCCTCATTTCATTTCCGATTTTGGTTTGATTAAATTGAGGTTATTTGTATTTGTTTCTGTCCGTCTGTGTGTTTGTCTTTTGATCTCCCTTGCATCTTTGGGTGGATCCTCAAGCGTAGGCTCAAAGATTGTCCCCTACATTTTATACTATTTGCATAATGTCTTTAGTTTTTTAGCAACTTTTTTCCTCCCCACACTTTCATTTGGTTTCATTTATTACTCTTCGCTGGCTGCTTTGGGGGTGCTATTGGATTCTTTTTTGCACCCTTGGTGGTGAGAACACCGCAGTATTATGGACTGTGGTGTGTCTCTATTTGACGCCAGGAGTGCAGACACAACCAGCCGTGTCTCCCTGATGAGTTCCGACCCAGCGGACGAAAGGCCTCGGAGCAGGCAATACAAATATATCTGCCTTCAAAAGGGATTGCGATGGTTCCCTTATGCAGCTAGTGAAGAGTTTTCATACCTGTAACATATTTTCTTAATTTCATGTTCCCAGTTTCTCCATCTTCAAACTCCCCCCCCCTCCTTAAGTCCAAATCTTTGCCAAATCATTACTATGAAGACAGTTCAGTTGGCCTGCACTTGTTTTTTCCCCCACTATTAGATTGTTCGTCTGTGTATTTGTCTGACTTTATTCAAGTTTAAAAGGCTGTGCCAATCTTGAATAAAAGTTACTCTGTGTTAGGTTTTCTTATGGGAGCAAAAAATACCCCACTTGTTTACGGTTTATCGTTAACTGTTCCTTGCCTCATTTCATTTCCGATTTTGGTTTGATTAAATTGAGGTTATTTGTATTTGTTTCTGTCCGTCTGTGTGTTTGTCTTTTGATCTCCCTTGCATCTTTGGGTGGATCCTCAAGCGTAGGCTCAAAGATTGTCCCCTACATTTTATACTATTTGCATAATGTCTTTAGTTTTTCAGCAACTTTTTTCCTCCCCACACTTTCATTTGGTTTCATTTATTACTCTTTGCTGGCTGCTTTGGGGGTGCTATTGGATTCTTTTTTGCACCTTTGGTGGTGAGAACACCGCAGTATTATGGACTGTGGTGTGTCTCTATTTGACGCCAGGAGTGCAGACACAACCAGCCATGTCTCCCTGATGAGTTCCGACCCAGCGGACGAAAGGCCTCGGAGCAGGCAATACACATATATCTGCCTTCGAAAGGGATTGCGATGGTTCCCTTATGCAGCTAGTGAAGAGTTTTCATATCTGTAATATATTTCCTTAATTTCATGTTCCCAGTTTCTCCATCTTCAAACTCCTACCCACCCTCCCCCCTCCTTAAGTCCAAATCTTTGCCAAATCATTACTATGAAGACAATTGAGTTGTTGGCCTGCACTTGCTTTTTTCCCCACTATTAGATTGTTCGTCTGTGTATTTGTCTGACTTTATTCAAGTTTAAAAGGCTGTGCCAGTCTTGAATAAAAGTTACTCTGTGTTAGGTTTTCTTATGGGAGCAAAAAATACCCCACTTGTTTACTGTTTATTTGATGAATAGTTGGCTTGGAAGAGCACAAATAAAGTGATCGGGTGTCGGCCTAATGACGGGTCTCTGTAGCCCCGCCGTTGCCTCGTGTCTGTCTGTCTGTCTGTCTGTTATGCAAAGTTTTGTAAAATTATAGAGATATAATGTGGATCGAAACTGGCTTTCAGCAGAAGACATGCTGGGATAAGTGTGTGGATTTTATGTCAGAAATATAACTCAGTTTTAAAAGACTTTAGAGAACAGTTAAAGACTGTAGTTTTATTTCACATGAAAGACAGAGACGCATTTGATGAATGTATGCGTGAAAATGATGTTATTGAAAACGATCAGGAAAAACACAGGATTAAGCAAAAACTGAAATCTCAAAAGTTTTGTAAATTAGTATTAAAAACAGATAACCCTACGCAGTATGAATGTTTATAGGGAGTTACTAGTTAGAGAACGAGTAGGGGCATTATGACTAAGAAGCCTGAGAGAACGACCTTCGGCCGTTCAGAAGAAGGAGAGTCATTATGCCCTTTACTCGTTCTCGTTCGTTGTAGAGGGTTCACTAGTTAGAGAACGAGTAGGGGCATTATGACTAAGAAGCCTGAGAGAACGACCTTCGGCCGTTCAGAAGGAGAGTCATTATGCCCTTTACTCGTTCTCGTTCGTTGTAGAGGGTTTACTAGTTAGAGAACGAGTAAATGCCTAGTCTGACGGGGGCGGCTGAGGGCGGTTGAGGGCGGTTGAGGGCGGCCAAGGGCGGTTGAGGCGGGCGAGTCAGACTCGGCATTTACTCGTTCTCTCTTGCTCATCTGTACAGCTACTTCACTGATCTACTGAAAAAAAGGCCAGCACGTTGATGTGTGTTATCTACTTTGATTTTGTATATCTGTGCTTTGTTCATTATCGTATACTGTTTGTGATTTCATCCCCCTACCCCCTCCCCCTTTAAATGGGGCTATGGCCTTTAATGAATATCTCTCTCTCTCTCTCTCTCTCTCTCTCTCTCAATATTGTAGGATGCACACTATTAGCAGAATGAAAAAAAATCGAATTCCACTCGAGGCATATAAAATGTTGTATGAACTTCACTGTAAGAATAAAAGTGAATGAGTGTCATGCATTTATTTGACATTGTACACCTATGGATTTGGCTATATTTGGGAAAGTAAGGACGTGAAAAATGTGAATGAATATTTTCTGCACACTTCCAATAGGGATGATTAATTTTGACTTAGAGATGGTTAATTTTGACATAGAGGTAATTAATTTTAATTATCGTATGAAAGACTTGGAAAGCAGCATTATGTCACGCGATCAATTCATATTGTATACTATGGTCAGACAACTGCATGTCCAACCAGCACAAATAAATATTAAGAATCCTGTTTTACGCAGGGTTCTTACTTGTCTGACTGCGTGTCCCCAAAGTAAATTGATCGCTGAAGATATCTTCAAGCGTGTGAAAATATGTTTTGTGTGTTTTGCCAAAATGTATACAAATCTGAACTAAATGTGAATGTGACATGTCCTGGGTATCAGAATCTCAGAGAAAAGTTTATTTCAAAGAAGTATGGTCCCGTTCCATTGCTTTTAAATTATTTGTACTGTTTACAGGAATCAAAATATGCATGCCACGTTCTAGTATTCTTCTAAAAGCTTTTGTTAGAAAAAAAGTCTAATGTTTTCTAACAATGTTCTCTCTCTCTCTCTCTCTCTCTCTCTCTCTCTCTCTCTCTCTCTCTCTCTCTCTCTCTCCAGCGGAAGTTATTCTGCTACCAAAATCAAGAGACCTAAGACGTTTAAAAACAATAAGAACAATATCTCTTGTACTAACTGTACCCAAACTTCTGGAGAAACAAGTCCACAAATACCTCATTAAACACATATTCCTAGTGTGTTCTGTATGTTTGTAATTGATATTGATGAAACTACTATGAGAGGTCGCTATAATGCTCTCACTAATCCTGGTGTTATGTGGATGAGAATTTCCTTTTTCAGGCTGAAAATTTCCATGTTATGGATGGAGAAGTGAATGTAGAATTTTTTGTTGTATATTACACATTATCAGATTCTGCTGTCACGTTAGGAGATTCGCGAAGCATCTTGTCCTAGGATCATTGCGCAGTGCTTTTTATAATGTTACTCAATTATCTTTATTATAAAGAATATGACTTTGATTCCAAAATTTGAATTTAAAAAAAAAAGAAGAAGAAGAAAAAGAACAGTGTGTTCAGAGTGAAAGAAATCATTAGTGTAATGTTTTGTTCAGACATCATTTTTTGTATGATGTTCACCCATACGATTAACAGGTTACTTGTATTACATAATCAGTTGCCTTAAAACTACTGTTTGTAGTAATGATAGAGTTTTGAATAATTGAAAGTAAATATTTATTTTGATGAAGAGAATTATAGCCCCCACAATAGTTCAATTTACATATCAAAGTTCAGCAAGGTGTTGTTATGAGAATAGACGTGATTGTTGAGTCTTCTTTAGTCAAATTCATCATATTTCACATATCTTAATTCACTGTACATTGTATTATTTTTTTTTTTTTTATTGTTAACCATATAAGATGCTATTTATTTCAAATTAAACACTGATCAACTGCACAAATTCTGTAGGAGAACTAAGTAGCTGTCGTATTTTCTCAACATTCAGTGCACTTGTGTTTTTCCGACTCTCAAGGGTTATCCCCCTTGACAACTTAAATCTGTGTCACTTGTAACCAAATTTTGATTTTAAAAATCACCAAGTTGTTGAATTTCGTAATAGAAAGTTTGACCTACAAAGTTTGGCAGTCAGAGTTTGGTTGTTAAGAGAGTTGACTCGGACTCACACTGTGAAACCACTCCAAAGCATATACTGCAAAATCTACTCGCACCACACACACACACACACACACACACACACACACACACACACACACACACACACACACCACGCGCGCGCGCGCACACACACACACACCACGCGCGCGCGCGCGCACACACACACACACACACTTCCCCCATATATAACTATCTGGCACTCACATTTACTCATCCATCGGGAGTGGCTACATGAATTAGTGAATAATCAAAGCAAGTTGTTATATTAGAAGGGGGAGCTCTGTTTTGTATGTCTGTCTGTGGCTGTGTGTTTAAGTGGAGCGAGCGTGAGTCAAACTGCACACTATGTATGTGTACACATTTATATACGTGCATGCAGTTGTGTATTGTGAATAAGACCACACTACTCACCCTCCCCATCCCCTTTGCGTTACGAATACGGATTAGAAAACGATACGAGACAATATAACATACAATACCATTCAGCAAGTCAGAATAGTACTATAGTATACAACCCACTACAACAACACTGTACAGACCTGTACGGGCAGTCAGCGGGTTCGTCCTCTCCCCCCACACACTGCTGCACCTTGTCACAACGGATGTAGTCAGGGATGGTGCCAGAGGAACAGTTGTACAGGTTATTGTCTGCAGTGAAGGGGGCCACACGAACCTCCACATGGGCATCCGATACATTCTGAGGCAGGAGGTGCAGGGGATGGGTGGTGTAGTTGAGGCTGAAGCTGGAGGGGTCATTTTCTACGGTGAAGAAAGGCCAAGGCATGGCTCGGACCCACACCGTCATTTGTCTGAGAGGCCACAGGAGAACAGCGGTGGTCAAGCCAGGATGCTGCAACAGCAGTTTCTCTTTGGTTGGTGAATCTCCATCGTACACGTCCAGACTTTCGTACCATTTCAGAGTGAAGTGAAGAAAGTGCAGGACGATTCCCTGGTTCTCTTGGGCTGGTTGGATATGCCAGGCTATTTCTTGACAACAGCTGCAAGTTCTGGCTGGCTCAGACCACTGCACATGACCGGTACTGGCAGTCAGATGAAAGCTTTTGCGGTGCACGTCACGCCAGCTGCAGTAAGTACACCCTGCGTCGTCTTCCCTTCCATTCTTTCGGGAGGTTGTCTCATCAGTTCTGTCCTGTTCAGTTGTGTCTGAAGGGGGTCGGGTTGTATCCGATCCCACAACAGCTGGAGTGCAGACGTGATTAACGAGGACGCATAATATGACCATGAACATTAACGGTCGGCAGTGCCCGTGTCTGGCACCTCTCTCCTTCATCTCCTGTCTGAAGCAGCAAGGCTTGCTACTCCACATCATGGTCAAGGGTCAGTTCAGTGCTGGCACACCTGTACAGGTTGTGCGCTGCACAACGAACAAACAAACGAACGGTGCAAACTTGGAGCTGCCTGTAGTATCGTTCTATTTACGCTTCACCCAGATGAAATCGATCAACACTAAAAGGACACGGAAACACAGACTGGACTCTGCCGCTCGCCTCATTATATAGCTATTAGTTTGAAGTGCGTCGTCTGGTTAGCTCCACCCCCGAAAAGAAATCTCCATGCAAGCGATTGGCTGCTGTGCGACTTTCCCTTGCAGCTGGTCCTGTTGCCGTCCAAGTACAGATTTTCAGTGGATGATATAATATGTATGATAATGTCCAGACCTAATCCACACATTACGATCTTAGCATCACACATTTCCTGCACCGTGTGCATACGCGCAGGTAAGCACACACGCGCGCACGTGCACACAAGCACACGCGTGCACGCATGCAAGCACGCATAGACAGACAGAAAAAGAGAACAGAGAGAGAGAGAGAGAGAGAGAGAGAGAGAGAGAGAGAGAGAGAGAGAGAGCAGATCTGCGACAGTCGCGTAAGTCAGATCAATATTATCTGTGCATACTGTTTGAGCAAAATGTTTTGAATGTTCAATGGCTTAAGTTTCAAAACAGAGCGACTGAGGGCGGAAAATGAAGCACAATTTGAAAAGAGAGGTGGTTAGTTACCGCCAAGGACACAGACAAACAGAGAACAGTTCTAGACACAATGCATTTCCACCTCTTGGGTCTTCTTCAGGTGAAAACAAATCACAGTGACGAAGAATAAGAAACCACTTAGCTGCTTCTCCTGTTCGTCTTGCAGTCAAAAATGGCGGCCAGACGGAAACGGGAGGACCATGGGAGAGGAAGTAGGAGGGGGGAGAAGGGGGGAGGGGGGAGAAAGAAGAAAGGGGAGGGTGTATGAAAGTCCTTTCACACACCCTCCCCTTTCTTCTATCCCCCCCCCTCCCCCTCCTACTTCCTCCGAATGTTGTAGTAACATAGTAAACATAGCAGACTGCCACTTGGAAGGTCGTAGTAACATAGTAAACATAGCAGACTGCCACTTGGAAGGTCGTAGTAACATAGTAAACATAGCAGACTGCCACTTGGAAGATCGTAGTAACATAGTAAACATAGCAGACTGCCACTTGGAAGATCGTAGTAACACAGTAAACATAGCAGACTGCCACTTGGAAGATCGTAGTAACACAGTAAACATAGCAGACTGCCACTTGGAAGATCGTAGTAACACAGTAAACATAGCAGACTGCCACTTGGAAGATCGTAGTAACATAGTAAACATAGCAGACTGCCACTTGGAAGGTCGTAGTAACACAGTAAACATAGCAGACTGCCACTTGGAAGATCGTAGTTACACAGTAAACATAGCAGACTGCCACTTGGAAGATCGTAGTAACATAGTAAACATAGCAGACTGCCACTTGGAAGATCGTAATAACATAGTAAACATAGCAGACTGCCACTTGGAAGATCGTAGTAACACAGTACACATAGCAGACTGCCACTTGGAAGATCGTAATAACATAGTAAACATAGCAGACCGCAACATTGAAAGTCGAAGTAACATACCAAACATAGCATACTGCCACTTGGAAGATCGTAGTAACATAGTAAACATAGCAGACTGCCTCTTGGAAGGTCCTAGTAATATAGTAAACATAGCAGACTGCCACTCGGAAGGTCGTAGTAACATAGGAAACATAGCAGACTGCCACATAAAAGGTCGAAGTAACATAGTAAACATAGCAGACCGCCACTTGGAAGATCGTAGTAACATAGTAAACATAGCAGACTGCCTCTTGGAAGGTCCTAGTAACATGGTAAACATAGCAGACCGCCACATGGAAGGTCGTAGTAACAGAGTAAACATAGCACATTGACGATCAGAAGGTCGTAGTAACATAGTAAACATAGAAGACTGACACTTGGAAGGTAGAGAATGTAAGTTTCTATACTCTACCCACCCCCCTCTATCCCACCCATCTTATTTTGCACGAAAACCCCCCTTTTTCACAAACAAATCTCGTCCATCTCATGCTACTTTTTGCCAAAATTGACACCTTTTTTACAATCAAAATTAACATGCAAAAACCTCCAAAATTGACGTAATCGTTATTTTAAAATGGGGGGCTTACGTGCAAAACAAAAAAAATGGGTAATATAGAGCCTAGATATTGACATTCTCTCTTCTCTTCTGATTAATCTTCTATCTCAAGCACCACTAACAAATCAGAGCAAACAACCGGCCTTCCATCTTGGTTAGTTATTTTTACACACACTGAATTTATAGACCCCTCAACTAATTCTTTAAACCGGCTGTCTTTACCAAATGTGCTTAACTGATAATCGCAAAACCCCGCCTTAATTGATGGCAGTACTCCTAGAACTGTAGATGGATTGCCATCAAATAAATTAGTACTTGTTTTTAACTCCCGTAAATGGACATACAACATCGGGTTAACGAGAAAATCACATGGTTCATTACCTTCAAATTGATAGATGTTTTCTCTTGTACTAAATTTATAAGATCTGCTAGTACTGTGGAAACCCAAGATTCTAGCAAGGCCTTTAGGAAAAGTGTATTCTCTTTTTTCTTCTAGTGGAAAATGCATCGTAATTCTGAGGTTTGCTTCGTTAATTTTTAGTAATATGCCTAATTCGTTAAATACTTCTTTTAAAGAACAAAAGCTGTAATAGCCTTCTGGTAATTTTTCATGAGTTATTTGATTGCCCTCTTCATTACTAATATTAATCCAGTTATTCTGAGCTTCTTCAGATATATTAAACCACAACTTTAAAACCAATTTTTCTAAGAGCAACCCTACTATTACCGCGCCTATTGTTAATTGGATACTTTAAGAACACACTTGTGTTTTGCTTGGTTATATAAAGGAACATCCTTTTTAAATCCTTTTAAAAAAATCTATTTAAAAATGGAACCTTTTAAATATAATGAAAGTGCTACTTACGATGTAGGGGGGGGTTTATGAGCCCAAATCTTTGGACTTTAGTAGCCTAACCATCGCAGTGGATGAATCATATGGCTTTCTAGTCAGGCTTGTAAACCCACTAACTAGATATTTAAATCCTCCAATAAAGAGTGATAGAGTGCCATCAGCATGGTCAACTCATTCCATGGCTTTTTACCAGAATCAGTTAAATTTTGCCATTTACTGCTCAACCACTGGCTGCGGTGTTTCATATGCAAACCATTTAAACCACCCCAATCTCTTAGTAAGGTCAGTATATAACTTTCATGTTTATTATCAGTATAGACGCATACTAACTGAACTACAAGTACGCCTCCCCAATGACAACGCGTTTAATCCATTTCTCAGCCCAATGGACAATAATGCATATGAAAGAATCTGCAACGAATTCAACATTAACCCTTCAAATAACTTTAGACAAAAGTTAGACCGCAATCACGGGTTAGGCACATTGTATTTGTGGGGTCAGCGTAGAGAATATAATTGTGACTACTGGCCCGGCCACACCACTTTTAAGTCAAACTCCCAAGTTAGATTGGGATCAATAGAACAAAAACACCCCAATGCTTGGGCAACATTTATCTTGGATGAAAGTAAAGGCCTAACAATGCCAGGAGTGCAAAGACTCAATGACTCCATACGAACGTACGTTTGGTGTCTATTAGGAGCGCAAGCACAGACCAAGTCTAGCATAGTGGATCAATCTACAGGCTTTGACGCCAGAAAACAATTTCTAGCCAATTTAGAAGATGCTATTAACTCTGCTGTTGATTTGCCTTCCAGCATACAAAGGTACCAAAACGTTCTTTCACATGCTAGGTCAAAGGTTGACTTTGTTGTGGGTCATGGATTATACATGCTGCCTTCTGACCTTAGACTGCAGATTGGCATGATACAGAATTACAATAATGAAATCCTCATAGCCGGAGACGACCAAAACTTAGGACACAATCAAGGCTTAAACACAAGGCCCGCGCCAGCTATTTTAAAAAAAGTATCTAGCCCTGAAAGCGACCCACCGCCGCCAGTTATAAGCAGCCCAGAAAGCGACCCCCCGCCCGTTGATGTACCTCACCCCGACAGACACACTAGCGAAAAGACAGCCCTTGTTGTGTTTTTAACTTTTACTGGATTAGCCATACTTTATTTCACTAAAAATTAAACCAGCAGCCAGCACCCCCAAAGTCCACAGATGGTCAGCCATATAACCAGCCACTTTGCCTATGGTAGACAAAACCCAACTAACAACACTGCCTATTATGCCAGGCAGAGCATCAAGCGCTTTGACAGCTTACTTCTTTAATAGGTTTGCTAGATGGTGCAATTGTTTTCTAATCCAACTTTTGCCGGGCTGAGGCGTTGGAGGAGCTACTGGTCCTGTTGGCGCACTGCCGGTTAATGCATAAACCAGCGTAGAGATAGCAAACCCAACGGCTGTTAATATACTAACTATTGTAATCCCCTGCTCTCTGAACAGAGTCCTTATTCTTTCTGCTAGCGTAGTATTTTCATAAATCATTTTGTTTATAGTTTCTCTGATTCTGCTTATTTGGGTATCTATTTTTTCTCTGTGAATATACAACGCTGCTAACCTGTTTTTTTTTATCTTCCATTAAATCCTGTATTTTCGCCTGTATTCTAGCCTTTTCTTCCGGCTCTAAATTGTTATCATCTGCATCAGCCAGTTTATTTTTTTCTTCGTCTATCTCTCTCTCTAGTATATTAAATTTTGCCAAATTGTTTTTTAGTTCTTCGTTTATAGTTGTTAAAGCGGACTTAGTAGACCTGAGGTCACGCAGTTCAGCTTTAAGATCCTTGATTCTAGCTTTAAGAACCTCGTGTTCGCGCTCAGGCAATGGGCGATCATCAATTGTTTTTAAAGCCGTTTCTTCTTCAGGACTCAGCTCACGTTCTCTTTGACTAGGCACTTGAGAACCGACAATTGTTTTTAACTGGGTCTCATCATTAAGACTCGTCTCAAGTTCTGCTATTAGTTCATCTGCTCTTTGACTTAATTCGTGAAGAGAGATGTTTTGCATTTCAGATTGCGCTGGCAACTCTTGCACTATGCTTTGTAAAAGACTAACAGCCTCAGACCTTAGATCGCCAATAAAGTTTAACTGCTTTTGGTCAAAAACAGGGAGATCTCTAAGAATTGTGCCCCTGCTTAAAAACTGGGTTGGGTCTGGTTTTGTAGTAAGCCGTACAAGGCTTCCTTTACTAGTTCTTACATACAAATGATTATTTTTATCTGTTGAAAAATTGGAAACCTTAAGTGCTTCTGGCTGCTCTCGCCCCATATGGCTATATAATGATTCAATTCTATCTAACATTCGTATTTGACTTAATCCTACTCCTTGGCCTGCTGCTGCTGCTTCAAGTTCTTCTTGCAATGAAGGACCTGGTTCTTCAATAGAATCAATCATGCCAAAATCGTCTTCTTCTTCTTCAATAGGACTAATCGCATCAAAATCTTCATCAGCCATATTTATATATTTATTATTTTTTGTTTTATAAAAAATGAACCCATACGGTTGCGACCTTGATCCATTCAGAAAAGCGAAGGAACCCCATGGCATAAAAGGCATAAGACAGACTGTGCGGGTTGTAAATAATCCATCAACAATTGAGCCCAATGAAATGTTAACAGTAAGATTTAGCGACCTCGGGCCTGACGATGTTATAATGCCGGGCACTGCCAGGCTGTCATTCAAAATAGATATTGAGTCGGCGGATCCTAATGCCACTGTCGTTGCTAACCTGGGCAGGGCCATCATTAAAAATATGGTAATCAAACTGGAAGGTAGAGAAGTCTTCTCACTGAGTAGCGCAGACATTTTTAATCTCTATTCGGATCTGTGGCTGCCTAGAACAGAAAGGAAAGACAAAATCTTTCAGGGAATCCAGAGCCCAAACGGCCTTAAGCACAGGCTTAATGCTGCAGATGCAAAGGAAGACGAGGGAGACCAGGCAATAGCACGAGCATTTAAGAACAGATTTTGCATCCCTCTAGATTTTGAACTGTTAAAAACCCATCAGCCATATTACCAAGGCGCACTAAGAGACAAACTTACTTACGAACTGACATTCAATGACAGCGGGTCCGTTATTCTATCAGATGACCCTCAAGCCAGATACACTGTCAGTAACATCTCTCTTAATTTTGACGTTGTTACTAACCCTGAACTGGCTAGAATAATCTTAAACCAGTATAAAAGTAGGGCGGTTGTTTACTTTGAAAGAGTTTTACACCACAGTCTAGCAATTAAAAACAAGCAAGACACCGTCTGGGAAATAGCTATAAGCAATTCTTTAAGGTCTCTAAAGGGGGTTCTCTTGCTATTTACTGAACCCTCAGCTCCTTTTCAGGGAGAATCTGAGGTGTTTTACAACCCAAAAATTGAGCAACTGTCTTGCACAGTAGATGGCAAGCCTTTTCAGTTGTATTCAGCTGGACTATTACCCGACCAACACTTTGATGAAATAAGAAAATTGTTTGCTGGAGGCAGACAGACAAGCCCCACAGCCGATCATGTGTGTAAAAAACTTCACCTTCACGATGTAAGACTCGAAGATTATCTAACAGACAAATATGGACTATGGCTGGATTTTAGATCCACGTATGACAACAGACTGCACGGGAGTGGAAGAAGGGTAGGGTCAGATGGCATACTCATACAGATTAATAAGGAAGAGGAGGAGAATGGCCAGATACAAATGCACGTTTTTGTGGTCTATGACGCCCAGCTGAACATTGAAGAAAATAGACTGAAAGAAATAGCCTATTAAAACAGATGGATAGTTTGAACTTTTTACCTAAAGACCCGCACTGTTCGCTTATTTGTGGGATTACTGGGTGTGGGAAAACTGTCTTCGTGCTTGATTTGTTACAAACAATCTACAGGTTTCATTACGAGTACATTGTTATATTCTGCACAACCATTAAGCACAACAAGTCTTACAAAGAAAGGCAGTTTGTTTGGACAGACGAGAATATATTCTTAGTTGATCCTACTGACAAGCTAAGCGAATGTTTAGAACATTACTATAGGCTATTTGAGGGAACCGAAACGCTGTTTATTATTGATGACTGTTCAGCCGAACAAGACATTGTTAAAAAAAGAAGGACTCTGTCTAAGCTAGCCTTTAGCGGAAGACACGCATTAGTTTCTGTTTGGCTCTTAACTCAAAAATACAATGCTGTCTTAAAAGACTTTAGATCGCAGTTAAAATCGGTTGTATTATTCTATACTAAGGACAGGGACAGTTTTGAAGAGTGTTTAAGTGAAAACTATATAATCAGGAACAAGGATGAACTAAAAAAAATAAAAGAGCAGCTAGAAAAATCTAAGCACGCTAAACTATGCTTACGGACTGACCCGCCAGTTCAATACGTTTGTTTATAACAAATTGTTTATAAGAAATTGTTTATAAGAAATTGTTTATTACAGATTATTTATTACAGATTGTTTATTATAGATTGTTTATTACAGATTATTTATTACAGATTGTTTATTATAGATTGTTTATTATAGATTGTTTACTATAAATTGTTTAATAATAAATTGTTTATTATAGATTGTTTACTATAAATTGTTTAATAATAAATTGTTTATATTAAAAAGAATGTCTCGAGGACCTGAATCAAAAGCAGAGTTAGCTCCTAAATGCGTTGCAGTAGAGATAAAAGATCTAGCAGATACAACTGACTTTGATCTGATAGGAGTGGCAGGAAATGTTTATGGATTTGAATACACCGACGATGGTGTTTACAAACGAATAGAAATTGAAGATAAAAAACGACAGCAATATCCTACCCTGGAAGAGATAAGAAATCTAAGGGCAAACGATTTTGGCAAACACGAATACAAACTTCATAAACGAGAGAATGCTTGGGCGTTGCTTCCTGACATTAACTGGGATTTAAAGTTTGAACTACGAAGCCCCCATGTATACTTTGATAAGAAATACAATTTTAGAAAAGCTTTGAATGGAGGACGCCTTCTTGCTAGCCTAGTCCCAGGAACACAACAGAAAAAGCAGACTGAAATAACCAGGCAGGGCTCTGTATATATGCTGTGGAGAAAGAAGTCCTTAGCTGAAGTGGGGGGTGACACCGTCGGCTTAGAGTTTAACCCAAAACTAGAATCACTGCCTAGAAAAATGACGATGCTTTTTCGCTTATTTATTACTCCAAGGGAGTCTGATCCTAGTTTGCCAGAGCATACGTTAATCAGAGGTGTACAAATAAAGTCTGAAAACTTGGGCGGGCCTCTTAGGCTTGTTATTGCTATTACTAAAAACGGGGATGAAATAAACACTTCTGTATCTTCTGACAAAGTCACTGTGATGGTTGACAATGCTAAACTAACAGTGCTTGATTTTATTTTTATTAAGTATGTTGATTTTATTGCGTTTTACTCTGTTGATGAAGTGCTGCCAGAAGGGTTAATAAGAAAATATGTACAAGATTAATCTTAATTAAAAAATTAATCTTAATTAAAAAATGGATGATCAGGCTCAAAAGTTTAGGTTAGAGCAAATAACTGAACTTCAAGAAGAAATAGAAAGTGACTTGAATAAGTATAGGGTTACTAGAAAGAAATATGCTAAAGTTTTAAATACTCTTTCTTATATAATCACCGGCTCATCAGCTGTAGCGAGCGTAAGTGCTGGGTCCGGCGTTGCTCTTTTAGCTACTGGGGCCGGAGCGCCAGCCTCTTTAGCATTAGGGAGCCTTGGTTTGGGTTTAGGTGCTATGTCTATGATTGTGAGTGCTGTTTTAAAAAAAATTAACGCCTAAACTACAAAAGCACACTGCCATTGTAGCCCTAGCATCAGCAAAAC
Source organism: Conus canariensis (assembly GCA_033310375.1). Classification (NCBI taxonomy): domain Eukaryota; kingdom Metazoa; phylum Mollusca; class Gastropoda; order Neogastropoda; family Conidae; genus Conus; species Conus canariensis. The sequence goes on from CM065745.1 coordinate 3,801,100, forward strand.
TTTGTTCATTAAGGCTGAGAATAAGCAAAGCATTGCAGGATGAAAACATTACAGCTGAAGAATTTGAGCATCTTATGGCTGATGGTGAGGATTACAGGCGACAAAAAACTGAACTTCAAAAGGAGTGGAGAAAGACTTTTACTTCGCAACAGGTAGACACTGAGACAATCAAACAGAACATTGAAAAGCAAGCAAACAATCAGTTAAACCCAAAAATAGACTAAAAATAAGATGTGAACTAAAATAAATAAATAAATCATAAGTTTAACAAAAAAAAAAAAAAATCATAAGTTTAACAAAAAAATAAATACTATTTTTTTAAAAACTAATCGGCACCGTGTTTGGTGGGACAACTTGCAACTCTTCGCGAACAAACGATCTTTTAGGGGCAGGCTTTTTAGACGCAGAAGAAAGAGTCTCTCTTAAATAATATACGGGAGGGGCTGTTTTCATAATTCTTTCAACTTCATATACATCTACGCTCCATATAGGGTCTGTGGCTCTAATTCTAACATCGCCCTCTGCTTCTCCGGGCGCATACAAGTATCTTACTTTTAGTCCAAAAGGCAAGAGTTTTTGATTACCTTGGATGTCTTCAGTAATGCTAATTTTTTTTAATTTGATCGCGTTCACTGGCTTAAGACCCGTTGCTTTAAATTCTTCATTGTTCATGGCACGTAAGACTGCTGGCAATCTCCTAACCCATTCTGTGTTGCGTGTTCTGTCCATAAGGTCTCTATGATATTGATAGGTAAACAGACGCTCAGCTAGATTCTTATTAAAGTTTTCTACTAGGGCCTGGGAGCGATGGTTGCCCGGAATTCCTCTCTCAACTGTAACCCGATGTCTTAAAAACAACTGGTTTACAGCTCCTTTAAACTATTTCCCATCATCAACCTGAATCAGCCTAGGATACTTTAATGGACCTCGCATGTATATTTGCTGTAAAGCCACAGCCACAGCAGTTGAGCTTTTATCCGTTAAAGGCTCAGCATCTTTATACCTTGAAGCCATGTCAACAACAGTCAGAGCATACTTAAACTTTTTTCTTCTAACTTTGTCATGTGGAAGATACAACAAGTCCATCTGGTGGGTGTCATTAGGAACTGAGTTAACAAATCGAGGCCTTATTATTCTTTTTGGGGCAGGCAGATATATTTGCCAGATCGCTTGTTTTGAAAGCCAGTCTTTCGCTTCTGATTCAGACACCCTAGCAGCTTTACTCAGTTTATCAATAGCGGCCTTTCCTTTCCAATACCCTCTAGGAGAATAATATATTTTGTACTTCGTATCGTCCATAAGAGACTGTTTTTATTACATTTTTAACTATGTTTTTAGATTGAATATGCAAGAAGAAAGATTGCTCCCATAGCACCTATAATAAAGCCTATTTCTACCATTTTCTGATCCTCAGATGGTTCATAAAAGTCAGACAGTTCTGGCGGCGACAATGTTAGAAACTTCTTTCCTGTCACTAAGTAATATTCATTCATTGCATCATCAACGTCTGTAAATGTGTGCTCCGCATGTCCCTGTTCTCTTAACTTTTTATTAATAAAGTCTAAGTGAGCAATTCTCCTTTTCTCGTAAGCGTCTCTTGCCTTAGCTAAATCTTCCATTGCCTTGTTATGGCGTTCTCTCTCTTCATCAGACCGCAATTTACTAAACATATAATTACTGCCAGAGAAAGCCAATGCATTAACAATAGCCCCGCCCACCATCAGAACTATTCCAGACATCTTTTTTATAAATGAATGAATCTTTTTTATAAATCAATATTTTTTAGAATGAATTTTTTTTATAAATCAATCTGCCTAAATGCATTAATCTTTCTATGCATTGATGTTTTCTGGGATAATCCCCTGTGTAACAAGAAAGTCTTTTGAGGCAATCCCCGCCGTTATTACAGCTATAACCTTAACAACATCCTCAATGTCTAACCTTCCTAGATCGGCCGGCCTCATTTTAAACATGTTTTTTGCTAACATGCTATATCCTATACTAAGGCCGCTGATTACAGCAGAGTGGTAAATCGTATTAATAATCTTTTTTTCGCTCATGTTTTTTTATTAACTAAAAAAATAATTAAAATAATCATAATATGAAAGACTGTCTATGTGCTTTATAATCAGATAATCTTTTGTTGCCAGAGCTAAAAATAAGGTTGTAACTAGTTTCGGCGAATCTTCTATCTTTCCCATGTTGGGCGGTTTTATTCTTAACAAACATTTTGCTAGGGTTGAATAAACTATAACACCAACAATAGGCACTGCATAATTAACCAAAGTTATACTCATGGTTTTTTTTTTTTTATTTATTTAATTTTTAGATTTAAAAATGACGGCCAAACACAGCGAATCTGATCTAATGATTTTAGTAGAAAATTGTAATGAACTATTTGACGAAACGATGAAAGTGTTAAACATTGATTTTAGTAAATCTGGGTTTGAGAATGATGTAAACAATTTAATCAAAAATCATAGTGAACTATTTGACAAAGCAATCAAAGAGTTAAACATTGACTGTAGTGATTCAGAAAAAGCTAAAGTATTGGCAGGAGTTCTTGTAAGATTAGGGTGTCTTGAAGTATTGCAACGCTTGGGTGAAGAATAAAAGCGCGTTTACTTACTTTTACTTACATTTATTTTTTTTTATTTACGTAAATATTGTGGGTTAAAAATGAACCCCACAAGTAAATCCGAGGTTGGAAAACTATATACGTGGGAGGAGATATTTGACGGTAATGAACAATTAAGCGATACGTTCATTGAATTAGACATGGACACGGTCATAGACATGGACATTATTAACCCTACAAACGTTCAGAAAAGTGTAACACATGCTATTTCTAAAATTCCAGAGTCTCTTCAAATTAACCCACCAGTAAAAGTCATGTTGGTTGTTCTAATTAATTATATAACCCCCGATGATAGTAGTATGCAAGTCTGGGTTTCAACTAAACAAGAAGAAGTTATTGGCTATCGCAACTTTACACCTGGCTGGGCTGATTACATGCTTACACAGTTTAACCATGCGATTGAAGAAGCGAAACAGCGCGGCTCCGGTTGGTCTGAAGGAACAGTCCTCGAAATCAAATTAAGACAAACAAAGTTCTATCATATAGTCGGCAATTCTTACATCCCTCTCCCGAGAGAGTTAGTTCTTAAACGAGCAGTCTTAAATATACATAATTCAGACAACTTGTGTTTCATGTGGTGTATTTTGGCGCATTTACATCCTGTTAAAAAGCACGCAGACAGAGTTTCTAATTATTGGCAGTATAAAGATAGCCTGAACTTTGATAACATAACCTTTCCAGTGAGCATAGAAAGTATCGACCAGTTTGAAGAGCAAAACAAACCAATAACCGTAAACGTATACACATGGAATTCAGTAGACAATCTAGTCCCTCTAAGGATCTCTCCCGAAGCTCCCCCTTTAGGCGAATCACTTGACAATCATGTCGATTTGATTTTGTTTGCAGACGGTTCCAAGAGCCATTATGTATTAATTAGAACAATGAGTAGACTTCTGGCTTATACTACAAAGGATCCTGCTAAACAGGGGCTTTGTAGAAGGTGTTTGGTTAGAATTCCATCTATAAAAGCAGCTGAAAAACATAAGAAACATTGTAAAAGTTTTGAAGACTGTAAAACCGAACTTCTTACGCCCAAACCAGGATCTAGAGTCAGGTTTAAGAATGTACGAAAAATGCAGATGAGCCCATACGTAGTCTATGCTGACTTTGAAGCAATCTTGCCACAGTACGATGGCCCTCAAGAACGGACACAACAAAAAACAACCACATCGTCCTGTCGTCAGATCTGTTCTTATGCATTCGTCGTTGTTCTGTCAGATGGCGGACACACACAGCCGGAGATTTACAGAGGTCCCGACGCAGCTAATCGATTTTTGAAGCAGATGAAACACCTTCGCAATCAATTTTCCAATCGGCTGAACCTTTCAGGCATTAAGATGACCCCCGAAGACCAAAGGCGCTACGAATCAGCCACCCACTGCTGGATATGCAACAGAGAATTATCAGGCGATGCTGTAAGGGACCATGATCACATTACTGGAAAATTCAGAGGGGCAGCGCATAATATCTGTAATCTTCAACTTAAGGTTGACCCCAAGACATGGAAACTGCCAATCTTCTTTCATAACTTGCGGGGCTATGATTCTCACTTTATCATGCAAGCAGTGACTTCTAAATATAAGAGGGTTAGCTGCATTGCACAATCATCAGAAAAGTATATGACCTTTACTCTTGACTGTTTGTCCTTTTATGACTCTGCCCAGCATCTGATGGGAAGTTTGGATAAATTAGCAGAATCTCTACAAGACTATCCAATCACTAAACAATATTTCGATCCATCTTTAGACCGTAAAGGCGTCTATCCTTATGAATACATGGACTCGTGGGACAAGTTTGACGAGCCGGCGCTGCCACATAAAGACGATTTTTACAGCCGTCTTAGAAGAAAGGACATATCTGACGCCGACTATGAATACGCACAGAAAGCCTGGACAGAATTACACTGCAAAACGATGGGCGATTATCACGATCAATATTTATTGGCCGATGTGTGTTTATTAGCTGACGTCTTTCAGAATTACAGATCCACTTGCATGAAACATTACGGCCTGGATTCGTCACAGTACATCTCTTCCCTGGGGTTGTCTTGGGATGCATTCTTAAAGTTTACAAACATTCAGATTGACTTAATATCTGATCTAGATACACTCCAAATGATTGAGGGCGGGCTGAGGGGAGGCATTAGCATGGCCTGTCATCCTTACCGCAGAGCCAACAACAAGTATTTAGCCGATTATGATCCAACTAAACCGTCTAACTATCTGATGTACTTAGACGCCAACAATCTGTATGGATGGGCCATGAGCCAGGCACTGCCATTAAGAAACTTTAAAATGATAAACGGGCCTCATGAGGTTACTGCCGTGTTGAGTATGCTATCACAGCTTACGCCCGATAATCCAATAGGATTAATCTTAGAAGTAGACTTAGATTATCCTAAAGAATTGCACGACCTTCATAACGATTTCCCCTTAGCCGCAGAAAGATTAAAGATGAGTCCCACCGAACCGCCTAAACTCGTGCCTAACCTCTTTAACAAAACTAAATATGTCTGCCATTACAGGCTGTTACAATTTTACTTAAGACACGGGTTAAAACTAAGAGCTGTTCACAGAATAGTTATCTTTGACCAAGAGCCTTTCATGAGGCCATACATCACGAAAAACACTGATCTTAGGACTGCGGCCACTGACGCTTCAGAAAAAGACTTTTTTAAGTTGATGAACAACAGCTGTTTTGGTAAGACGATGGAAAATCCGCACAATCGTAAAGATGTAAGATTAGTTACAAACAAAAAACAAGCAATTAAGCTGACCTCTAAACCTAACTATCAAGACTTTAGAATATTTAGCGACAGCCTGGTTGGCATTATGATGAAGAAACTGAGTGTGAAGTTGGATAAGCCAGTGTTTATCGGATTCGCCGTGCTAGAGCTGTCAAAGTTATTAATGCTTGAGTTTCTGTACGATTACTTTAAGCCGCTGTACCCAGAATCAAATGTCCTTTACACAGACACTGATAGTTTTATTATGGACATCCCAACTGAAGACTTTTACAAAGACATGGAAATAGAAGTGGCCAAAGGAGCTGATGGGTGGTACGACACATGTGACTACCCAAAAGATTCGCCTTTACACTCAACCGTGAACAAGAAAGTGATTGGAAAGATGAAGGATGAATTTAATGGGACGGTTATACAAGAATATGTTGGCCTGCGGTCGAAGATGTATAGCGTTGCTACCCAGACTTCTGTAACAAAGAAAGCTAAGGGCATAGATAAAGAAGTTGTAAAAAAAGAAATAAGTCACAACAACTACAAGCAGGCTCTCTTTGAACGCGAAGTATTTTATCACACAAATGTTAATCTGCGCTCTACTCTTCATCAAGTAAACACAACTGCTGTTAATAAGAAGTCACTTGTTTCTAACAATAACAAGCGAACTTACGTTAGCCCCGAGTTTTCATACGCTATAGGCCCCCGGAGAACTGACTTGTCCGACTTAACTTAAGATCTTAACTAGTACTTAACTTAAGATCTTAACTAGTACTTAACTTAAGATCTTAACTAGTACTTAACTTAAGATCTTAACTAGTACTTAACATGACCTGCACTTAACTTGCACTTAACTTGTTATAACTGACTTAACCAGTACTTAGCTTGTACTTAACAACACATTTAAAAAACTAATTTATTAAAAATGGGTCTACAGCAGGAGGTTGTACTTTTTTTTGCAGAAGCTGGTTCTTTTACTGTTTTTGTGGGGATCTGTGACTTTGTTGCTAAGTATGGCTTTAGGCGCTTGTATGCTAAAAGCCCTCCACCAACAACAATACCTCCCAGTACATAATAATACATCTTATAGTTTGATTGTGTTGTTGTTGGTGGCGGTGCTGGTGCTGGTGCTGTTGTTGTATTACTATCTAATAATTTTTGTTTTGCTGCTTGGTTTGCTTTTTGCAGTCTTTTCCATTCAGCTAGTTTACGACCGGCCTCAACACGGCCAGAATTTTTAGCTTTAGTAACACTACTCACCTGCAGGACACTCATTTGTGGATTCACTTGTGGGGCACTCGCCTGTAAATCCACTTGTGGGGCATTCTGCTCCTGTGGAGTCTTCTTCTCCTGCTCGCTCATTTTTTTTAGTCTGATTAAAATTAATATGATTAAAATTAATATGATTAAAAGTAATTAATCCCATGATGAATGGACATAACAACGTCCCAAATCTATAATACATGTCACATGCAAGAGATTCTAGAGACTTGGTTAAAACCGGATCTTGTGTTAAGTCATATTTTAAATCTTCTTCTGAATCAATCGGCGCTATCTTGCCTACTAACTTAGCATATAAACTAATTATTGTCTGCCCCACCGATCTAACCATTTTTGATCCTAGCTGTGCTTCGTACCTGGCGTAATACTTCTCAACGTCTGATGTAGACAATTGCTGAATCTGTTCGATACTTAGTTCAACGCCTAAATACTGCCTGGTTTTTCCGCATGCGGCCAGCGAGTATAATCTTTCTTTATGACAGAGGTCTGCTGCCTCCTCACACTTTAATAGCTCGTCGCAATCCATTTTTAAAAGCAATTAAAAAAAAATTGTAAATTCAGCTGTTATTTATTATTCATAGTCTTTTACTAATCTTAAAAACTGTTTAGGTTTAAAGGTAACAGTTACTCCTTCAGGGTTAGTAGAAGCGGTCAGATTAAAATCTTCAGGAGCTATTTGATCAATTAAAATAGCAAACAACTTTATAACTGGATGGGGCCAAGAATGCGGTAGTTTACTGATGGCGTTCCTTACGCTTTCTCGCATATCTACGCGCTCAAAAAGCTCCGTAATTAATTCTTCAAACTCTTCTCTATCAACCCCCCAGCTCCTTTCCTGCAACTCCCAATCTCTAAATATATCAATAAGCTCTGCAACTACTCTGGGCTTCATTTTTTAAACCAGATTATAAACACCAATTAAAAAAAATTAAGCAAGCCATTCTTCTTGTTTGCGCAAGAATCAGAAGAGAGAAAGGGTAAATAGTGATTCTGTTGGTAGTAAACTGGGTCAAACAGCCCTGTGTGATCGCTTGACCTACAAAGCTCAGCAGTAAACTAGGTCAAACGACCCTGTGTGATCACTTGGCCTAGGTCAAACGACCCTATGTGATCATTTGACCTACAAAGCTCAGCAGTAAACTAGGTCAAACGACCCTATGTGATCACTTGACCTACAAAGCTCAGCAGTAAACTGGGTCAAACGACCCTATGTGATCACTTGACCTACAAAGCTCAGCAGTAAACTGGGTCAAACGACCCTATGTGATCATTTGACCGAGTTGATTGAGGTGCTTTGCTTAGCTAGGAGAGAATGTCAATATCTAGGCTCTATATTACCCATTTTTTTGTTTTGCACGTAAGCCCCCCATTTTAAAATAACGATTACGTCAATTTTGGAGGTTTTTGCATGTTAATTTTGATTGTAAAAAAGGTGTCAATTTTGGCAAAAAGTAGCATGAGATGGACGAGATTTGTTTGTGAAAAAGGGGGGTTTTCGTGCAAAATAAGATGGGTGGGATAGAGGGGGGGTGGGTAGAGTATAGAAACTTACATTCTCTAAGGTCGTAGTAACATAGCAAACATGGAAGACTGACACTTAGAACGTGGTAGTACTATAGTAAACATAGCAGGGCATCAGGTGGAAGGTCATAGTACTATAGTAAACATAGCAGGGCATCAGGTGGAAGGTCATAGCAACATAGTAAACATAGCAGGGCATCAGGTGGAAGGTCATAGTACTGTAGTAAATATAGCAGGGCATCAGGTGGAAGGTCATAGTACTACAGTAAACATAGCAGGGCATCAGGTGGAAGGTCATAGTACTACAGTAAACATAGCAGGGCATCAGGTGGAAGGTCATAGTACTACAGTAAACATAGCAGGGCATCAGGTGGGAGGTCATAGTACTATAGTAAACATAGCAGGGCATCAGGTGGAAGGTCATAGTACTACAGTAAACATAGCAGGGCATCAGGTGGGAGGTCATAGTACTACAGTAAACATAGCAGGGCATCAGGTGGAAGGCCGTAGTAACATAGTAAATATAGCAGGGCATCAGGTGGAAGGTCATAGCAACATAGTAAACATAGCAGGGCATCAGGTGGGAGGTCATAGTACTACAGTAAACATAGCAGGGCATCAGGTGGAAGGCCGTAGTAACATAGTAAATATAGCAGGGCATCAGGTGGAAGGTCATAGTACTATAGTAAACATAGCAGGGCATCAGGTGGAAGGTCATAGTACTATAGTAAACATAGCAGGGCATCAGGTGGAAGGTCATAGTACTATAGTAAACATAGCAGGGCATCAGGTGGAAGGTCATAGTACTACAGTAAATATAGCAGGGCATCAGGTGGGAGGTCATGACCTCCAGTGTCCTCAGGTGCGTCATGGACTTGTGAGAAGTTTTTGCCCCGGCCGCTTAAAGCTGACTTCCAGACCAAGACATAAAGAAAAGGAGTGCAGCAAAATAAGGATAGAGATTTTTGGAAATAACGTTCATCACCAAACTGCTGTCTGCGACATTTATCTAGCTAGAACGCTTTGTTTTCAGGATCAGACAAGCTCCACACATTTCTTCCAAATTGTGTTCGGAAAGGCATCAACTTAAAATGTATTGACATTTTCTGTTGTCACGAAGTCAGCCATTCATTTCATTTTGATTCGCGCCGAATGGTCCAAACTGGTATCAGCCCCATGCAGCAGCTCTCTGAATGTTCAGTATTCCAGTGTCCCCCAAATCCAGAAATCACCAGACCAACGCTACACTTAATTTTCCTCACAAGAAACTTCAGCCAGAATACGTACCAATAATCTGAAGAGTGACATTCCGAAAGATTTTAAACCTGTTGGGCCAATGTGTCAATAGCCAAAAACCGTACAAACGATTCTCTCTCTCTCTCTCTCTCTCTCTCTCTCTCTCTCTCTCTCTCTCTCTCTCCCCCTAATGAAGCTTGATTTACATGGCAAATCTAAAATTTAAACTTCAAAACAATAATGTATGAAGGCATTAATACGTAGTCTTGTACAAATATCTGTACGAGGTCCTTTACTCCATTCACTTTGTATTCTGTTTTATCTCTTTGTCTTGGATCTTTGTGTGGATTTCTTGCTGATGATATCTCTGTGCCCTGCAGTGACTCTCACTGGCGTCGTCTGATCCCCAGTCCACAAGACAGTGTAAAGACTCTCATCAGATGGACGGAAATCACTCACATGTCTCTTAATGCTAAATGAAAATTATCAGTTATGTGCATGTCCATAACTAGTGGACAGTAGCTTTTGGAAAATGACTACTGACTCATTTTCCATATTTGTCTGTACTGTAAAAATGGAAGAAGTCGAAACACATACAGTATCGTGTTTGCAAAGGCAAAAAACGTATCATAGTTTGATCATCTTTCCCATTCATGCCAAAGAATGTAGTAAAAATACTCCAACTGCCAAAGATAAAACATTGTCTTAATACACATTCTCTAAAACAGATCTACTATGTCCATGTTAAGTCGGCTGTTAATTTCCCTTCCACTGTGTGGCATTCAACCGACTCAATTATTTTGTACAGTTTGGCAAAAAAGAGAGTATATAATATCTATCTATCTATCTATCTATCTATCTATCTATCTATCTATCTATCTATAATTATATAGGTGTGCACTAAATGTGTTTTCTGGTTTGCTTCAATTTAAAACTTAAACAATTGTAAGTTGATGGACATTATGCCATATGACAAAAAAACAAACAAACAAAAAAAAAAACAACCTGAAACACAACAATATCATGAACAAAGTAGCAAATAGAAATGTATCTACCTCAATAGTGAAATAACTTCACAACAAACAACAACAAGCACGTTCATAAGCGAACAGAAAACTCAAACACAACAATATCATGAACAAAGTAACAAATTGAAATGTATCTACCTCAGTAGTGAAATAACTTCACAACAAACAACACCAAGCACGTTCATAAGCGAACAATGCATCGCCCATTCTTGACCTTTCCAGAACAGGACATTTATACAGTGGCGGTACATGCTGAGTTAATTAATGTGCCTATATTTCTGAGAGAAATCCTAAAGTTCAGTGCTTTGAATAGCGCGCACCTGTGTGTGTTGTGTGTGTGTGTGTGTGTGTGTGTGTGTGTGTGTGTGTGTGTGTGTGTGTGTGTGTGTGTGTGTGCATGCGCGCGCGCGAGTGCACGCACACTTACTCTCTTTCGTTCGCATTCTCTCTCTCTCTCTCACTCTCTCTCTCTCTCTGTCTCTCTCTCTCTCTCTCTCTCTCTCTCTCTCTCTCTCTTGAAAGCACGTAACTTAACAGCAAACAAAAAATAAAAGACTGGAGAATGGAAAGGAGGAAGAAAAGAATGTGAAAAGAAGGGAAGAACAAACTGAAAGAAGGAACAATGGAGAAAGCAAAGAAATGAATCAAGGAATGAAATGGATAAGTAGGGAAAGGATCATAGGGAGGAGTGTAACGCAGGCCTAGTGCCCACGAAACCAAGACCCACACCCCTTCCCACTCTTACTCTAACACTAACCCACTAACACAGTTCAATTTCCAACATTTAATGACACTTCATTGTACACAAATCCACAACAATAAAATCACACGGAAAAAAAAAAACATACATCAAAACGCATATTATGAGGAGGATGGGGATGAGGATGATTATGATGAGTACCAGAAAGAATTAATTATAGTTATAGGACAGGTTGTGAACATAAAAAACAAAAGCAAACGAAAAGATATCCCGAGTCCGAGCACCCGCGCCCGGGAAAGGGTTAACTGCTGGCACTGTAGGGGTGTGGTAGCAGCAGGCAATGTAGCCCTGCGAGCGCAGACAAACATTCCTGAACTTGGGGCGTCGAAGAGGGTATGAAGATGAAGGTCCCAGGGCGCAATCCTGAACTTGGGGCGTCGAAGAGGGTATGAAGATGAAGGTCCCAGGGCGCAATCTCCAGGGGGATAACTTGCGGAAAGAATGGCTGATGATGATGAAGGGGAAGTGGAGGACTGGGGATGGACAGTTCACACGCATGAACAGAGTGAAAGGCCTGGAGACAAAGCGAAATTGCCGTAAGGGAGGGGAAATGGACTATTTTAGATGACTTAAAATAAAGAAGTCTTTCCCCAGCCCTGTTTCTCCATGTAAAAGTTCCTTCCCTCTTATAGAGGTTAAATGTTAAGGAGAATTTCACAGAGTGTGGGGCAAGTTAATGCTTACTTGACTATAATAAAATGACTACCATAATGTCCCCTTCTTCAACATAAGGCTTCTACAACGTTTTCTTCCACTTTTGTAATGAATCAAGAGTGATTTCAAAGGATTTCCTTTTATATACACGAGCCCAAAAGAAATGAGAATAGCAGAAGTCAAAATAAACGCGTTTTCATCCAAACAAAAGTATCATGGTACATTACACGACATCAAACAATGTGTTTACCGTAAAAGAATAATGATACAATAATTCGAGTCGGAGGTGTGCAAAACGATATCTTCACATTTCTGTGATAAGCTTTTTTATGCATGGAATAAACCCCAGTTATTGAATACAGAGGGTCACACACCCACAACGAAAAGAATAAGAGACAAGGCTGACTAGGGTTTCCTTTCTCTCCCCTCTGTCTGAATCCAATGGTAACAAAGTGAAGTTTTTTTAGAAATGGGAAGCAAGAATATAACTATAGATATATCTATAAAACAACAGCAAACAAATGAAATGATACACGCACACAACAGACAGATAACTCACCAAAACCCGTGAGTGAGCTCTAGAGAATATACAGGCCCTGGAAAACCAGAAACCTCACCGAGGACACAAGACAGCGTCACTTCGATGGCTCGGAGGACCCAAACCTCACCGGTGCGGTCACAACCAAAGATCTCCCTCCAAGCTCTTGAAAAAAAAAAAAAGGAATGTTCTCCGCCCAGGCTAACGGGACTTGAACTTCGTTTGCTCCCAAGGTGAGCCAAGTGATCAGCATGGGCTGCACGGGATGCCTGTACACTGATGCCACTTCTGGCTGACACCGAATAACGCGCGTGAATCGTGCACGCGAGGAACGCGCGCGCAGGCACACACACACACACACACACACACACACACACACACACACACACACACACACACACACACATACAAACATGCAGAACATAGACGCACGCCCTAAAACATTTGACAGTTCGTGACAAACCCCCGAACCAAGTTTAAACATAGTTTAAATCACACATAATGTCCATGAACTGTCAACCACACTCACTCTGGGCATCTGCTCAAAAAATCAACACCTACGTTTTCGTTTCCTGGTATTGCTTGAACACTGAACGAGAAGGACTGCAGTTGAAGTGCCCACCTCATCAGGCGGCCATTGGATGCTTTCAGTCTCTTCAAATACTGTAAGGGTTGGTGGTCAGTCTGAATAATAAAATGCCGTCCATACAGGTACGGTTCAAATTTCTGGACTGCCCAAACAATGGCAAAGCATTCCTTTTCAACCGTTGAGTAGTTCTTTTCTGCAGGAAGCAGTTTCTTTCTGGCACACGTCACGGGTTGGAGACCAGTTCCCTGGTCCTGTAAAAGGATCGCGCCCAACCCAACATCCGAGGCATCTGTCCACAGTACAAACGACAACTCCCAGTTGGGCATCACGCAGGCGGGTTTGCTACACAGTGTTTTTTTCAGCTCATCAAAAGCCTTCTGACACTCGGGAGTCCACTGCACTCTGTTTGGCATCCTGGACTTTGTTGCATCTGTCAGGGGAAGGGCGATCTCTGCAAAGTTGGGCACGAATCGCGGTAGAAACCTGCCAGCCCTAAAAAGGCCCGAACTTGTTTCTTGCTCTCAGGAGGCTGAACCTTGCCAATCTTGGCCATCTTCTCGTCCTCTGCTTTCAGTTTGCCCTTTCCTACCACAAACCCAAGATAAGTAACTTCGTCAAACCCAAGGAAGCATTTGGTAGGACGAGCAGTCATCCGAACCTCGCGAAGTCTGTGAAACAGTGCATAGAGACACTCAAGGTGACGCGTCCACGTCTGAGTAGCCACCAGTAAATCGTCCATGAAGTTATCGACTTCAGAAAGCTGAAGAGGCTTTAGCATCTCCCTCATTGACCTGCTAAACACTGCACCAGCTGTCTTCAGTCCAAAAGGCATAACAGTCCACTGGTAGTGACCCTGTGGCGTTGAGAAAGCAGTTTTAGGTTTATCTTTTTCCACCATGGGGATTTGCCAATAACCTTTTGTCAGGTCGATCTTACTGAAGTATCTGGCCTGACCAAGCTTTGAGAACAGGTACTCGATGTCTGGGATAGGTTCACCGTCAAAAATCACAATTTGATTGAGCCTTCTGAAATCGACGCAAAAGCGTATTTTGCCGTCTCTTTTCTTAACCAATACAATTGGAGAACAGTATGGGGAAGTGGAATTCTCAATGACCCCCATCTTAAGCATTTCTTTGACTTCCTTCTGGATCGTTTCACGCTGGGAGAAGGGCAGAGGGAACTGTCGTGTGCGTACTGGTTCCTCATGTTCCAACTTGATACTGCAGGGCGTGAGAGTAGTCCTCTGTGGCAAGTCGGTGAACACGTCGCCAAAGGCTGCTGAAAAGTGCAGGAGGTCGGCGTGCCTTTCTGGATGATCTGGGTCCAGCTGAACATCAGCAGGTCCTTCCTGAGCTTGTAACGGAATCACAGGAATGTCTTCTCGCGTTGTCTGCACCTCTTTACACTCGCTGACATCTATTACTGACACTGCCACTGTAAGCTTTGGGCGTTCAACGTATTCTTTTAACATGTTGGCGTGGAACACCTTCTCCTTGCCTTTGATACGTATACGATAATCAGCTTCGCCAACTCTCTCCAGGACAGGAAAAGGGCCCTGCCATGCCATTTGCAATTTATTGCTCTCACTGGAGAGCAACAACAGAACCTTGTCACCCACTTTAAAACAGCGAGGTTTGGCTCGCCTATCGAAATGCTTTTTCTGACGAACTGCCTCTTTCTGAAGTTGTTGCCTGGCCAAACGACACGTCTCCTCAATTCTATTCCTCAGATCCAGAACATACGTGCATGAAGCCCGGACTTCATCATCGACTTGCTCCTTGGTCCACAGCTGCCGGAGAACTGTCATGGGTCCTCGGACCGTTCGCCCATACAGGAGTTCGAATGGTGAAAAACCTGTCCCTTCCTGTGGAACCTCCCGATAGGCAAAGAGAACTGCTGGATAAATCGATCCCACGTTTTTGGTTTCTCTTGACACATCTTCTTTAGCATTGCTTTCAGGGTACCATTAAAACGTTCAACTAGCCCGTTGCTTTGGGCATGATATGGCGATGTAGTGATGCCTCTAACTGAGAGAAGTCTGAATATCTCTTGCATGACAGCTCCAGTAAACTGAGTGCCCTGGTCAGTCAGCACTTCCTTTGGAATCCCCAGTCTTGACCACATTTCCCACAAGACTTCGGCAACCCTCTCTGACTCCACAGACTTTAGAGGAGCTGCCTCAGGGTACCGAGTTGCGTGATCCACCATGACTAAAATGTACTTGTTGCCGCGGTCAGAGGCTGGTCGTATCGGTCCTACAAGGTCTACACCCACCTTGTCAAAGGGTTGGCCTACCACTGGCATCCTTCCTAGTGGTACTTTGCTGACTCGTCCCTTGGGGGTAACCCTTTGGCACACATCGCAAGAGCGACAGTAACGCTGGATGTCGCCACACATTCCTGGCCAGTAAAACTCGGCCCAAATTCTCTGCCTGGTCCTCTTGGTGCCGAGATGCCCTCCCATCGGCGTATCATGGGCCAGTCGCATAACCTCCCTTCGAAGAAGAAATGGGATGCATACTTGTTTGAACACCTGATCCCCATTCTTAAATTCTCGGTGCAGGATCCCCTGTACCTTTCGATACGACACTTCACCCCCCTTGCTTTTAGCAGTCTCTCCAAAACAGGCCAATGCTCTAGCATTTTCAAGGGATGAGTCACCTTCTTGTAATTCTTTGAGCTTATCCGGAGTGAGGTCGAGTCCACATACTTTTGAGACTAGTATGGGCGTTTCTTGATCCCCTCGTTTGGCCTGTGCTCTAGTCTGTACAGCGAGGAGATCTTTGCGCGCATACACTGGTACCTGTGCACACTCTCCAGATGCAAACTTAACCTCGTTTCCAATGATGAGGTCTTGATTTGCTTTGTCCATTACTACTGCCTCAATACGCCCTTGGACAAAAGGAGATTCCAGGTAAATAAAAGCTGTCGGGAATGGTCCCCCAGTTGATGAGTTGGCAAAGGTCAGATCTACAAATCGGCTTGTGAGATCCTCCTCTGACACAAACCGGGAAGACACAGCACTAATCTCAGCTCCAGTATCTCGTAGTGCAACAGCCTGCTGCCCATTAATCATTACCGATACTCGCGGGACAAATGGCTTGAAACTGCACTGGTCGCATAAAGCTGCAAGTTCTGTGGTTGTTGATTCTGGCTGTGTCCATTGTCTGCAGACTGCCTTCAACTCCTTGCAGTCTCGTTTCATGTGTCCTGGCTTTCCACAACGGTAACAATTGCCATTTCCCTTTCTTTGTGGAAATGTTTGAGAAGCTGTTACTCTCTCTTGGCCTTTGGATGCACGAAGCTTTTCCTGCTTGACTCCCATGTTTGCCGCCCGACCAAAACGCTTAGCCTCAATGTGAGTTTCAGCGAGTCTGGCAGCAGTTTTCACATCACCAGGCTGCTGCTCCATTACATGAGCTGCGAGATCAGGAGTCAGTATGTTGAAAAATTGGTCTTGTAGAAACATGTCTACAACATCGTCTGCTTTGGACAAACTCTTACCAGACAAAGAGAACCACCGCTGGAGGATACACTCGAGACGTTCAACAAAGTTAGTGAAAGTTTCTCCAGCCTCTTTCCTAGCCTGTCGAAACTTGTCGGTAGAAGGAGGCTGTTTTCTGAAATCGTATCAGCAGGTCGTTCTTCAACCTCTCAAAATTGTTGGAATCACTGGCAGGCAATCTCAGAAAAACCTCCCTGGCCGCCCCAGTCAACTGTGGAGTCAACCTTGCTACCCATGTGTCCTTGCTCCACTTGTGTGCCACTGCAATTTTCTCAAAGTGCTGCAGATAGAAGTCAATGTCATCTTTGTCTTCGAACTTTTCTAATATCACTGGGTACGAGTTAGAACGATTGGATACTGCTTCAGCCAGAGTCCTGTTTAAATCCTGTCTTTCCTCCTCGCGTCCTCTCCAAAACAGGTCCTCCCTCTGCTGTCTTTCCTGCCTATCCCTTTCTCTTTCTTGCCTATCCCTTTCTCTTTCTTGCCGGTCTCTTTCTCTTTCCTGTCGATCTCTTTCCTCCCTTACCAAGCGTTCTCGGCGATCACGCTCTTTTTCCACAGAATCACGTATAAAATGCGCAAGGTCAGTGCCTTGAAGACCAAGATTTTGACCCAGGCTCCGGAACTGAGAATACAATGCCGCCAGGTCCAAATCAACAGGCATCGTGTCTGAAGGCGCTAACATCGTTGGCTCTGGAGTAGGAGGTGTAAAGTTGGCAGCGATACGAGGACTAGTTCTTGTAGAAACGGACGACCTTGGAGTAGACAGCAGCGGGTTGTCCAAGTAACCCAGTGGAAACCCCAGGAGCACTAGTAATGACAGTTGGGATAATTGGCGGGTCTTGATTGGCCTCCCTAAGCAAACGTTCAGCAGTGGGGCGCAGTTCCATTTTGTGAAACACGAACTGATAAAATATTACAGAAAAAAATCGTAGCTTACTTTACATAGTCTGTCTGCATCTGCGTAGTGAAGGAAATTCGCCCGAAAAACGGACCTGAAGACATATACCCTCTATAACTATATATGAGCACGCAGGAAAAAAAATGAAAATGGAAAACAAAATAAGCAGAGAGGCACGGCTGGAAGAGGAAATCAGAATTGGACAAAAGTGAAATGGTTGGCGAGATGGCCAGTCTCCCCACACCCTGTAAGTTGAACCTACTTAATTCACTTATTGATCTACTGAGAGACACACCCCTTGCCCACTTTCCAACAACACTCCCACACCGTGCCAGACAGGACACGACAAAACACCCTATTCTAGCCTAAACACATATACTTGTAACCCTAACTACCTAGCACGTACCCCGCATCTCCACCATTGTAACGCAGGCCTAGTGCCCACGAAACCAAGACCCACACCCCTTCCCACTCTTACTCTAACACTAACCCACTAACACAGTTCAATTTCCAACATTTAATGACACTTCATTGTACACAAATCCACAACAATAAAATCACACGGAAAAAAAAAAAACATACATCAAATGATATAATAAGGATGAAGGTATTTATTAGTAAAGGAACAAGAATTAATTATAGTTTATAACAAGACAAGTGAAATAAAAAACAAAAGACAAACCAAAAACCCGAGTCGAGCTCCGTCGGCCCGGAAAAGGACTTAGACACATGCTAGGCCCCTTGGTGGTACAGAGGCAATTTAGCCTGCGGCACAACAAACATTCCTCGAATGCTCGAAAAAAATAAAATGAATGGTCCCAGGGCAACCTGAACTTGGGGCGTCCAGAGGATGAGCAAGTGTCAGGGGCGCAATCCTACCTGGTGCCGATTACTTGCGGAAACCGAAATGGCTGTGAATGTGCACGCGAAGTGAGACGCGGCGATGGACAATCCACACACCAACACACAACAAACTGAACAGCCACTGACGACCAAACTGAAATTGCCGTAACATGGGCGGGAAATCCCGACCATTTTAAACATTAAATAATAAGTCATGACTGTCCCCACTCACTTTCTCTCATCAAAAGTTTTCCCTTTCTGGTATGCTTAACATGGTAAGGAGCAGTTATCCCACCTCATAGTGCGGCATTGAATGCTTTCGTTCTAAATATAATGGCATCTGACAAATAAAAGCCCCGTCCAACATAGGTTCTACAATTTTCTCCCACAATGGGAAATGATCCTTTCAAGTGAGTGATTCAGTTCCTTTTTATACACGGAGCACTTTCCAACGAACTTGAGACAGCAGGTCCTAAAAAATCGCGTTTCATCCAAACAATCAAGTATCTGTACATTACAACGACAATCAACAAGGGTTTACCGTAAAGATTAATTCATAATTCAGTCATTGCAAAACGATTCTTCACATTCGTGATAAGCCTTTTTATGCATGAACCAGGACCCTTATTGACATTCAGGAAGGCGATCCTGCAACACGAATCCGAAGAAAAGCCAGACAAGGCCGAACTGGTTTCCCTTTCTCTCCACGAGCTGAACCAATGACAAAGTGAAGTTTTTTTAGAAATGGGAAGCAAGAATATAACTATAGATATATCTATAAAACAACAGCAAACAAATGAAATGATACACGCACACAACAGACAGATAACTCACCAAAACCCGTGAGTGAGCTCTAGAGAATATACAGGCCCTGGAAAACCAGAAACCTCACCGAGGACACAAGACAGCGTCACTTCGATGGCTCGGAGGACCCAAACCTCACCGGTGCGGTCACAACCAAAGATCTCCCTCCAAGCTCTTGAAAAAAAAAAAAAGGAATGTTCTCCGCCCAGGCTAACGGACTTGAACTTCGTTTGCTCCCAAGGTGAGCCAAGTGATCAGCATGGGCTGCACGGGATGCCTGTACACTGATGCCACTTCTGGCTGACACCGAATAACGCGCGTGAATCGTGCACGCGAGGAACGCGCGCGCAGGCACACACACACACACACACACACACAACACACACACACACACACACACACACACACACACATACAAACATGCAGAGCATAGACGCACGCCCTAAAACATTTGACAGTTCGTGACAAACCCCCGAACCAAGTTTAAACATAGTTTAAATCACACATAATGTCCATGAACTGTCAACCACACTCACTCTGGGCATCTGCTCAAAAAATCAACACCTACGTTTTCGTTTCCTGGTATTGCTTGAACACTGAACGAGAAGGACTGCAGTTGAAGTGCCCACCTCATCAGGCGGCCATTGGATGCTTTCAGTCTCTTCAAATACTGTAAGGGTTGGTGGTCAGTCTGAATAATAAAATGCCGTCCATACAGGTACGGTTCAAATTTCTGGACTGCCCAAACAATGGCAAAGCATTCCTTTTCAACCGTTGAGTAGTTCTTTTCTGCAGGAAGCAGTTTCTTTCTGGCACACGTCACGGGTTGGAGACCAGTTCCCTGGTCCTGTAAAAGGATCGCGCCCAACCCAACATCCGAGGCATCTGTCCACAGTACAAACGACAACTCCCAGTTGGGCATCACGCAGGCGGGTTTGCTACACAGTGTTTTTTTCAGCTCATCAAAAGCCTTCTGACACTCGGGAGTCCACTGCACTCTGTTTGGCATCCTGGACTTTGTTGCATCTGTCAGGGGAAGGGCGATCTCTGCAAAGTTGGGCACGAATCGGCGGTAGAAACCTGCCAGCCCTAAAAAGGCCCGAACTTGTTTCTTGCTCTCAGGAGGCTGAACCTTGCCAATCTTGGCCATCTTCTCGTCCTCTGCTTTCAGTTTGCCCTTTCCTACCACAAACCCAAGATAAGTAACTTCGTCAAACCCAAGGAAGCATTTGGTAGGACGAGCAGTCATCCGAACCTCGCGAAGTCTGTGAAACAGTGCATAGAGACACTCAAGGTGACGCGTCCACGTCTGAGTAGCCACCAGTAAATCGTCCATGAAGTTATCGACTTCAGAAAGCTGAAGAGGCTTTAGCATCTCCCTCATTGACCTGCTAAACACTGCACCAGCTGTCTTCAGTCCAAAAGGCATAACAGTCCACTGGTAGTGACCCTGTGGCGTTGAGAAAGCAGTTTTAGGTTTATCTTTTTCCACCATGGGGATTTGCCAATAACCTTTTGTCAGGTCGATCTTACTGAAGTATCTGGCCTGACCAAGCTTTGAGAACAGGTACTCGATGTCTGGGATAGGTTCACCGTCAAAAATCACAATTTGATTGAGCCTTCTGAAATCGACGCAAAAGCGTATTTTGCCGTCTCTTTTCTTAACCAATACAATTGGAGAACAGTATGGGGAAGTGGAATTCTCAATGACCCCCATCTTAAGCATTTCTTTGACTTCCTTCTGGATCGTTTCACGCTGGGAGAAGGGCAGAGGGAACTGTCGTGTGCGTACTGGTTCCTCATGTTCCAACTTGATACTGCAGGGCGTGAGAGTAGTCCTCTGTGGCAAGTCGGTGAACACGTCGCCAAAGGCTGCTGAAAAGTGCAGGAGGTCGGCGTGCCTTTCTGGATGATCTGGGTCCAGCTGAACATCAGCAGGTCCTTCCTGAGCTTGTAACGGAATCACAGGAATGTCTTCTCGCGTTGTCTGCACCTCTTTACACTCGCTGACATCTATTACTGACACTGCCACTGTAAGCTTTGGGCGTTCAACGTATTCTTTTAACATGTTGGCGTGGAACACCTTCTCCTTGCCTTTGATACGTATACGATAATCAGCTTCGCCAACTCTCTCCAGGACAGGAAAAGGGCCCTGCCATGCCATTTGCAATTTATTGCTCTCACTGGAGAGCAACAACAGAACCTTGTCACCCACTTTAAAACAGCGAGGTTTGGCTCGCCTATCGAAATGCTTTTTCTGACGAACTGCCTCTTTCTGAAGTTGTTGCCTGGCCAAACGACACGTCTCCTCAATTCTATTCCTCAGATCCAGAACATACGTGCATGAAGCCCGGACTTCATCATCGACTTGCTCCTTGGTCCACAGCTGCCGGAGAACTGTCATGGGTCCTCGGACCGTTCGCCCATACAGGAGTTCGAATGGTGAAAAACCTGTCCCTTCCTGTGGAACCTCCCGATAGGCAAAGAGAACTGCTGGGATAAATCGATCCCACGTTTTTGGTTTCTCTTGACACATCTTCTTTAGCATTGCTTTCAGGGTACCATTAAAACGTTCAACTAGCCCGTTGCTTTGGGCATGATATGGCGATGTAGTGATGCCTCTAACTGAGAGAAGTCTGAATATCTCTTGCATGACAGCTCCAGTAAACTGAGTGCCCTGGTCAGTCAGCACTTCCTTTGGAATCCCCAGTCTTGACCACATTTCCCACAAGACTTCGGCAACCCTCTCTGACTCCACAGACTTTAGAGGAGCTGCCTCAGGGTACCGAGTTGCGTGATCCACCATGACTAAAATGTACTTGTTGCCGCGGTCAGAGGCTGGTCGTATCGGTCCTACAAGGTCTACACCCACCTTGTCAAAGGGTTGGCCTACCACTGGCATCCTTCCTAGTGGTACTTTGCTGACTCGTCCCTTGGGGGTAACCCTTTGGCACACATCGCAAGAGCGACAGTAACGCTGGATGTCGCCACACATTCCTGGCCAGTAAAACTCGGCCCAAATTCTCTGCCTGGTCCTCTTGGTGCCGAGATGCCCTCCCATCGGCGTATCATGGGCCAGTCGCATAACCTCCCTTCGAAGAAGAAATGGGACGCATACTTGTTTGAACACCTGATCCCCATTCTTAAATTCTCGGTGCAGGATCCCCTGTACCTTTCGATACGACACTTCACCCCCCTTGCTTTTAGCAGTCTCTCCAAAACAGGCCAATGCTCTAGCATTTTCAAGGGATGAGTCACCTTCTTGTAATTCTTTGAGCTTATCCGGAGTGAGGTCGAGTCCACATACTTTTGAGACTAGTATGGGCGTTTCTTGATCCCCTCGTTTGGCCTGTGCTCTAGTCTGTACAGCGAGGAGATCTTTGCGCGCATACACTGGTACCTGTGCACACTCTCCAGATGCAAACTTAACCTCGTTTCCAATGATGAGGTCTTGATTTGCTTTGTCCATTACTACTGCCTCAATACGCCCTTGGACAAAAGGAGATTCCAGGTAAATAAAAGCTGTCGGGAATGGTCCCCCAGTTGATGAGTTGGCAAAGGTCAGATCTACAAATCGGCTTGTGAGATCCTCCTCTGACACAAACCGGGAAGACACAGCACTAATCTCAGCTCCAGTATCTCGTAGTGCAACAGCCTGCTGCCCATTAATCATTACCGATACTCGCGGGACAAATGGCTTGAAACTGCACTGGTCGCATAAAGCTGCAAGTTCTGTGGTTGTTGATTCTGGCTGTGTCCATTGTCTGCAGACTGCCTTCAACTCCTTGCAGTCTCGTTTCATGTGTCCTGGCTTTCCACAACGGTAACAATTGCCATTTCCCTTTCTTTGTGGAAATGTTTGAGAAGCTGTTACTCTCTCTTGGCCTTTGGATGCACGAAGCTTTTCCTGCTTGACTCCCATGTTTGCCGCCCGACCAAAACGCTTAGCCTCAATGTGAGTTTCAGCGAGTCTGGCAGCAGTTTTCACATCACCAGGCTGCTGCTCCATTACATGAGCTGCGAGATCAGGAGTCAGTATGTTGAAAAATTGGTCTTGTAGAAACATGTCTACAACATCGTCTGCTTTGGACAAACTCTTACCAGACAAAGAGAACCACCGCTGGAGGATACACTCGAGACGTTCAACAAAGTTAGTGAAAGTTTCTCCAGCCTCTTTCCTAGCCTGTCGAAACTGTTGTCGGTAGAAGGAGGCTGTTTTCTGAAATCGTATCAGCAGGTCGTTCTTCAACCTCTCAAAATTGTTGGAATCACTGGCAGGCAATCTCAGAAAAACCTCCCTGGCCGCCCCAGTCAACTGTGGAGTCAACCTTGCTACCCATGTGTCCTTGCTCCACTTGTGTGCCACTGCAATTTTCTCAAAGTGCTGCAGATAGAAGTCAATGTCATCTTTGTCTTCGAACTTTTCTAATATCACTGGGTACGAGTTAGAACGATTGGATACTGCTTCAGCCAGAGTCCTGTTTAAATCCTGTCTTTCCTCCTCGCGTCCTCTCCAAAACAGGTCCTCCCTCTGCTGTCTTTCCTGCCTATCCCTTTCTCTTTCTTGCCTATCCCTTTCTCTTTCTTGCCGGTCTCTTTCTCTTTCCTGTCGATCTCTTTCCTCCCTTACCAAGCGTTCTCGGCGATCACGCTCTTTTTCCACAGAATCACGTATAAAATGCGCAAGGTCAGTGCCTTGAAGACCAAGATTTTGACCCAGGCTCCGGAACTGAGAATACAATGCCGCCAGGTCCAAATCAACAGGCATCGTGTCTGAAGGCGCTAACATCGTTGGCTCTGGAGTAGGAGGTGTAAAGTTGGCAGCGATACGAGGACTAGTTCTTGTAGAAACGGACGACCTTGGAGTAGACAGCAGCGGGTTGTCCAAGTAACCCAGTGGAAACCCCAGGAGCACTAGTAATGACAGTTGGGATAATTGGCGGGTCTTGATTGGCCTCCCTAAGCAAACGTTCAGCAGTGGGGCGCAGTTCCATTTTGTGAAACACGAACTGATAAAATATTACAGAAAAAAATCGTAGCTTACTTTACATAGTCTGTCTGCATCTGCGTAGTGAAGGAAATTCGCCCGAAAAACGGACCTGAAGACATATACCCTCTATAACTATATATGAGCACGCAGGAAAAAAAATGAAAATGGAAAACAAAATAAGCAGAGAGGCACGGCTGGAAGAGGAAATCAGAATTGGACAAAAGTGAAATGGTTGGCGAGATGGCCAGTCTCCCCACACCCTGTAAGTTGAACCTACTTAATTCACTTATTGATCTACTGAGAGACACACCCCTTGCCCACTTTCCAACAACACTCCCACACCGTGCCAGACAGGACACGACAAAACACCCTATTCTAGCCTAAACACATATACTTGTAACCCTAACTACCTAGCACGTACCCCGCATCTCCACCATTGTAACGCAGGCCTAGTGCCCACGAAACCAAGACCCACACCCTTCCCACTCTTACTCTAACACTAACCCACTAACACAGTTCAATTTCCAACATTTAATGACACTTCATTGTACACAAATCCACAACAATAAAATCACACGGAAAAAAAAAAACATACATCAAAACGCATATTATGAGGAGGATGGGGATGAGGATGATTATGATGAGTACCAGAAAGAATTAATTATAGTTATAGGACAGGTTGTGAACATAAAAAACAAAAGCAAACGAAAAGATATCCCGAGTCCGAGCACCCGCGCCCGGGAAAGGGTTAACTGCTGGCACTGTAGGGGTGTGGTAGCAGCAGGCAATGTAGCCCTGCGAGCGCAGACAAACATTCCTGAACTTGGGGCGTCGAAGAGGGTATGAAGATGAAGGTCCCAGGGCGCAATCCTGAACTTGGGGCGTCGAAGAGGGTATGAAGATGAAGGTCCCAGGGCGCAATCTCCAGGGGGATAACTTGCGGAAAGAATGGCTGATGATGATGAAGGGAAGTGGAGGACTGGGGATGGACAGTTCACACGCATGAACAGAGTGAAAGGCCTGGAGACAAAGCGAAATTGCCGTAAGGGAGGGGAAATGGACTATTTTAGATGACTTAAAATAAAGAAGTCTTTCCCCAGCCCTGTTTCTCCATGTAAAAGTTCCTTCCCTCTTATAGAGGTTAAATGTTAAGGAGAATTTCACAGAGTGTGGGGCAAGTTAATGCTTACTTGACTATAATAAAATGACTACCATAATGTCCCCTTCTTCAACATAGGCTTCTACAACGTTTTCTTCCACTTTTGTAATGAATCAAGAGTGATTTCAAAGGATTTCCTTTTATATACACGAGCCCAAAAGAAATGAGAATAGCAGAAGTCAAAATAAACGCGTTTTCATCCAAACAAAAGTATCATGGTACATTACACGACATCAAACAATGTGTTTACCGTAAAAGAATAATGATACAATAATTCGAGTCGGAGGTGTGCAAAACGATATCTTCACATTTCTGTGATAAGCTTTTTTATGCATGGAATAAACCCCAGTTATTGAATACAGAGGGTCACACACCCACAACGAAAAGAATAAGAGACAAGGCTGACTAGGGTTTCACCGAAAGGGCCGGGGGAGGGAGGCTGGTTTTTTCCCTGGGTCCAAACCTGGTTTTCGAGTTTGGTCAATTCTTCCCCTTTAAATTTACCATAATTTTAATTCTTAATTGGGGAAACTTTTTCCTTTTTAACACCACATTTGAAAAGGGGTTTCCCAAACCCCCTTTTACGGAAACCCGCTTTCACCAAAGGGGGGCGTCAATTTTAAATCCCTTTATGCCAAGGCCCCCATCTTAAGGTCGCAAACGGGGCTATCCTCTTGAAACGCCGGAAACCCGGCTGGGCTTCCATCGGAATTTGGTTACTTTCCCCCCTTTATTAAAAAAGGGGAATCGTCCCTTTTTTTAACTTTGTTTTTTACCCTTTTCCTTTATACCTTAAAGGCAACTCCCGGGAAGTTTAGAGTGATTCCTGGGCCCCAAACCAACCGTCAAATTTTGAAACCCCTAACCTTAACCTTTGACCTCCAAGTTTACCCCGTCCCCAATTTAACCCCGAAAATTGGGCCCCCAATGTCGGCCCCCCAAAGGGGCCCCCCTCCCCCCCCTTTTTTGGCCCCTTTACTTTGAAACCCCCCTTTTGCAAACGGGAAAACCGGCCCAAATTTTGGGTTTCCCGCCAATCCCCGGTTTCCGGACCCTAAGGAAATGGCCCTTTTTGTTTAAAAAAGGGGTCCCAAAAACCTTTACCTTTCTGTCCCCAAAGGCCCCTTTTTCTTTCCCCCAACTTTTAATTTTCCAAACTTTGAGGGGTTTTTTCCCGGGGGTTTTTAAAAATTTTTTTCCCCTGTTGCCCCAGCACCAACTTTCCAAAGGGGTATTGCTTTCCATAATTCCTCTTCCTTGGGAATTTCCAAAAAGTAAACCCGAAAAAACAGAAAAATCGGGTCCCCGAAGGGCCGCCCAAAAACCTTTAAACCACTCCCCAAAAACCACCCCGGGGGAGGCCCGCCTTTCTTTTTGCGGATTCCCCCCAAACTAGTTCGGGGTTTCCCGCTTTCCCGTCCCTCCCCTTTGGTTTAAATTTGGGGACCGGGTTTCCCTTTTTAATTGGGGAAACCCCTACCTTTGTAAACTTTTCTTTCCCAAGGGCCTCAAGTTTGGCGAGTTTTTTGGGTTTTGGGGGGAAAACCTTTCCCCGGTTTTGGTTTTCGACAAGAGAAGGAAATTTCTGGAAAACAATATGAAAATCCCGGCACCCAAACGGAAAGGAGGTTCTGAAGTTTCCCTTATTAAATTAAAAATTTTACCTCAATTCCCGGGGCCCTTTAAAGATCAACTTCCTTTCCCATTGTGTCCCTTTTAAACCTTTGGGGTTTCCTTTCAACCCCAAAACCCGGCATTTCCCCTTTTCAAAGGGCCGTTAAAATTTTTTCCTCGTTTAAAAGGTTAAAATGTCTTTTGCAAACCCCGCTTTTTTTCCCCCTTCTCGCTTCTCCCCTTCCGTTCCTTCCTCTTTCCCTTTTTGCATTTTTTTTAAATTTTAATCCCGGGGCCCCGGTCAAAAAAGCTTTGGGACCCTTTCCCGCCGAAGAAAACGCACCAACAAGGTTTGGGGCGCAATTCCCGGGTGTTAAAGGGGAACAGGAGTTTAAAAGGGGAAAAGGGGTTTAAACCCTTTGAAACCTAGCAAGGCAGTTTTGGGAAAACCCAAAAACGAAAATTTCCCTTTTAACCTGTAAAAAACGGGAAAAGCGCCCGGGCCCATTTCCTTTAAAAAGGAAAGGGAAAAAAAACCCCCCACGGGAAAAATGAACCCGGGAAAGGGGGGAAAAATTTTTTTCCCCCAAAAGGAAATTTTTCTTAATTTAACACCCCCTTAAAACTTTCCCCAAAACGAAAACCCCTTCCCTTTTCCCCCACTCCCGCAAATCCCCTTTACTTTCCCTACCCCCCCACCCTTCCCTTTCCCTTCCCAACCCCCCCTTCCACTTTAAATTTCCCATGTAAATCCAAAAGAATCTAACAATAAATAATAGAAAAAACAACAAAAATTGGGGGGTAAAAAGGGATGGGAAAAGGGAAAGGATTTGAAAAAACCGGAAGACCGGGCCAAACCCGAAAGGGGAAGTAGGGGAACGGCTTCCTAAGGGGGAAATTAAGGCCGGATTTAAAAGGAAATCGAAAATGGCAAAGGGAAGGGGGGAATTAGAAAAAGGGAAAGCTAAAAATTGGAGGGAAAGAAATGAAAAAATGAAAGACTGAATGAAAATTTTTAAGAGATTCGAAATTTTAAAGTTCTTATAGAAATAAAGACCCAGTTTCACTAACTTACACTACCTTTTAAAACCTAATTAAAACTTTTTATCCACAAGAACAGCATACAATAAAACCGCCCAAACAAAAGCATGACATTCACAACAGGTTAAAAGTAAGAGTACAATCGAGCGGGTGTCAAAGAAATTACATTAATGATTTTTTAAAAACCATATATAAGACCCAAACAAAATTAGAAGGAAGGTTCATTTCCCCCTTTTTAATCAGGTACATTTTTAAAAGGAACAAATATACTATAAATAAAAACAGCAACATAGAGATACCAAACAGCAGAAAAAAACCCGTGGACTGGGATCAAGCCGGGAAAGAACTCACGAGAACAGGCGGAACGACCGAGGCCCAACCCGCGAACCGAGTCCCTGCCGAAAAAAAGGAAGTCCCGCCAGGCTAAAATAATGTTCTCCGGGGAAGATAGCTGGCTCAGGGGCGTAGATGCTGGCCAATAACCGCTGAATACGCGGAACGGCCGGGACCCCCACACCCCCACACACACACACAACACACACACACACAACTACAACAGCAAGAAGCCAATAATTGTGACACCGACAATAACAGTTTAAACATAATCCTAATGCAACTCACCCATCTGCTCAAAACACACTTTTCTGGATTGCTTGAACACTGAACGAGAGATAGAGTGCCCACACGGCCATTGGATGTTCAGTCTTTCAAATACTGTAGGGTGGGCTGTATAATGCTCCCAAATTCTTTGGACTGCCCAAAAGAAATTTTCCGTTGGTAGTTTTGAGATTTTCACCGGGGGCCGTCCTGTAAAGGATCGGCCACCCAATCCGAGGCATCTTCTCGTACAAACGACACTCCAGTTGGCATCGCAGGGGGTTGCTAACAGTTTTCATCAAAACCTTCCCGGGCCTGCACTCGTTGACCTGACTTTGTTGCATCGTCGGAGGCAAAACACCAAAACTCCCAAAATAAGGGCAATAAACAGCCACACAAATAAAACTAACCCAAAGCAGGGAAAGGACCCCCTCGGGAACTCTGCAAGGGGACAGCGTGGCCCAAAACGAAGTTGCATCCTGTTCGGTTCTTTCAGAGGGTACAACATTGATAGACCTAGCGGGAGACGGACCAGGTTTCTGAACAGCAGCTCCTGTTGCTGGGAAGTTTTTCGGATCCAAATTTTGGTCGATTTAATTGCAACTTGGCAGTACTTCAGCACTATACATTTGCCTTTGAATGACGAAACATTGCCCTTTTAAAAGGCGTTGAATATTCTCATCCCCCAACTTGCCCCTATCAGGGGGAGTGTGGTCCTTTCTGTCCGAGCTCCCTCGACACAGCTAAGCGATCCGTGCCTTGGTAAGGGCCGACGGCCTCGTACGGTCAGGAACTTCCTTTTGACCTAACGACTTAACTCATTGTTTCTACTTTTTTAATTTGGGAACCTTCCTTACCGTTGCTGAATCTAGGAAAAGGTGGCATGAATTTTGCACTAGAAAACAACTGCACACACACACACACACACACACACACACACACACACACACACACACACACACACACACACACTTTCCCCAGCCCTGTTTCTCCATGTAAAAGTTCCTTCCCTCTTATAGAGGTTAAATGTTAAGGAGAATTTCACAGAGTGTGGGGCAAGTTAATGCTTACTTGACTATAATAAAATGACTACCATAATGTCCCCTTCTTCAACATAAGGCTTCTACAACGTTTTCTTCCACTTTTGTAATGAATCAAGAGTGATTTCAAAGGATTTCCTTTTATATACACGAGCCCAAAAGAAATGAGAATAGCAGAAGTCAAAATAAACGCGTTTTCATCCAAACAAAAGTATCATGGTACATTACACGACATCAAACAATGTGTTTACCGTAAAAGAATAATGATACAATAATTCGAGTCGGAGGTGTGCAAAACGATATCTTCACATTTCTGTGATAAGCTTTTTTATGCATGGAATAAACCCCAGTTATTGAATACAGAGGGTCACACACCCACAACGAAAAGAATAAGAGACAAGGCTGACTAGGGTTTCCTTTCTCTCCCCTCTGTCTGAATCCAATGGTAACAAAGTGAAGTTTTTTTAGAAATGGGAAGCAAGAATATAACTATAGATATATCTATAAAACAACAGCAAACAAATGAAATGATACACGCACACAACAGACAGATAACTCACCAAAACCCGTGAGTGAGCTCTAGAGAATATACAGGCCCTGGAAAACCAGAAACCTCACCGAGGACACAAGACAGCGTCACTTCGATGGCTCGGAGGACCCAAACCTCACCGGTGCGGTCACAACCAAAGATCTCCCTCCAAGCTCTTGAAAAAAAAAAAAAGGAATGTTCTCCGCCCAGGCTAACGGGACTTGAACTTCGTTTGCTCCCAAGGTGAGCCAAGTGATCAGCATGGGCTGCACGGGATGCCTGTACACTGATGCCACTTCTGGCTGACACCGAATAACGCGCGTGAATCGTGCACGCGAGGAACGCGCGCGCAGGCACACACACACACACACACACACACACACACACACACACACACACACACACACACACATACAAACATGCAGAGCATAGACGCACGCCCTAAAACATTTGACAGTTCGTGACAAACCCCCGAACCAAGTTTAAACATAGTTTAAATCACACATAATGTCCATGAACTGTCAACCACACTCACTCTGGGCATCTGCTCAAAAAATCAA
Organism: Conus canariensis; assembly: GCA_033310375.1. Classification (NCBI taxonomy): domain Eukaryota; kingdom Metazoa; phylum Mollusca; class Gastropoda; order Neogastropoda; family Conidae; genus Conus; species Conus canariensis. Next base: position 3,831,661 of record CM065745.1, read on the forward strand.
CACCTACGTTTTCGTTTCCTGGTATTGCTTGAACACTGAACGAGAAGGACTGCAGTTGAAGTGCCCACCTCATCAGGCGGCCATTGGATGCTTTCAGTCTCTTCAAATACTGTAAGGGTTGGTGGTCAGTCTGAATAATAAAATGCCGTCCATACAGGTACGGTTCAAATTTCTGGACTGCCCAAACAATGGCAAAGCATTCCTTTTCAACCGTTGAGTAGTTCTTTTCTGCAGGAAGCAGTTTCTTTCTGGCACACGTCACGGGTTGGAGACCAGTTCCCTGGTCCTGTAAAAGGATCGCGCCCAACCCAACATCCGAGGCATCTGTCCACAGTACAAACGACAACTCCCAGTTGGGCATCACGCAGGCGGGTTTGCTACACAGTGTTTTTTTCAGCTCATCAAAAGCCTTCTGACACTCGGGAGTCCACTGCACTCTGTTTGGCATCCTGGACTTTGTTGCATCTGTCAGGGGAAGGGCGATCTCTGCAAAGTTGGGCACGAATCGGCGGTAGAAACCTGCCAGCCCTAAAAAGGCCCGAACTTGTTTCTTGCTCTCAGGAGGCTGAACCTTGCCAATCTTGGCCATCTTCTCGTCCTCTGCTTTCAGTTTGCCCTTTCCTACCACAAACCCAAGATAAGTAACTTCGTCAAACCCAAGGAAGCATTTGGTAGGACGAGCAGTCATCCGAACCTCGCGAAGTCTGTGAAACAGTGCATAGAGACACTCAAGGTGACGCGTCCACGTCTGAGTAGCCACCAGTAAATCGTCCATGAAGTTATCGACTTCAGAAAGCTGAAGAGGCTTTAGCATCTCCCTCATTGACCTGCTAAACACTGCACCAGCTGTCTTCAGTCCAAAAGGCATAACAGTCCACTGGTAGTGACCCTGTGGCGTTGAGAAAGCAGTTTTAGGTTTATCTTTTTCCACCATGGGGATTTGCCAATAACCTTTTGTCAGGTCGATCTTACTGAAGTATCTGGCCTGACCAAGCTTTGAGAACAGGTACTCGATGTCTGGGATAGGTTCACCGTCAAAAATCACAATTTGATTGAGCCTTCTGAAATCGACGCAAAAGCGTATTTTGCCGTCTCTTTTCTTAACCAATACAATTGGAGAACAGTATGGGGAAGTGGAATTCTCAATGACCCCCATCTTAAGCATTTCTTTGACTTCCTTCTGGATCGTTTCACGCTGGGAGAAGGGCAGAGGGAACTGTCGTGTGCGTACTGGTTCCTCATGTTCCAACTTGATACTGCAGGGCGTGAGAGTAGTCCTCTGTGGCAAGTCGGTGAACACGTCGCCAAAGGCTGCTGAAAAGTGCAGGAGGTCGGCGTGCCTTTCTGGATGATCTGGGTCCAGCTGAACATCAGCAGGTCCTTCCTGAGCTTGTAACGGAATCACAGGAATGTCTTCTCGCGTTGTCTGCACCTCTTTACACTCGCTGACATCTATTACTGACACTGCCACTGTAAGCTTTGGGCGTTCAACGTATTCTTTTAACATGTTGGCGTGGAACACCTTCTCCTTGCCTTTGATACGTATACGATAATCAGCTTCGCCAACTCTCTCCAGGACAGGAAAAGGGCCCTGCCATGCCATTTGCAATTTATTGCTCTCACTGGAGAGCAACAACAGAACCTTGTCACCCACTTTAAAACAGCGAGGTTTGGCTCGCCTATCGAAATGCTTTTTCTGACGAACTGCCTCTTTCTGAAGTTGTTGCCTGGCCAAACGACACGTCTCCTCAATTCTATTCCTCAGATCCAGAACATACGTGCATGAAGCCCGGACTTCATCATCGACTTGCTCCTTGGTCCACAGCTGCCGGAGAACTGTCATGGGTCCTCGGACCGTTCGCCCATACAGGAGTTCGAATGGTGAAAAACCTGTCCCTTCCTGTGGAACCTCCCGATAGGCAAAGAGAACTGCTGGGATAAATCGATCCCACGTTTTTGGTTTCTCTTGACACATCTTCTTTAGCATTGCTTTCAGGGTACCATTAAAACGTTCAACTAGCCCGTTGCTTTGGGCATGATATGGCGATGTAGTGATGCCTCTAACTGAGAGAAGTCTGAATATCTCTTGCATGACAGCTCCAGTAAACTGAGTGCCCTGGTCAGTCAGCACTTCCTTTGGAATCCCCAGTCTTGACCACATTTCCCACAAGACTTCGGCAACCCTCTCTGACTCCACAGACTTTAGAGGAGCTGCCTCAGGGTACCGAGTTGCGTGATCCACCATGACTAAAATGTACTTGTTGCCGCGGTCAGAGGCTGGTCGTATCGGTCCTACAAGGTCTACACCCACCTTGTCAAAGGGTTGGCCTACCACTGGCATCCTTCCTAGTGGTACTTTGCTGACTCGTCCCTTGGGGGTAACCCTTTGGCACACATCGCAAGAGCGACAGTAACGCTGGATGTCGCCACACATTCCTGGCCAGTAAAACTCGGCCCAAATTCTCTGCCTGGTCCTCTTGGTGCCGAGATGCCCTCCCATCGGCGTATCATGGGCCAGTCGCATAACCTCCCTTCGAAGAAGAAATGGGACGCATACTTGTTTGAACACCTGATCCCCATTCTTAAATTCTCGGTGCAGGATCCCCTGTACCTTTCGATACGACACTTCACCCCCCTTGCTTTTAGCAGTCTCTCCAAAACAGGCCAATGCTCTAGCATTTTCAAGGGATGAGTCACCTTCTTGTAATTCTTTGAGCTTATCCGGAGTGAGGTCGAGTCCACATACTTTTGAGACTAGTATGGGCGTTTCTTGATCCCCTCGTTTGGCCTGTGCTCTAGTCTGTACAGCGAGGAGATCTTTGCGCGCATACACTGGTACCTGTGCACACTCTCCAGATGCAAACTTAACCTCGTTTCCAATGATGAGGTCTTGATTTGCTTTGTCCATTACTACTGCCTCAATACGCCCTTGGACAAAAGGAGATTCCAGGTAAATAAAAGCTGTCGGGAATGGTCCCCCAGTTGATGAGTTGGCAAAGGTCAGATCTACAAATCGGCTTGTGAGATCCTCCTCTGACACAAACCGGGAAGACACAGCACTAATCTCAGCTCCAGTATCTCGTAGTGCAACAGCCTGCTGCCCATTAATCATTACCGATACTCGCGGGACAAATGGCTTGAAACTGCACTGGTCGCATAAAGCTGCAAGTTCTGTGGTTGTTGATTCTGGCTGTGTCCATTGTCTGCAGACTGCCTTCAACTCCTTGCAGTCTCGTTTCATGTGTCCTGGCTTTCCACAACGGTAACAATTGCCATTTCCCTTTCTTTGTGGAAATGTTTGAGAAGCTGTTACTCTCTCTTGGCCTTTGGATGCACGAAGCTTTTCCTGCTTGACTCCCATGTTTGCCGCCCGACACAAAACGCTTAGCCTCAATGTGAGTTTCAGCGAGTCTGGCAGCAGTTTTCACATCACCAGGCTGCTGCTCCATTACATGAGCTGCGAGATCAGGAGTCAGTATGTTGAAAAATTGGTCTTGTAGAAACATGTCTACAACATCGTCTGCTTTGGACAAACTCTTACCAGACAAAGAGAACCACCGCTGGAGGATACACTCGAGACGTTCAACAAAGTTAGTGAAAGTTTCTCCAGCCTCTTTCCTAGCCTGTCGAAACTGTTGTCGGTAGAAGGAGGCTGTTTTCTGAAATCGTATCAGCAGGTCGTTCTTCAACCTCTCAAAATTGTTGGAATCACTGGCAGGCAATCTCAGAAAAACCTCCCTGGCCGCCCCAGTCAACTGTGGAGTCAACCTTGCTACCCATGTGTCCTTGCTCCACTTGTGTGCCACTGCAATTTTCTCAAAGTGCTGCAGATAGAAGTCAATGTCATCTTTGTCTTCGAACTTTTCTAATATCACTGGGTACGAGTTAGAACGATTGGATACTGCTTCAGCCAGAGTCCTGTTTAAATCCTGTCTTTCCTCCTCGCGTCCTCTCCAAAACAGGTCCTCCCTCTGCTGTCTTTCCTGCCTATCCCTTTCTCTTTCTTGCCTATCCCTTTCTCTTTCTTGCCGGTCTCTTTCTCTTTCCTGTCGATCTCTTTCCTCCCTTACCAAGCGTTCTCGGCGATCACGCTCTTTTTCCACAGAATCACGTATAAAATGCGCAAGGTCAGTGCCTTGAAGACCAAGATTTTGACCCAGGCTCCGGAACTGAGAATACAATGCCGCCAGGTCCAAATCAACAGGCATCGTGTCTGAAGGCGCTAACATCGTTGGCTCTGGAGTAGGAGGTGTAAAGTTGGCAGCGATACGAGGACTAGTTCTTGTAGAAACGGACGACCTTGGAGTAGACAGCAGCGGGTTGTCCAAGTAACCCAGTGGAAACCCCAGGAGCACTAGTAATGACAGTTGGGATAATTGGCGGGTCTTGATTGGCCTCCCTAAGCAAACGTTCAGCAGTGGGGCGCAGTTCCATTTTGTGAAACACGAACTGATAAAATATTACAGAAAAAAATCGTAGCTTACTTTACATAGTCTGTCTGCATCTGCGTAGTGAAGGAAATTCGCCCGAAAAACGGACCTGAAGACATATACCCTCTATAACTATATATGAGCACGCAGGAAAAAAAATGAAAATGGAAAACAAAATAAGCAGAGAGGCACGGCTGGAAGAGGAAATCAGAATTGGACAAAAGTGAAATGGTTGGCGAGATGGCCAGTCTCCCCACACCCTGTAAGTTGAACCTACTTAATTCACTTATTGATCTACTGAGAGACACACCCCTTGCCCACTTTCCAACAACACTCCCACACCGTGCCAGACAGGACACGACAAAACACCCTATTCTAGCCTAAACACATATACTTGTAACCCTAACTACCTAGCACGTACCCCGCATCTCCACCATTGTAACGCAGGCCTAGTGCCCACGAAACCAAGACCCACACCCCTTCCCACTCTTACTCTAACACTAACCCACTAACACAGTTCAATTTCCAACATTTAATGACACTTCATTGTACACAAATCCACAACAATAAAATCACACGGAAAAAAAAAAACATACATCAAAACGCATATTATGAGGAGGATGGGGATGAGGATGATTATGATGAGTACCAGAAAGAATTAATTATAGTTATAGGACAGGTTGTGAACATAAAAAACAAAAGCAAACGAAAAGATATCCCGAGTCCGAGCACCCGCGCCCGGGAAAGGGTTAACTGCTGGCACTGTAGGGGTGTGGTAGCAGCAGGCAATGTAGCCCTGCGAGCGCAGACAAACATTCCTGAACTTGGGGCGTCGAAGAGGGTATGAAGATGAAGGTCCCAGGGCGCAATCCTGAACTTGGGGCGTCGAAGAGGGTATGAAGATGAAGGTCCCAGGGCGCAATCTCCAGGGGGGATAACTTGCGGAAAGAATGGCTGATGATGATGAAGGGGAAGTGGAGGACTGGGGATGGACAGTTCACACGCATGAACAGAGTGAAAGGCCTGGAGACAAAGCGAAATTGCCGTAAGGGAGGGGAAATGGACTATTTTAGATGACTTAAAATAAAGAAGTCTTTCCCCAGCCCTGTTTCTCCATGTAAAAGTTCCTTCCCTCTTATAGAGGTTAAATGTTAAGGAGAATTTCACAGAGTGTGGGGCAAGTTAATGCTTACTTGACTATAATAAAATGACTACCATAATGTCCCCTTCTTCAACATAAGGCTTCTACAACGTTTTCTTCCACTTTTGTAATGAATCAAGAGTGATTTCAAAGGATTTCCTTTTATATACACGAGCCCAAAAGAAATGAGAATAGCAGAAGTCAAAATAAACGCGTTTTCATCCAAACAAAAGTATCATGGTACATTACACGACATCAAACAATGTGTTTACCGTAAAAGAATAATGATACAATAATTCGAGTCGGAGGTGTGCAAAACGATATCTTCACATTTCTGTGATAAGCTTTTTTATGCATGGAATAAACCCCAGTTATTGAATACAGAGGGTCACACACCCACAACGAAAAGAATAAGAGACAAGGCTGACTAGGGTTTCCTTTCTCTCCCCTCTGTCTGAATCCAATGGTAACAAAGTGAAGTTTTTTTAGAAATGGGAAGCAAGAATATAACTATAGATATATCTATAAAACAACAGCAAACAAATGAAATGATACACGCACACAACAGACAGATAACTCACCAAAACCCGTGAGTGAGCTCTAGAGAATATACAGGCCCTGGAAAACCAGAAACCTCACCGAGGACACAAGACAGCGTCACTTCGATGGCTCGGAGGACCCAAACCTCACCGGTGCGGTCACAACCAAAGATCTCCCTCCAAGCTCTTGAAAAAAAAAAAAAGGAATGTTCTCCGCCCAGGCTAACGGGACTTGAACTTCGTTTGCTCCCAAGGTGAGCCAAGTGATCAGCATGGGCTGCACGGGATGCCTGTACACTGATGCCACTTCTGGCTGACACCGAATAACGCGCGTGAATCGTGCACGCGAGGAACGCGCGCGCAGGCACACACACACACACACACACACACACACACACACACACACACACACACACACACACACACATACAAACATGCAGAACATAGACGCACGCCCTAAAACATTTGACAGTTCGTGACAAACCCCCGAACCAAGTTTAAACATAGTTTAAATCACACATAATGTCCATGAACTGTCAACCACACTCACTCTGGGCATCTGCTCAAAAAATCAACACCTACGTTTTCGTTTCCTGGTATTGCTTGAACACTGAACGAGAAGGACTGCAGTTGAAGTGCCCACCTCATCAGGCGGCCATTGGATGCTTTCAGTCTCTTCAAATACTGTAAGGGTTGGTGGTCAGTCTGAATAATAAAATGCCGTCCATACAGGTACGGTTCAAATTTCTGGACTGCCCAAACAATGGCAAAGCATTCCTTTTCAACCGTTGAGTAGTTCTTTTCTGCAGGAAGCAGTTTCTTTCTGGCACACGTCACGGGTTGGAGACCAGTTCCCTGGTCCTGTAAAAGGATCGCGCCCAACCCAACATCCGAGGCATCTGTCCACAGTACAAACGACAACTCCCAGTTGGGCATCACGCAGGCGGGTTTGCTACACAGTGTTTTTTTCAGCTCATCAAAAGCCTTCTGACACTCGGGAGTCCACTGCACTCTGTTTGGCATCCTGGACTTTGTTGCATCTGTCAGGGGAAGGGCGATCTCTGCAAAGTTGGGCACGAATCGGCGGTAGAAACCTGCCAGCCCTAAAAAGGCCCGAACTTGTTTCTTGCTCTCAGGAGGCTGAACCTTGCCAATCTTGGCCATCTTCTCGTCCTCTGCTTTCAGTTTGCCCTTTCCTACCACAAACCCAAGATAAGTAACTTCGTCAAACCCAAGGAAGCATTTGGTAGGACGAGCAGTCATCCGAACCTCGCGAAGTCTGTGAAACAGTGCATAGAGACACTCAAGGTGACGCGTCCACGTCTGAGTAGCCACCAGTAAATCGTCCATGAAGTTATCGACTTCAGAAAGCTGAAGAGGCTTTAGCATCTCCCTCATTGACCTGCTAAACACTGCACCAGCTGTCTTCAGTCCAAAAGGCATAACAGTCCACTGGTAGTGACCCTGTGGCGTTGAGAAAGCAGTTTTAGGTTTATCTTTTTCCACCATGGGGATTTGCCAATAACCTTTTGTCAGGTCGATCTTACTGAAGTATCTGGCCTGACCAAGCTTTGAGAACAGGTACTCGATGTCTGGGATAGGTTCACCGTCAAAAATCACAATTTGATTGAGCCTTCTGAAATCGACGCAAAAGCGTATTTTGCCGTCTCTTTTCTTAACCAATACAATTGGAGAACAGTATGGGGAAGTGGAATTCTCAATGACCCCCATCTTAAGCATTTCTTTGACTTCCTTCTGGATCGTTTCACGCTGGGAGAAGGGCAGAGGGAACTGTCGTGTGCGTACTGGTTCCTCATGTTCCAACTTGATACTGCAGGGCGTGAGAGTAGTCCTCTGTGGCAAGTCGGTGAACACGTCGCCAAAGGCTGCTGAAAAGTGCAGGAGGTCGGCGTGCCTTTCTGGATGATCTGGGTCCAGCTGAACATCAGCAGGTCCTTCCTGAGCTTGTAACGGAATCACAGGAATGTCTTCTCGCGTTGTCTGCACCTCTTTACACTCGCTGACATCTATTACTGACACTGCCACTGTAAGCTTTGGGCGTTCAACGTATTCTTTTAACATGTTGGCGTGGAACACCTTCTCCTTGCCTTTGATACGTATACGATAATCAGCTTCGCCAACTCTCTCCAGGACAGGAAAAGGGCCCTGCCATGCCATTTGCAATTTATTGCTCTCACTGGAGAGCAACAACAGAACCTTGTCACCCACTTTAAAACAGCGAGGTTTGGCTCGCCTATCGAAATGCTTTTTCTGACGAACTGCCTCTTTCTGAAGTTGTTGCCTGGCCAAACGACACGTCTCCTCAATTCTATTCCTCAGATCCAGAACATACGTGCATGAAGCCCGGACTTCATCATCGACTTGCTCCTTGGTCCACAGCTGCCGGAGAACTGTCATGGGTCCTCGGACCGTTCGCCCATACAGGAGTTCGAATGGTGAAAAACCTGTCCCTTCCTGTGGAACCTCCCGATAGGCAAAGAGAACTGCTGGGATAAATCGATCCCACGTTTTTGGTTTCTCTTGACACATCTTCTTTAGCATTGCTTTCAGGGTACCATTAAAACGTTCAACTAGCCCGTTGCTTTGGGCATGATATGGCGATGTAGTGATGCCTCTAACTGAGAGAAGTCTGAATATCTCTTGCATGACAGCTCCAGTAAACTGAGTGCCCTGGTCAGTCAGCACTTCCTTTGGAATCCCCAGTCTTGACCACATTTCCCACAAGACTTCGGCAACCCTCTCTGACTCCACAGACTTTAGAGGAGCTGCCTCAGGGTACCGAGTTGCGTGATCCACCATGACTAAAATGTACTTGTTGCCGCGGTCAGAGGCTGGTCGTATCGGTCCTACAAGGTCTACACCCACCTTGTCAAAGGGTTGGCCTACCACTGGCATCCTTCCTAGTGGTACTTTGCTGACTCGTCCCTTGGGGGTAACCCTTTGGCACACATCGCAAGAGCGACAGTAACGCTGGATGTCGCCACACATTCCTGGCCAGTAAAACTCGGCCCAAATTCTCTGCCTGGTCCTCTTGGTGCCGAGATGCCCTCCCATCGGCGTATCATGGGCCAGTCGCATAACCTCCCTTCGAAGAAGAAATGGGACGCATACTTGTTTGAACACCTGATCCCCATTCTTAAATTCTCGGTGCAGGATCCCCTGTACCTTTCGATACGACACTTCACCCCCCTTGCTTTTAGCAGTCTCTCCAAAACAGGCCAATGCTCTAGCATTTTCAAGGGATGAGTCACCTTCTTGTAATTCTTTGAGCTTATCCGGAGTGAGGTCGAGTCCGCATACTTTTGAGACTAGTATGGGCGTTTCTTGATCCCCTCGTTTGGCCTGTGCTCTAGTCTGTACAGCGAGGAGATCTTTGCGCGCATACACTGGTACCTGTGCACACTCTCCAGATGCAAACTTAACCTCGTTTCCAATGATGAGGTCTTGATTTGCTTTGTCCATTACTACTGCCTCAATACGCCCTTGGACAAAAGGAGATTCCAGGTAAATAAAAGCTGTCGGGAATGGTCCCCCAGTTGATGAGTTGGCAAAGGTCAGATCTACAAATCGGCTTGTGAGATCCTCCTCTGACACAAACCGGGAAGACACAGCACTAATCTCAGCTCCAGTATCTCGTAGTGCAACAGCCTGCTGCCCATTAATCATTACCGATACTCGCGGGACAAATGGCTTGAAACTGCACTGGTCGCATAAAGCTGCAAGTTCTGTGGTTGTTGATTCTGGCTGTGTCCATTGTCTGCAGACTGCCTTCAACTCCTTGCAGTCTCGTTTCATGTGTCCTGGCTTTCCACAACGGTAACAATTGCCATTTCCCTTTCTTTGTGGAAATGTTTGAGAAGCTGTTACTCTCTCTTGGCCTTTGGATGCACGAAGCTTTTCCTGCTTGACTCCCATGTTTGCCGCCCGACCAAAACGCTTAGCCTCAATGTGAGTTTCAGCGAGTCTGGCAGCAGTTTTCACATCACCAGGCTGCTGCTCCATTACATGAGCTGCGAGATCAGGAGTCAGTATGTTGAAAAATTGGTCTTGTAGAAACATGTCTACAACATCGTCTGCTTTGGACAAACTCTTACCAGACAAAGAGAACCACCGCTGGAGGATACACTCGAGACGTTCAACAAAGTTAGTGAAAGTTTCTCCAGCCTCTTTCCTAGCCTGTCGAAACTGTTGTCGGTAGAAGGAGGCTGTTTTCTGAAATCGTATCAGCAGGTCGTTCTTCAACCTCTCAAAATTGTTGGAATCACTGGCAGGCAATCTCAGAAAAACCTCCCTGGCCGCCCCAGTCAACTGTGGAGTCAACCTTGCTACCCATGTGTCCTTGCTCCACTTGTGTGCCACTGCAATTTTCTCAAAGTGCTGCAGATAGAAGTCAATGTCATCTTTGTCTTCGAACTTTTCTAATATCACTGGGTACGAGTTAGAACGATTGGATACTGCTTCAGCCAGAGTCCTGTTTAAATCCTGTCTTTCCTCCTCGCGTCCTCTCCAAAACAGGTCCTCCCTCTGCTGTCTTTCCTGCCTATCCCTTTCTCTTTCTTGCCTATCCCTTTCTCTTTCTTGCCGGTCTCTTTCTCTTTCCTGTCGATCTCTTTCCTCCCTTACCAAGCGTTCTCGGCGATCACGCTCTTTTTCCACAGAATCACGTATAAAATGCGCAAGGTCAGTGCCTTGAAGACCAAGATTTTGACCCAGGCTCCGGAACTGAGAATACAATGCCGCCAGGTCCAAATCAACAGGCATCGTGTCTGAAGGCGCTAACATCGTTGGCTCTGGAGTAGGAGGTGTAAAGTTGGCAGCGATACGAGGACTAGTTCTTGTAGAAACGGACGACCTTGGAGTAGACAGCAGCGGGTTGTCCAAGTAACCCAGTGGAAACCCCAGGAGCACTAGTAATGACAGTTGGGATAATTGGCGGGTCTTGATTGGCCTCCCTAAGCAAACGTTCAGCAGTGGGGCGCAGTTCCATTTTGTGAAACACGAACTGATAAAATATTACAGAAAAAAATCGTAGCTTACTTTACATAGTCTGTCTGCATCTGCGTAGTGAAGGAAATTCGCCCGAAAAACGGACCTGAAGACATATACCCTCTATAACTATATATGAGCACGCAGGAAAAAAAATGAAAATGGAAAACAAAATAAGCAGAGAGGCACGGCTGGAAGAGGAAATCAGAATTGGACAAAAGTGAAATGGTTGGCGAGATGGCCAGTCTCCCCACACCCTGTAAGTTGAACCTACTTAATTCACTTATTGATCTACTGAGAGACACACCCCTTGCCCACTTTCCAACAACACTCCCACACCGTGCCAGACAGGACACGACAAAACACCCTATTCTAGCCTAAACACATATACTTGTAACCCTAACTACCTAGCACGTACCCCGCATCTCCACCATTGTAACGCAGGCCTAGTGCCCACGAAACCAAGACCCACACCCCTTCCCACTCTTACTCTAACACTAACCCACTAACACAGTTCAATTTCCAACATTTAATGACACTTCATTGTACACAAATCCACAACAATAAAATCACACGGAAAAAAAAAAAACATACATCAAAACGCATATTATGAGGAGGATGGGGATGAGGATGATTATGATGAGTACCAGAAAGAATTAATTATAGTTATAGGACAGGTTGTGAACATAAAAAACAAAAGCAAACGAAAAGATATCCCGAGTCCGAGCACCCGCGCCCGGGAAAGGGTTAACTGCTGGCACTGTAGGGGTGTGGTAGCAGCAGGCAATGTAGCCCTGCGAGCGCAGACAAACATTCCTGAACTTGGGGCGTCGAAGAGGGTATGAAGATGAAGGTCCCAGGGCGCAATCCTGAACTTGGGGCGTCGAAGAGGGTATGAAGATGAAGGTCCCAGGGCGCAATCTCCAGGGGGGATAACTTGCGGAAAGAATGGCTGATGATGATGAAGGGGAAGTGGAGGACTGGGGATGGACAGTTCACACGCATGAACAGAGTGAAAGGCCTGGAGACAAAGCGAAATTGCCGTAAGGGAGGGGAAATGGACTATTTTAGATGACTTAAAATAAAGAAGTCTTTCCCCAGCCCTGTTTCTCCATGTAAAAGTTCCTTCCCTCTTATAGAGGTTAAATGTTAAGGAGAATTTCACAGAGTGTGGGGCAAGTTAATGCTTACTTGACTATAATAAAATGACTACCATAATGTCCCCTTCTTCAACATAAGGCTTCTACAACGTTTTCTTCCACTTTTGTAATGAATCAAGAGTGATTTCAAAGGATTTCCTTTTATATACACGAGCCCAAAAGAAATGAGAATAGCAGAAGTCAAAATAAACGCGTTTTCATCCAAACAAAAGTATCATGGTACATTACACGACATCAAACAATGTGTTTACCGTAAAAGAATAATGATACAATAATTCGAGTCGGAGGTGTGCAAAACGATATCTTCACATTTCTGTGATAAGCTTTTTTATGCATGGAATAAACCCCAGTTATTGAATACAGAGGGTCACACACCCACAACGAAAAGAATAAGAGACAAGGCTGACTAGGGTTTCCTTTCTCTCCCCTCTGTCTGAATCCAATGGTAACAAAGTGAAGTTTTTTTAGAAATGGGAAGCAAGAATATAACTATAGATATATCTATAAAACAACAGCAAACAAATGAAATGATACACGCACACAACAGACAGATAACTCACCAAAACCCGTGAGTGAGCTCTAGAGAATATACAGGCCCTGGAAAACCAGAAACCTCACCGAGGACACAAGACAGCGTCACTTCGATGGCTCGGAGGACCCAAACCTCACCGGTGCGGTCACAACCAAAGATCTCCCTCCAAGCTCTTGAAAAAAAAAAAAGGAATGTTCTCCGCCCAGGCTAACGGGACTTGAACTTCGTTTGCTCCCAAGGTGAGCCAAGTGATCAGCATGGGCTGCACGGGATGCCTGTACACTGATGCCACTTCTGGCTGACACCGAATAACGCGCGTGAATCGTGCACGCGAGGAACGCGCGCGCAGGCACACACACACACACACACACACACACACACACACACACACACACACACACACACACACATACAAACATGCAGAGCATAGACGCACGCCCTAAAACATTTGACAGTTCGTGACAAACCCCCGAACCAAGTTTAAACATAGTTTAAATCACACATAATGTCCATGAACTGTCAACCACACTCACTCTGGGCATCTGCTCAAAAAATCAACACCTACGTTTTCGTTTCCTGGTATTGCTTGAACACTGAACGAGAAGGACTGCAGTTGAAGTGCCCACCTCATCAGGCGGCCATTGGATGCTTTCAGTCTCTTCAAATACTGTAAGGGTTGGTGGTCAGTCTGAATAATAAAATGCCGTCCATACAGGTACGGTTCAAATTTCTGGACTGCCCAAACAATGGCAAAGCATTCCTTTTCAACCGTTGAGTAGTTCTTTTCTGCAGGAAGCAGTTTCTTTCTGGCACACGTCACGGGTTGGAGACCAGTTCCCTGGTCCTGTAAAAGGATCGCGCCCAACCCAACATCCGAGGCATCTGTCCACAGTACAAACGACAACTCCCAGTTGGGCATCACGCAGGCGGGTTTGCTACACAGTGTTTTTTTCAGCTCATCAAAAGCCTTCTGACACTCGGGAGTCCACTGCACTCTGTTTGGCATCCTGGACTTTGTTGCATCTGTCAGGGGAAGGGCGATCTCTGCAAAGTTGGGCACGAATCGGCGGTAGAAACCTGCCAGCCCTAAAAAGGCCCGAACTTGTTTCTTGCTCTCAGGAGGCTGAACCTTGCCAATCTTGGCCATCTTCTCGTCCTCTGCTTTCAGTTTGCCCTTTCCTACCACAAACCCAAGATAAGTAACTTCGTCAAACCCAAGGAAGCATTTGGTAGGACGAGCAGTCATCCGAACCTCGCGAAGTCTGTGAAACAGTGCATAGAGACACTCAAGGTGACGCGTCCACGTCTGAGTAGCCACCAGTAAATCGTCCATGAAGTTATCGACTTCAGAAAGCTGAAGAGGCTTTAGCATCTCCCTCATTGACCTGCTAAACACTGCACCAGCTGTCTTCAGTCCAAAAGGCATAACAGTCCACTGGTAGTGACCCTGTGGCGTTGAGAAAGCAGTTTTAGGTTTATCTTTTTCCACCATGGGGATTTGCCAATAACCTTTTGTCAGGTCGATCTTACTGAAGTATCTGGCCTGACCAAGCTTTGAGAACAGGTACTCGATGTCTGGGATAGGTTCACCGTCAAAAATCACAATTTGATTGAGCCTTCTGAAATCGACGCAAAAGCGTATTTTGCCGTCTCTTTTCTTAACCAATACAATTGGAGAACAGTATGGGGAAGTGGAATTCTCAATGACCCCCATCTTAAGCATTTCTTTGACTTCCTTCTGGATCGTTTCACGCTGGGAGAAGGGCAGAGGGAACTGTCGTGTGCGTACTGGTTCCTCATGTTCCAACTTGATACTGCAGGGCGTGAGAGTAGTCCTCTGTGGCAAGTCGGTGAACACGTCGCCAAAGGCTGCTGAAAAGTGCAGGAGGTCGGCGTGCCTTTCTGGATGATCTGGGTCCAGCTGAACATCAGCAGGTCCTTCCTGAGCTTGTAACGGAATCACAGGAATGTCTTCTCGCGTTGTCTGCACCTCTTTACACTCGCTGACATCTATTACTGACACTGCCACTGTAAGCTTTGGGCGTTCAACGTATTCTTTTAACATGTTGGCGTGGAACACCTTCTCCTTGCCTTTGATACGTATACGATAATCAGCTTCGCCAACTCTCTCCAGGACAGGAAAAGGGCCCTGCCATGCCATTTGCAATTTATTGCTCTCACTGGAGAGCAACAACAGAACCTTGTCACCCACTTTAAAACAGCGAGGTTTGGCTCGCCTATCGAAATGCTTTTTCTGACGAACTGCCTCTTTCTGAAGTTGTTGCCTGGCCAAACGACACGTCTCCTCAATTCTATTCCTCAGATCCAGAACATACGTGCATGAAGCCCGGACTTCATCATCGACTTGCTCCTTGGTCCACAGCTGCCGAGAACTGTCATGGGTCCTCGGACCGTTCGCCCATACAGGAGTTCGAATGGTGAAAAACCTGTCCCTTCCTGTGGAACCTCCCGATAGGCAAAGAGAACTGCTGGGATAAATCGATCCCACGTTTTTGGTTTCTCTTGACACATCTTCTTTAGCATTGCTTTCAGGGTACCATTAAAACGTTCAACTAGCCCGTTGCTTTGGGCATGATATGGCGATGTAGTGATGCCTCTAACTGAGAGAAGTCTGAATATCTCTTGCATGACAGCTCCAGTAAACTGAGTGCCCTGGTCAGTCAGCACTTCCTTTGGAATCCCCAGTCTTGACCACATTTCCCACAAGACTTCGGCAACCCTCTCTGACTCCACAGACTTTAGAGGAGCTGCCTCAGGGTACCGAGTTGCGTGATCCACCATGACTAAAATGTACTTGTTGCCGCGGTCAGAGGCTGGTCGTATCGGTCCTACAAGGTCTACACCCACCTTGTCAAAGGGTTGGCCTACCACTGGCATCCTTCCTAGTGGTACTTTGCTGACTCGTCCCTTGGGGGTAACCCTTTGGCACACATCGCAAGAGCGACAGTAACGCTGGATGTCGCCACACATTCCTGGCCAGTAAAACTCGGCCCAAATTCTCTGCCTGGTCCTCTTGGTGCCGAGATGCCCTCCCATCGGCGTATCATGGGCCAGTCGCATAACCTCCCTTCGAAGAAGAAATGGGACGCATACTTGTTTGAACACCTGATCCCCATTCTTAAATTCTCGGTGCAGGATCCCCTGTACCTTTCGATACGACACTTCACCCCCTTGCTTTTAGCAGTCTCTCCAAAACAGGCCAATGCTCTAGCATTTTCAAGGGATGAGTCACCTTCTTGTAATTCTTTGAGCTTATCCGGAGTGAGGTCGAGTCCGCATACTTTTGAGACTAGTATGGGCGTTTCTTGATCCCCTCGTTTGGCCTGTGCTCTAGTCTGTACAGCGAGGAGATCTTTGCGCGCATACACTGGTACCTGTGCACACTCTCCAGATGCAAACTTAACCTCGTTTCCAATGATGAGGTCTTGATTTGCTTTGTCCATTACTACTGCCTCAATACGCCCTTGGACAAAAGGAGATTCCAGGTAAATAAAAGCTGTCGGGAATGGTCCCCCAGTTGATGAGTTGGCAAAGGTCAGATCTACAAATCGGCTTGTGAGATCCTCCTCTGACACAAACCGGGAAGACACAGCACTAATCTCAGCTCCAGTATCTCGTAGTGCAACAGCCTGCTGCCCATTAATCATTACCGATACTCGCGGGACAAATGGCTTGAAACTGCACTGGTCGCATAAAGCTGCAAGTTCTGTGGTTGTTGATTCTGGCTGTGTCCATTGTCTGCAGACTGCCTTCAACTCCTTGCAGTCTCGTTTCATGTGTCCTGGCTTTCCACAACGGTAACAATTGCCATTTCCCTTTCTTTGTGGAAATGTTTGAGAAGCTGTTACTCTCTCTTGGCCTTTGGATGCACGAAGCTTTTCCTGCTTGACTCCCATGTTTGCCGCCCGACCAAAACGCTTAGCCTCAATGTGAGTTTCAGCGAGTCTGGCAGCAGTTTTCACATCACCAGGCTGCTGCTCCATTACATGAGCTGCGAGATCAGGAGTCAGTATGTTGAAAAATTGGTCTTGTAGAAACATGTCTACAACATCGTCTGCTTTGGACAAACTCTTACCAGACAAAGAGAACCACCGCTGGAGGATACACTCGAGACGTTCAACAAAGTTAGTGAAAGTTTCTCCAGCCTCTTTCCTAGCCTGTCGAAACTGTTGTCGGTAGAAGGAGGCTGTTTTCTGAAATCGTATCAGCAGGTCGTTCTTCAACCTCTCAAAATTGTTGGAATCACTGGCAGGCAATCTCAGAAAAACCTCCCTGGCCGCCCCAGTCAACTGTGGAGTCAACCTTGCTACCCATGTGTCCTTGCTCCACTTGTGTGCCACTGCAATTTTCTCAAAGTGCTGCAGATAGAAGTCAATGTCATCTTTGTCTTCGAACTTTTCTAATATCACTGGGTACGAGTTAGAACGATTGGATACTGCTTCAGCCAGAGTCCTGTTTAAATCCTGTCTTTCCTCCTCGCGTCCTCTCCAAAACAGGTCCTCCCTCTGCTGTCTTTCCTGCCTATCCCTTTCTCTTTCTTGCCTATCCCTTTCTCTTTCTTGCCGGTCTCTTTCTCTTTCCTGTCGATCTCTTTCCTCCCTTACCAAGCGTTCTCGGCGATCACGCTCTTTTTCCACAGAATCACGTATAAAATGCGCAAGGTCAGTGCCTTGAAGACCAAGATTTTGACCCAGGCTCCGGAACTGAGAATACAATGCCGCCAGGTCCAAATCAACAGGCATCGTGTCTGAAGGCGCTAACATCGTTGGCTCTGGAGTAGGAGGTGTAAAGTTGGCAGCGATACGAGGACTAGTTCTTGTAGAAACGGACGACCTTGGAGTAGACAGCAGCGGGTTGT
Organism: Conus canariensis; assembly: GCA_033310375.1. Lineage (NCBI taxonomy): Eukaryota > Metazoa > Mollusca > Gastropoda > Neogastropoda > Conidae > Conus > Conus canariensis. Next base: position 3,849,349 of record CM065745.1, read on the forward strand.
CCAAGTAACCCAGTGGAAACCCCAGGAGCACTAGTAATGACAGTTGGGATAATTGGCGGGTCTTGATTGGCCTCCCTAAGCAAACGTTCAGCAGTGGGGCGCAGTTCCATTTTGTGAAACACGAACTGATAAAATATTACAGAAAAAAATCGTAGCTTACTTTACATAGTCTGTCTGCATCTGCGTAGTGAAGGAAATTCGCCCGAAAAACGGACCTGAAGACATATACCCTCTATAACTATATATGAGCACGCAGGAAAAAAAATGAAAATGGAAACAAAATAAGCAGAGAGGCACGGCTGGAAGAGGAAATCAGAATTGGACAAAAGTGAAATGGTTGGCGAGATGGCCAGTCTCCCCACACCCTGTAAGTTGAACCTACTTAATTCACTTATTGATCTACTGAGAGACACACCCCTTGCCCACTTTCCAACAACTCCCACACCGTGCCAGACAGGACACGACAAAACACCCTATTCTAGCCTAAACACATATACTTGTAACCCTAACTACCTAGCACGTACCCCGCATCTCCACCATTGTAACGCAGGCCTAGTGCCCACGAAACCAAGACCCACACCCCTTCCCACTCTTACTCTAACACTAACCCACTAACACAGTTCAATTTCCAACATTTAATGACACTTCATTGTACACAAATCCACAACAATAAAATCACACGGAAAAAAAAAAAACATACATCAAAACGCATATTATGAGGAGGATGGGGATGAGGATGATTATGATGAGTACCAGAAAGAATTAATTATAGTTATAGGACAGGTTGTGAACATAAAAAACAAAAGCAAACGAAAAGATATCCCGAGTCCGAGCACCCGCGCCCGGGAAAGGGTTAACTGCTGGCACTGTAGGGGTGTGGTAGCAGCAGGCAATGTAGCCCTGCGAGCGCAGACAAACATTCCTGAGATATGGGCGTCGAAGGAAAGGGTATGAAGATGAAGGTCCCAGGGCGCAATCTCCAGGGGGGATAACTTGCGGAAAGAATGGCTGATGATGATGAAGGGGAAGTGGAGGACTGGGGATGGACAGTTCACACGCATGAACAGAGTGAAAGGCCTGGAGACAAAGCGAAATTGCCGTAAGGGAGGGGAAATGGAATATTTTAGATGACTTAAAATAAAGAAGTCTTTCCCCAGCCCTGTTTCTCCATGTAAAAGTTCCTTCCCTCTTATAGAGGTTAAATGTTAAGGAGAATTTCACAGAGTGTGGGGCAAGTTAATGCTTACTTGACTATAATAAAATGACTACCATAATGTCCCCTTCTTCAACATAAGGCTTCTACAACGTTTTCTTCCACTTTTGTAATGAATCAAGAGTGATTTCAAAGGATTTCCTTTTATATACACGAGCCCAAAAGAAATGAGAATAGCAGAAGTCAAAATAAACGCGTTTTCATCCAAACAAAAGTATCATGGTACATTACACGACATCAAACAATGTGTTTACCGTAAAAGAATAATGATACAATAATTCGAGTCGGAGGTGTGCAAAACGAATCTTCACATTTCTGTGATAAGCTTTTTTATGCATGGAATAAACCCCAGTTATTGAATACAGAGGGTCACACACCCACAACGAAAAGAATAAGAGACAAGGCTGACTAGGGTTTCCTTTCTCTCCCCTCTGTCTGAATCCAATGGTAACAAAGTGAAGTTTTTTTAGAAATGGGAAGCAAGAATATAACTATAGATATATCTATAAAACAACAGCAAACAAATGAAATGATACACGCACACAACAGACAGATAACTCACCAAAACCCGTGAGTGAGCTCTAGAGAATATACAGGCCCTGGAAAACCAGAAACCTCACCGAGGACACAAGACAGCGTCACTTCGATGGCTCGGAGGACCCAAACCTCACCGGTGCGGTCACAACCGAAGATCTCCCTCCAAGCTCTTGAAAAAAAAAAAAAGGAATGTTCTCCGCCCAGGCTAACAGGACTTGAACTTCGTTTGCTCCCAAGGTGAGCCAAGTGATCAGCATGGGCTGCACGGGATGCCTGTACACTGATGCCACTTCTGGCTGACACCAAATAACGCGCGTGAATCGTGCACGCGAGGAACGCGCGCGCAGGCACACACACACACACACACACACACACACACACACACACACACACACACACACACACACACACATACAAACATGCAGAGCATAGACGCACGCCCTAAAACATTTGACAGTTCGTGACAAGGAGGGCAGTTAAAGAGAGGAGAGGAGGGAGGAGGAAGGAAAAGGAGGAAGGGAGAGAGAGGAGGATAAATTCCAATCAAGAGTGAAATTGAAAAGGGAGAAAGGGGAAGGAAAAAGGAAAGACAAAAGAAAGACAAGAAAAGGAAGGACGGGAGGAAAGAAAGAAGGAGGGAAGAAGAAAGAAGGAAGAATGAATGAATGAATGAATGAATGCACGAATGAATGAACGAAATAATAATTAATAAAAGAAAGGAAGGGGAAAAATAAGATATTATAAGAAAAATACAGGTAAAGTAACAAAAACAAAAAACAAAGGAATAATAGAAAATCAAGGGTATAAGGAAACATGTACAGAAGCGGAAGGTTAAATAAGTAACGAAATCTGTATACACATACACATGTAAAACTACGAAATGAACACAAAGGGAAACATAGATAAATAATTGACCATGAAGTGATGAAGTATGTAAAAAAGATAAACCAGGAAACAAACAGTAGGACAAGAACTTGGCCAGTTCAGCAAACAGCAAGGCACGTAGAAGAACTTGTTTAGATGTAGGTCAACACGCAAATCAGCACGAGTCGGCGATCCACTCCGCCACACGCACACAGCACCAGTCTCCCTCTATCCATCTCTCTCGTACATTCTTTCTCTCTCGCTCTCTGCTTAGAGAGGGGGAGGGGGGGGGGAGTGGAGCGTGAGGCAGTTGGGGCGACAGTGGGAGGCGGTGGGAGTGGGGATGGGAGAGAGAGTGGATGTAGAAATGAGAATTGCCTGTTGAATCTTGGCTGGATTGTCTGCTATGAAATGGCTGCCCATAGATCATATTATAACATATAAGAGTGTGGTTTTGAACTCGAATAACGATAGTTATTATATGCATTTTGATTATTTTCCGACGGTTGTTTTGAATGATTAAAGTTTGAATTCTAGGGATCCGACCATCAAGAGACTCCTCTGGTCAACAGGCAATCTAGACACATGTGTACGAGTCAAGTGTCAACAAGACTCACGGGACAGGATACGTCAGAGTCACAGGCTGAAAAGAAATAGGGAAAACCACAATTAAAGTGAAAATAACTGAAGGAATGTACCAACCTGATACATGGAAAGCGACAAGGTTATAGTAATTTATCCATGGGGCTGCTAAATCCAATGAATATAAACAATACAAGTTCAGCACCACACGACACAGAAGAACACTGAGTGTCAAAGGTTAGCATGACAGCTTTTGGTATGTAGACCCAAGATTCGGGGTTTACCTTTGCACTGTAGAGGGCGATAGGCTTATTTTGCGCATGCGTAAACGATGTAAACAAAAGATGCTTAAAATAGTATGGCTTTCCTGAGAATTATACGACGCAGGGAAGAAAGGTCTTCACTGTATATGTAAACGAAAATATGATGAGAGAAATGAAATAGAAAACATGTG
>CM065745.1:3857998-3860498 GCA_033310375.1 Conus canariensis
ATCTTATGAAAAATTCCAAGTTGTATATGGCCTTTGTTGATTTTAAAAAGGCCTTCGACTCTGTGAACAGAAATATATTATGGCATGTACTTAGGAAGTCTGGTATAAAAGGGAAATGCTCTGAGGGGTGTTTATGATTTTGTCCTTGCTTGTGTACGTGATAAATGTAATTATTCTGAATATTTTGGTTGTCATCGTGGCGTAAAACAAGGGTGTCTTTTGAGTCCCCAGATGTTTACGTTTTTTATTAATGAACTAGCCATTGAAATGTCGAAAAAGGGAAGACATGGAATCCAACTTGTACCTGGAGCTCTTGACATATTTTTGCTGTTATTTGCAGATGATATGATTTTACTTTCAGACACTGTTATTGGGTTGCAGAATCAACTAAACGCATTGAGACAAGAGGCAGATAAATTACAACTGACTGTCAATCTTGAAAAAACTAATATAATGGTGTTTCGTAAGGGAGGTCACCTTTCACAACAGGAAATATGGTGGTATGGCAACTTGGAAGTTAAAGTTACAAATGCATACAAGTACTTAGGGATGGTATTTACAACCAAATTAAGTTTAAATACTGGATGGCTAGAAATGTGTAGAAAGGGGAAAAGGAGTTATAGAAATTCTGAAATCCATGAGGAAGTTGAGATCAATTGATTTCTCCATTTTTTGGAAAATGTTTGACACCCAAATACAACCCATGATAACTTATGCCGCAGAAATTTGGGGGCTTTCAGAAAATATTTATATGGAAAGAGTTCATACTTTTGCTATTAAAAGATTTCTGATGTTCCAATTCATTCATCCAATACCATAGCTTATGGGGAAACTGGGAGATATGCTCTCTTTATTGTGACTTATATAAAATGCATTAAATACTGGATAAAGTTGATACGACTTTCTTCAACCCGGCTATGCAGACAAGCTGATACGTTACTCTTACAGTCTGAGACAGGTAAAGCAAATCGGGTCAGTCAAGTAAAACGTGTTCTTACTGTGAACGGGTTTGGTCTTGTTTGGCTTTGTCAAGAGGTAGGTAATGAAAGGGAATTTATATCAGAATTCAAGGATCGTATTATATCATTAGAAAAGTAGTTACAGACTCAGAATCAACAAACTTACTTGGAGAATATTTCGACAGGATCGCCCTGTCTTCTTCAGCTCAGTGTTGCTGTTGTGGCAGCGAGGCCTGATGGGACGACTGTTGTGGGAGGTGAACGGTTGTCAAGATCTGATTGTAAGAGGGGGGGGGGGGGGGGGGGTTTCAAAGCCTTGATCTCTGTTCAGGCTGGGGCGTCTGGTCTTAATTTCGATGGCTTCTTTAACTTTTCTTTTTGTGAGGAAGGGCTCTGTAGATAAGATCTTGGTTTCTTGGGGGCTGAAACTGTGGCCTGTGGCTTGTAGATGTTCATGTATGGCAGAAGTAGATCGGTTTTGGTGTTCCTGTAGACGATTGGTGAGTGGTCTTGCTGTCTCGCCAATGTAGGTATGGGTACAGTCTTGACACCCTACCTGGTACACCACACCACACTGCTTGAGGGGGTCCGTTCTGTCTTTGACATGGGTCAGTTGCTGGCGTAGGGAGTTGGTAGGTTTGTGGAACACTTTGCATCCAGTTGTTGGAAGGTCCTGGCTAGACGCTCTGAGACTCCTTTGATGTAAGGGATCCCCACTTTCATTATATCATGTTTTAAACAAAATTGGCACTCTAAAATTGAGGAAAATGAAAGATATTCTTGGTTTCATTCATTTAAAAGTATTTTCCAGACAGAAAAATATCTGTTATTAGTTACAAATAAGTGGCATAGGAGCATGTTAGTGAGATTTAGAAACCGAACTCTTGGTCTAAACAATAATAAGAGATGGTACTATAGCGATAACATTAACAATTTGTGTAGCTTTTGTTCAGATAAACATCATGCCTTCAAGGAAATGAACATTATTTGTTTCATTGTGAGTTGTATAAAGACTTAAGAAGTCAATGTAAAGTTTTCGAAACAAATGTTGCAGTCCGCAATGACTTATGTGGCTTGTTATGCATTGAAGATGAAGAATTGCTCCAATCACTTGCGAAGTTTATAGCAGAGGCCAGTTCTATCAGAAAAAAAGAAACTAAGTAATTAACATAATACGTTTTCGACAAAACAATAGGTAAATACTTATTTATTTACTTCTTACGATGATCTGTCCCAGCCCTGTTTAAAATCGAACGAATAAGCCGAGACGCAAAAATTTGACGCTGAAATGTGGTTTTGTACGCACACTTTTGTATGTATGTTAGTGAGAATGTGTGGGCGCGCGCGCGCGCGCATGTGTGTGTGTGTGTGTGTGTGTGTATGTGTGTGTGTGTGTGTGTGTGTGTGTGTGTGTGTGTGTGTGTGTGTGTGTGTGTGTGTGCCCGCCACGGTATTTTCACATATGTGTTAAAGATTTTTCTACATCTGTGAAGGTATGGTTTCTGATTATTATTTCTATTTTTCGCCTTTGATAAGTTTAC
>CM065745.1:3865498-3875498 GCA_033310375.1 Conus canariensis
ACACACACACACACACCACACACACACACACACACACACACACACACCACTTACGCACACACACATACACACCACACACACATATATACACACACATACACGCACACACACACGCACACACACACACACACAGACACACACACACGCACGCACGCACGCACGCACGCACACGCACGCGCGCGCGCGCGCACGCACGCACGCACGCACGCACACACACACACACACACACACAAGATGGCGACAGCGATCAGAAGCTAAACGTCGGGTCTGCTAGCTTATAGCATTTCTGCAGGCTGTCTCAGAAATGACCAAAACTAGGAGCCAGGGAGGTCTTCTGTCGTGCCCAGTACGAAATGCAGGTCAAGAAAGAAAGACAAAACCAAGTAAGTCGGCGCTTCGAGAATTTTCGAATCTGAAGCGAACCGGTCAACAGACAAATGCTGACATTCCTGACATTGGAACGGACAGCACCGATGACATTCCAAATCTCAACTCCTTCACTTCTTATGCCATGAGGGACGTGAAAGAAGAAATCGGTGAGTTGAGGAAAGTAATTGAAACAATATGCAAAAAAATAGTATCCCTCGAAGATACGGTACGTGAGCAAAACAACACGATTGCTCAGCTCACAACCGTAAAGTGCAATTCAGAACCACGTTCTAAATTTGTTCAGACGAATCCAGAACAGAAAATGGTAAAGGAGAGCGCGAAACACGACCTTACCTACGCTCAGGTGACAGCACAACGCCCGGTTTCAACATCAAACAGGAAAGAAAAAGAAGAAGATAAGAAATTAAAGCCAAAAGAACGATCTAGAACACAGAAGACAACTTCTCATGACGTCAATCCCAATGATAGCGTCTTCACGTCACAGACTGCTCAGAATCGAACAAAGAAAAGACACAACTTGGAAAGGAAAGTGAACAAGGCTAATGAAGATCTCCCATCTGTTCTCGTCCTTCATGATTCTTCTGTTTTGAAAGGTTGTGAAATGCCCCCGACTTGGTCGATCTTATGGTTTCAAAACCGTTTCCAAAAAATCTTCCACTGCAAAGGACTTACTGCCCACGCGGAGACAAACCTTGTCGTCAATGGATACAGAAGTTGCAATTGTTATTCATTGTGGTCTCAATGATATTCAATTAAAAGACGTTGCATCCTCTGGCAAACTCTTTGCGGACACCATTAAAACCATCGCTAAAGAGCATTCACACGCCAGCATTGTGATCAGTAAAGTGGCCCCTGTTTTTAACCCCGAAATAAACATAAACCGCGAAATGTTTAACGCGGTTATAAACTCTGAACTATTCAAAGTTCCCAAAGTGTCCGTCATCAGCCATGAGAATCTCCTTGCCAGCCCCAGAACACTGAAAGACGGAGTCCACCCGAACCAGAAAGGAGCCAGTGTACTTGCTGGTAACTTAGGGCGACACGTTCACCAGCTTTTCTGGAAGAAACCGTCTGGCAGCAAGTCCAGGAATCCCAGTCTACATCGCTCTTCATGGAGAACACGATACCTCCCTCCAGTCTTCTCGTCACACAGATATCATGATCTACCCTTTTCTTCTGTACCAGGGCCCTGGCGGAACTTCTTTGATGTTCTACAAGACTGGTGAATGATCTTCATAAAACTTAACAACACTCCCCCGTCAAAAAAGTCAGTAGTTGTGCTATAATGTCTAGCGACTCAAATGATAAACTGATCGTCTTTGTGATATATATTTGCCTGGTTGCCATTTTGATTTTTTTTTTCTAGCCTGCTACATCGCATAGTTTCCTCAACACCCCCCCCCCCTCCCCCTTTTTGTGCGTTACACATTACCATCTTATTCCTCTTCTAGGCCTTGCCTTTTGTAAAAGTGTTCTCTATTGCGTTACTGTTTACTAATTAGTTCATTGTTGGGGAATTGTCTATTTATCTTTCATTTGAATAATCTTCATTTTGCAATTGTGCCTCCCTTGAATATCCATTGTAAAATTTTGATGGCAAAGAAGACTGACATTAATATACTACAATGGAACTGCCGATCGATTAACAAGAATTTGGTAAATCTTCAACAACATCTTGAAGCCAGCTCCTACATGGTCCTTATTCTTCAATCACTAAATGTGTCTAAAAACGACTTGCCACGACTGGATCGTTTCTTTTACCCACCTGTGGTACAAGAAACTGGTGACAATGAGAAAGTCTCTGCAGCCATTGATATAAATGACCAGTTATTTGACCATCCCCTTCAGTCACCTATACCTCCTGGCACCTCAGACTTGTATTCTTGTGCAGCTTCTGTTCACTTTGACAATTCTCTAGTCTTAAACATAGTCTCTGTGTACTTCCCAAAAGGAGTCATCGATAGCAATTCAGACTGGCTACATAATATAAACTTTCAACGTAGTAAATGGTTAATTGCAGGGGACTTTAATGAACATGCTCCTTTCTGGGATAGAACTTGCACGAAAGTCAGCTCAAATCGTTTAGTGGAGATCATATCAGACTCTCCACTCGTCCTGTTAAATGATGGAAGTATCACGAGACTGCCTGATATCCCTAGTCACAGATCATCTGCAATTGACTTGTCTTTAATCTCCCCATCAATGGTCCCGAGCTGTACATGGCAAACTTATGATAACACTTTAGGGAGTGATCATATTCCCATAGTTATTTCTCTGAGAGGATTTGTAGTGAGCCAAGATGACAGTAAGGATAAAATCCCAAAGTTTGATTACAAGCGAGCTGACTGGGCCAAATTTCAATCTGAGCTATCTTCATATGATGTCAATTCTTTTGATAAATCTGACATATAATCAATGTACAGTCATTTTACTATCTCACTACTGCACGCAGCCGGTGAGGCAATTCCGATTCTTAGTCAATCAACATCTCCCAAACACACGGGTAAAGCGTGGTGGACAGAATCTTGCAGAAACGCTGTTGATAAAAATAAAAGCACGTTTAAACTGTACGCAAAAGTAAAAAAAGGTTAAAGGGAGCATACCAGTTAGAACTGCCAAGAATCAAAGGAATAAAGTAATTGAAAATGCTAAACGCGAGTACTGGTCATCATTTTGTTTTAATGAAATAAGTGAACATAAAGATATCAATAAAATTTGGAAAAAGATCCATGAAATGAAAAACGGAATCCATTTGCCTGCATATCCAATCATAATAGGTGCTGAAAAATTTCCTTCGGCATACCAAAAAGCAGAATCATTTGCTGACATGTTTTCCAAAAACAGCTCCTTCTGTAGTTTATCAGACAAATGCAGAGCTATGAGGGAAAACCAGTCTAACAAAGAAATGTACGCTGATCCTGACGAAAATAATGATCATTATCTAAATGCTGATATTACTTCTCAGGAATTACACTCTGCTATTTCTTCATTGTCTAATAAGAAAACGTCTGTTGGTTTAGATGCCATTTCTAATGAAATGTTAAAACATATACCACAAAATTTTGTTTTACTTCTACATGAAATTATTAATAAATGTTGGATTGAAGGGAACATACCTTCCATATGGAGAGACTCAGTTATTGTTCCCGTTTTAAAGAATGGAAAATCAATGACAAACACAAATAGCTATCGACCTATAGCTCTTACATCTCATGTCTGTAAACTAATGGAGATAAGTGTTCTAAACAGATTGACATACTATTGTGAAAAAACTGGCATTATCCCCGCAATCCAGGCCGGTTTTAGAAAGGGCAGGTCTACTATTGATCATCTTGTAAAGTTCACTACGCAAATTAAACACCAGTTTGCTAGAAGACAAAACGTTCTCGCCACATTTTTCGATATCAACAAGGCATTTGATCAAGTTTGGCATGATAGACTTATATAAATTAAAAACTATAGGTCTCTCTGGTCATATTTATAAATTTGTTAAAACATTCCTGACCAACAGAAGTATTCAGACAAGAATAGGTAATACTTATTCATCCAAAAGATTACTAGATATGGGTATCCCTCAAGGCTCTGTGATCGCCTCTCTTCTCTTTAATATTTTAACTAATGATTTATCTAAATACATTAAAAAAAAACTTTAACTTGATTCAATATGCGGATGACATCTGCATATGGTTGAACGCCACATTAAAAAAGAACACATCAAAAAGATCTGTTAATTACATTAGAAGAATATATCAAAAAGAGTTAGACAACATTGCGAACTTCATGTCTGATAATGGCTTATGCCTGTCGGCTGAAAAATCCCGAATGATGTTATTTGATGCAGGTGGGTCTGCTCACAATACTCCTAACTTCAAAGTACATAATACCACATTGAGCTACACTTCTGAGATTAAATTCCTTGGTGTGCATCTTATGTCAAATCTTTCTTGGTGTTTTCACTTGGAACACATAATAAATCAAGCGAGAAAATCTCTTAATCTGCTCAAAGTTATAAGCAAACAAAGTTGGGGCCAGGAAACAAAAAGTTTAATACATCTTTCTTCTGCTTTAGTTAGATCCAAATTGTCATATGCACAAGAGGTCTTTTTTAGTGCTCCTAAGTACTTATTAAAAAAGCTTCAGTGCACAGACTCTAAGGCATTCAGATTAGCCCTTGGTGTTCCATTTCATGCTTCAGCTTTAGGAACATACCATCAAGCTGGTGTCTTACCTCTTGATGACCATCGTGAACTAGCCTGCGCTAAGTACATTCTTCGCTGCTCAACTATTCAAAGTGCTAACCAAACGGAACTGGATATGAGGTCTGGTGTAGACTTTCCTAAACGTGCTAGAAACGTTCGAGCCACTAAAACGATACTCACATATTCTTCTCACTTGTTGACAAATTCAGGTATCAATCATAAAAAGCTTGCTGTGCGTTTTCCCATAAGTCCCGTACCAAACTGGGAGCTCTTCAAACCAAAATTTGATTATAACTATACTACTATATCTAAAACTGATAACATTAATATTCTAGCTTGCGAAGCAAAATCACATATCAATGATTGTTATCGTCACTTCGTAAAAGTCTATAGTGATGGGTCTCTATTAAACAATAATGCTGGTTGTGGCTTTGTCATTCCATTTTTAAAAATTGAGAAGTCCTTTCATCTCGGGGCAAATCTGTCTATTTTTACAGCCGAACTAATAGCAATATTAATGGCCGTAGAGTACATAATGATTTATCATTTGACTTTTATGGTATTCTCTTCTGTGTAGATTCTAAGTCAGTTCTTCAAGCTTTAGAATCTACAAATTCAAAAAAATGGTACTGAAATCATATCAGAAATAAACTACTTATTCACAACCTTATGTCAAGAGGTATAACAGTTAATTTTTGTTGGGTTCCTTCCCATTGCTTCATATCCGGAAATGAATGAGCTTACAGGATTGCTCGAGCAGGTGCAAACAATTCTGACAATACGGCTACTATTGATATTCCCTTGAGCTTACATGAAGGATATTCTCTCTTACAAAGAGCCTCTTTTGAAAAATTTGAGGAATACTACAAAGAAAGTGTTCTCCCCCGAATACACAAACTCGACTCTTCTATACTTTGTTGTACGAACACTCGACTCTTCTATACTTTGTTGTACGAACTCTCGAGCAAGTAATCTTTTAAAAAGGGCTTCCTCAGTAAATCCAGTAAACCGTAATACAAACATAGGATTATATCCAAGACACAGTAAACAACTTCTCTCATTATTTCGGTTAAAAATAAATGCATTCAGAACAAAATATGTCAAGAATATTCGATGTGCTTGCGGCGCCCTTGATAATTGTACAACAACACACGTTCTATACTTTTGCCCCTACTTTGATTCCGATTTGTCAGAATTTAAAAATGATGCTTCAAAGTGCATATTCCAGGATACCATGTCTCTCTTAAATTTTGTACGAAATTCTTATGTTGAGCCCTGTTGGCTCAATCCTGTAATTGCTGTTTCATGATCTTATTTTGTACAGTTGTTTGTTTTTACTTTTGATGTGTGTGTGTGTGTGTGTGTGTGTGTGTGTGTGTGTGTGTGTGTGTGTGTGTTTAACAGTTTAATTCTTACTTAGAGTTTCTCCTCATCACACACACACACACACACGCACACGCACGCACAAGCACGCACGCGGGCGCGCACTCACGCACGCACGCAGCACGCACTCACACACACACACACACACACACACACACACACACACACACATACACACACACACACACACGCACACAAACACACACACACACACCTTGTCTAATATCACATTTAGTGAAAAGACGTTAAATTGAAGAACAACAACAACAACAACACACACACACACACACACACACACACACACACACACACACACACACACACACACACACACCAAACTGATGTCATGATTATTTGTCTGAAAAAGGAAGCGCGATGTACAAATATATTGTGAAATTCTCTCTCTCTCTCTCTCTCCTCTCTCTCTCTCTCTCTCTCTCTCTCTCTCTCTCTCTCCTCTCTCTCTCTCAAAGCATGTCCTTTTTGTAACCAACTTGAGAACGATTTCCACTTTCTATTGAGATGCAATGCTTATATTATGCCTTTCAGAGAAAAATACATACTGAAGCACAGACAATTTCAGAACGTGAACTCTATTGAACTAAACAATCACCTGCAATCGAAAATGTGCATATTATACAAGATATTGCTATGAATATGTATTATGCACTGAAAAAAAGAGAACTCGTTTCCCACAAAATATGAATAATTAGTTACCCTCATAAATTAGCATTATTAGTACATCGAAAATATACTTTTGTTGTCATTTCTCTTTTTTCTCTGTATGTGCGCACTGCACCTCACATTCTTATACGCCGGGGGCCTGAAACATTAAAATTGTGTTCAATTGTTCAGTTGTTCTCTCTCTTTCTCTCTCTCTCTCTCTCTCTCTCTCTCTCCTCTCTCTCTCTCTCTCTCTCTCTCCTTCGTGTGTGTGTGTGTGTGTGTGTGTGTTTGTGTGCGCGCGCGAGCGTGCGTGCGTGCGTGCGTGCGTGCGTGCGTGCGTGCGTGCGTGGGTGCGTGCGTGTGTGTGTGTGTGTGTGTGTGTGTGTGTGTGTGTGTGTGTGTGTGTGATAGCAAGGAATATGCTAATTTTTCTGATATTTAATCTTCTTTTGTATGTACAATTTTGCCTCTCTGTATGTATGTGTGAAGACATTTTTCTGTTTCGAGCTTTAACATGTAATGCACTTGTTACTGATCATGATATTTACATTGAAAAGTACAGACCCTGCAAGAATTTCGTCAGGTCTAAATTGTTTACTAATACAATGGAAAGATTTATATGAAAGGAAGACATGTCGCCCAACAAATCTTTTCAGGTGTATTTCTACTCAGATAATCAGGAAGGTATTTCTGTACCTTCTATATCTGTGGGCAGTTAAGAATGGTAATCTCTTTCCAATTATGTCCATTAGTTCTGATTGCAGTGATCCATGTTAATTTAATGCAGCAGTGCATGTGGCTAAATCAGGCACGTTCTGTCCACCACTGTTAACATGCTTCACTGCAATCCACGGTTCATTGCACGTCATTTCTATTGCACACATACTGGCAGCACGTCATTTGAAGTTCTCTGGTGTGGTGGATTTGGATGCAGCGTCAAATGTTTAAAGTGTAGGTGTTGACAGGTTTCAGGATTTTAGGACAGGAACTCATCCCAATGGCGAAGTCACTCTTCAACCTCGTTTCATGAAGAGTTATCGTTTCTACTAGCTTTTCCTTGTCGTTTCCTTTTCCAATATCACTCAGGTCCTGTACAAACCAAATGCCCGGTGTTTCATATTCTTGAGGATGCTACGCAAAAGTTTAAGTGAGATATATATTTCGTTTATGATTTCCTTTTACTTAACGGCCATTTGATTTGTGTATCCTCCTTATTCAAAAATAGCGCTGATGCTTTCAAAACCGATCAAGGATACGTACTGATGTTTCAAACGACTTTCGATCTCCACCATCCATTAGCTGTGTATCGTCTGCAGACTGTGATGTCTTGTGTTCAGTAGGCCTGGTCTGTGTTCGTTTGTCCAGACCATAAGATCTTAAAGCATCAAAGTATAATTTACAATGTACAGTGTCAGAAGGCTTTCAAAATCCAGGTTCATTAACACACCTGGCGAGTTTTTATTGTTCAAATGCTGTATCATGTCATTATGTCATCTGTATGTTATCTCGCATGGGTTTGATATAAACTATTTGGTCTTCACTGATCAGATTTGGCAGTGTTGTGTTTAGTCTATTTGCAATACAATTGGAACTAATTCTTTTAACAAAATCCAAAAGCTAGATAGCGATTTAAAAAAATTAAATTCTTCAGATCTATTTTCTTGCGGTGTACAGGTAACAATTTCTTCTCTGTGAGTTATACACAAAGTTAACTATCTCTAAAACTCTTGTTGAGTGCTCAAGCAACAAGTTTCTACATACTTCTAAACACGTTCAAAAAAGGAATAACCTCTAAATCCATCCGTGTATGCGCTTATCTCATTTGTCTTTTATCTTTAGAACGATCCACGCCTCCTTCACTGTTCTATCAGCTTCTAATGGAGCTTTTTTTAACCATCTTTCACCATTGGAGTTTCTTACAGTCATGTAGTGTACATTTGTCATTGGAGTTTCTTACAGTCATGTAGTGTACATTTGTCATTGGAGTTTCTTACAGTCACGTAGTGTACATTTGTCATTGGAGTTTCTTACAGTCATGTAGTGGACATTTGTCATTGGAGTTTCTTACAGTCATGTAGTGGACATTTGTCACTGGAGTTTCTTACAGTCATGTAGTGGACATTTGTCACTGGAGTTTCTTACAGTCATGTAGTGGACATTTGTCATTGGAGTTTCTTACAGTCACGTAGTGTACATTTGTCATTGGAGTTTCTTACAGTCATGTGGTGGACATTTGTCACTGGAGTTTCTTACAGTCATGTAGTGGACATTTGTCACTGGAGTTTCTTACAGTCATGTAGTGGACATTTGTCATTGGAGTTTCTTACAGTCATGTAGTGGACATTTGTCATTGGAGTTTCTTACAGTCATGTAGTGTACATTTGTCATTGGAGTTGCTTACAGTCATGTAGTGTACATTTGTCACTGGAGTTTCTTACAGTCATGTAGTGTACATTTGTCATTGGAGTTTCTTACAGTCACGTAGTGTACATTTGTCATTGGAGTTTCTTACAGTCATGTAGTGGACATTTGTCATTGGAGTTTCTTACAGTCATGTAGTGTACATTTGTCATTGGAGTTTCTTACAGTCATGTAGTGTACATTTGTTCAGAAATGATATGTTTACGCAATTGATTTTTAGAAGAAAAAAAAAGTAACTCCCTTCTTGAATATCATTGTTAATATTAACTCCTCCTTCACTGAAAAAATTATTTGTTTACGTACAAAATTCTTCTGTTTTCAAGGCTGCAAAAATATTTTGTAATTGATATCATCTTCTGCCACCCATCTTTCTTTCGACCTGCACAATACGCCATTTATCAAGGAAACGTCTTCGCCAATGCACAATACGTCATTTATCAAGGAAACGTCTTCGCCCATGCGTGAGAAGCGTCGACCCATCAGCTTCTGTGTCACCATCGATGTGATTTGACTGCTTTTTCAACATATACCAGACTTTGGATGAAATCCTCACACAGGGTTTCAAGTGACACACAACAGACAGCACTTGTACTCTCCTGTTAAGGCTGGAAGGGAGGATAGGGACACATAGGGAGGTATTTGGCACTGATCTCATGGGCACTGGTAGCGCCTCGGGTTTTTTTTTTTTAAGCGAAATATCAAAGTAAAAGTAAGCATGTCAACATGTCTTATGTTGTGTGTGTGTGTGTGTGTGTGTGTGTGTGTGTTGTGTGTGTGTGTGTGTGTGTGTGTGGAGAGAGAGAGAGAGAGAGAGAGAGAGAGAGAGAGAGAGAGAGAGAGAGAGAGAGAGAGAGACGCAACATTTTCGGACCACTCGCAAAGATACACATCATTGGACATTTTGAAACCCTGCACCTGCCCTTTCCCACCTGCCCTTTCCC
>CM065745.1:3880498-3890498 GCA_033310375.1 Conus canariensis
GCAGCTCTCTGTACAGTTCATAGTTCAACACATTGCTACATGTGTCAGCTTTACACTCCTTTGTCATGGAGCTCACTATACAGTTCATATTTGTCAGCATTAAACTACTTTGTCATGGAGCTCACTGTACAGTTCATAGTTCAACACAGTGGTATATGTGTCAGCATTACATTCCTGTGTCATGGAGCTCACTGTACAGTTCATAGTTCAACACAGTGGTATATGTGTCAGCATTACACTCCTGTGTCATGGAGCTCACTGTACAGTTCATAGTTCAACACATTGCTACATGTGTGAGCATTACACTCCTCTGTCATGGAGCTCACTGTACAGTTCATAGTACAACACAGTGGTATATGTGTAAGCATTACACTCCTGTGTCATGGAGCTCCCTGTACAGTTCATAGTTCAACACAGAGGTATATGTGTCAGCATTACACTCCTGTGTCATGGAGCTCCCTGTACAGTTCATAGTTCAACACAGTGGTATATGTGTCAGCATTACACTCCTGTGTCATGGAGCTCCCTGTACAGTTCATAGTTCAACACAGTGGTATATGTGTCACCATTACATTGCTGTGTCAAGGAGCTCACTGTACAGTTCATAGTTCAACACAGTGGTATATGTGTCAGCATTACACTCCTGTGTCATGGAGCTCCCTGTACAGTTCATAGTTCAACACAGTGGTATATTTGACAGGATAACACTCCTGTGTCATGGAGCTCCCTGTACACTTTATAGTTCACACAGTGGTATATGTGTCAGCATTACACTCCTGTGTCATGGAGCTCACTGTACAGTTCATAGTTCATCACAGTGGTATATGTGTCAGCATTACACTTCCCTGTCATGCAGCTCCCTGTACAGTTCATAGTTAAACACAGTGGTATATGTGTCAGCATTACACTCCTGTGTCATGGAGCTCCCTGTACAGTTCATAGTTCAACACTGTGGTATATGTGTCAGCATTACACTCGTGTGTCATGGAGCTCCCTGTACAGTTCATAGTTCAAGACAGTGGTATATTTGTCAGCATTACATTCCTTTGTCATGGAGCTCATTGTACAGTTCATAGTTCAACACAGCGGTATATGTGTCAGCATTACACTCCTGTGTAATGGAGCTCCGTGTACAGTTCATAGTTCAACACAGTGGTATATGTGTCAGCATTACACTCGTGTGTCATGGAGCTCCCTGTACAGTTCATAGTTCAACACAGTGGTATATTTCTCAGCATTACGTTCCTTTATCATGGAGCTCATTCTACAGTTCATAGTTCAACACAGCGGTATATGTGTCAGCATTACACTCCTGTGTCATGGAGCTCACTGTACAGTTCATAGTTCAACAAAGTGGTATATGTGTCAGCATTACAATCCTGTGTCATGGAGCTCCCTGTACAGTTCAAAACAGTGGTATATGTGTAAGCATTGCACTCCTCTGTCATGCAGCTCTCTGTACAGTTCATAGTTCAACACAGTGGTATATGTGTCAGCATTACACTCCTGTGTCATGGAGCTCACTGTACAGCTCATAGTTCAATTCAGTGGTATATGTGTCAGCGTTACACTCCTGTGTCATGGAGATCCCTGTACAGTTCATATTTCATCGCAGTGGTATATGTGTCTGCAATACACTCCTGTGTCATGGAGCTCACTGTACAGTTCATAGTTCACACAGTGGTATGTGTCAGCATTACACTCCTGTGTCATGGACTCCCTGTACAGTTCATAATTCAACACAGTGGTAAATGTGTCAGCATTACACTCCTGTGTCATGGAGCTCCCTGTACAGTTCATAGTTCAACACAGTCGTATATTTGTCAGCATTACACTACTTTGTCATGGAGCTCACTGTACAGTTCATAGTTCAACACAGTGGTATATGTGTCAGCATTACACTCCTGTGTCATGGACCTCACTGTACAGTTCATAGCTCAACACAGTGGTATATGAGTCAGCATTACACTCCTTTGGCATGGAGCTCCCTGTATAGTTCAAAGTTCAATTCAGTGGTATATGTGTCAGCATTACTCTCCTGTGTAATGGAGCTCAATGTACAGTTCATAGTTCAACACAGTGGTATATGTGACAGCATTATACTCCTGTGTCATGGAGCTCCCTGTACAGTCCATAGTTCAACACAGTGATACATGTGTCAGCATCACACTTGTTTGTCATGGAACTCCCTGTGCAGTTCATAGTTCAAAACATTGGTATATGTTTCAGCATTACACTCGTTTGTCATGGAGCTCACTGTACAGTTCATAGTTCGACACAGTGGTATATGTGTCAGCATTACACTCCTGTGTCATGGAGCTCACTGTACAGTTCATAGTTCAACACAGTGGTGTATGTGTCAGCATCACACTCCTGTGTAATGGAGCTCACTGTACAGTTCAAAGTTTAACACAGGGGTATAAGTGTTAGCATTACACTCTTGTGTCATGGAGCTCCCTGTACAGTTCATAGTTCAACACAGTGGTATCTGTGTCAGCATTACACTCCTGTGTCAAGGAGCTCCCTGTACAGTTCATAGTTCAACACAGTGGTATATGTGTCAGCATTACACTCGTTTGTCATGGAGCCCCCTGTACAGTTCATAGTTCAACACAGTGGTATATTTGTCAGCATTACACTCCTGTGTCATGGAGCTCCCTGTACACGTCATTGTTCACACAGTGGTATATGTGTCAGCATTACACTCCTGTGTCATGGAACTCACTGTACAGTTCATAGTTCAACACAGTGGTATATGTGTCAGCATTACACTTCCCTTACATGGGGCTCCCTGTACAGTTCATAGTTCAACACAGTGGTATATGTGTTAGCATTACACTCCTGTGTCATGGAGCTCCCTGTACAGTTCATAGTTCAACACAGTGGGATATTTGTCAGCATAACATTCCTTTGTCATGGAGCTCATTGTACAGTTCATAGTTCAACACAGCGGTATATGTGTCAGCATTACACTCATGTGTCATGGAGCTCACTGTACAGTTCATAGTTCAACAAAGTGGTATATGTGTCAGCATTACAATCCTGTGTCATGGAGATCCCTGTACAGGTCAACACAGTGGTATATGTGACAGCATTGCACTCCTGTGTCATGGAGCTCCCTGTACAGTTCATAGTTCAACACAGAGGTATATATGTGTCAGCATTACATTAGTGTGTCATGGAGCTCCCTGTACAGTTCATAGTTCAACACAGTGGTATATGTGTCAGCATTACACTGCTGTGTCAAGGAGCTCCCTGTATCGTTCATAGTTCAACATAGTGGTATATGTGTCAGCGTTACACTCCAGTGTCATGGAGCACCCTGTACAGATCATAGTTCAACACAGTGGTATATGTGTCAGCATTACACTCCTGTGTCATGGAGCTCCCTGTACACTTCATAGTTCAACACAGTGGTATATTTGTCAGCATTACACTCCCGTGTCATGGAGCCCCTGTACACTTCATAGTTCACACAGTGGTATATGTGACAGCATTACACTACTGTGTCATGGAGCTCCTGTACAGTTCATTGTTCAACACAGTGGTATATGTGTCACCATTACAACTTCCTGTCATGGAGCTCACTGTACAGTTCATAGTTCAGCACAGTGGTATATGTTTCAGCATTACACTCCTGTGTCATGGAAACTCCCTGTTCAGTTCATAGTTCAACACAGTAGTATATGTGTCAGCATTACACTCGTGTGTCATGGAGCTCCCTGTACAGTTCATGGCTCCACACAGATGTATATGTGTCAGCATAACACTCCTGTGTCAGGGAGCTCCCTGTACAGTTCATAGTTCAACACAGTGGTACATGTGTCAGCATTAAACTCCTGTGTCATGGAGCTCACTGTACAATTCATAGTTCAACACAGTTGTATATGTGTCAGCATTACAATCCTGTGTCATGGAGCTCCCTGTACAGTTCAAAAACAGTGGTATATGCGTCAGCATTACACTCCTGTGTCATGCAGCTCTCTGTACAGTTCATAGTTCAACACATTGCTACATGTGTCAGCTTTACACTCCTTTGTCATGGAGCTCACTATACAGTTCATATTTGTCAGCATTAAACTACTTTGTCATGGAGCTCACTGTACAGTTCATAGTTCAACACAGTGGTATATGTGTCAGCATTACATTCCTGTGTCATGGAGCTCACTGTACAGTTCATAGTTCAACACAGTGGTATATGTGTCAGCATTACACTCCTGTGTCATGGAGCTCACTGTACAGTTCATAGTTCAACACATTGCTACATGTGTGAGCATTACACTCCTCTGTCATGGAGCTCACTATACAGTTCATAGTACAACACAGTGGTATATGTGTAAGCATTACACTCCTGTGTCATGGAGCTCCCTGTACAGTTCATAGTTCAACACAGAGGTATATGTGTCAGCATTACACTCCTGTGTCATGGAGCTCCCTGTACAGTTCATAGTTCAACACAGTGGTATATGTGTCAGCATTACATTGCTGTGTCAAGGAGCTCACTGTACAGTTCATAGTTCAACACAGTGGTATATGTGTCAGCATTACACTCCTGTGTCATGGAGCTCCCTGTACAGTTCATAGTTCAACACAGTGGTATATTTGACAGGATAACACTCCTGTGTCATGGAGCTCCCTGTACACTTTATAGTTCACACAGTGGTATATGTGTCAGCATTACACTCCTGTGTCATGGAGCTCACTGTACAGTTCATAGTTCATCACAGTGGTATATGTGTCAGCATTACACTTCCCTGTCATGCAGCTCCCTGTACAGTTTATAGTTCAACACAGTGGTATATGTGTCAGCATTACACTCCTGTGTCATGGAGCTCCCTGTACAGTTCATAGTTCAACACTGTGGTATATGTGTCAGCATTACACTCGTGTGTCATGGAGCTCCCTGTACAGTTCATAGTTCAAGACAGTGGTATATTTGTCAGCATTACATTCCTTTGTCATGGAGCTCATTGTACAGTTCATAGTTCAACACAGTGGTATATGTGTCAACATTACACTCCTGTGTCATGGAGCTCACTGTACAGTTCATAGTTCAACACAGTGGTTATGTGTCAGCATTACAATCCTGTGTCATGGAGCTCCTGTACAGTTCAAGTTAACAGGGGTATATGTGTTAGCATTGCACTCTGTGTCATGGAGCTCCTGTACAGTTCATTTTCAACACAGTGGTATATGTGTCAGCATTACACTCCTGTCATGGAGCTCCTGTACAGTTCATAGTTCACACAGTGGTATATGTTCAATTACACTCCTGTGTATGGAGTCTGTACAGTTCATATTCAACACAGGTAATGGTCGCATTACAGTGTGTATGGATCCTGTACAGTTTCAACACAGTGTATATTGTCGCATACATCCTGTGTATGAGCTCCTGTACAGTTCATAGTTCAACACAGTGGTATATGTGTCAGCATTACACTCCTGTGTCATGGAGCTCCTGTACAGTTCATAGTCAACAAGTGGTATATGGTCAGCATTACACTCCTTGTCATGGAGCTCCTGTACAGTTCAATCAACAGTGGTAAGTGTCAGCATTACACTCCTTGTATGGACTCTACAGTTCATAGTCAACACATGTATATGTGTCAGCATTAACTCCTGTGTCATGAGCTCCCTGTACAGTTCATAGTTCAACACAGTGTATATGTGTCAGCATTACACTCTGTGTCATGGAGCTCCTGTACAGTTCATAGTTCAAACAGGTATATTTCAGCATTACACTGTGTCATGGAGCTCCTGTACATTCATATTCAACAGTGGTATATGTGTCAGCATTACACTCTTGTCATGGAGCTCCTGTACGTTCATAGTTCAACACAGTGGTATATGTGTCACATTACACTCCTTGTCATGGAGCCCTGTAAGTCATAGTTAACCAGGGTATATGTGTCAGCATTACACTCTGTGTCATGGAGCTCCCTGTACAGTTCAAGTTCACACAGTGGTATATGTGTCAGCATTACACTCCTGTGTAGGAGCTCCCTGTACATTCATAGTTCAACACAGTGTATATGTGTCACATTACACTCCTTGTCATGGAGCCCTGTACAGTTCATAGTTCAACACAGTGGTATATTGTCAGCATTACACTCCTTGTCATGGAGCTCCTGTACAGTTCATAGTTCACACAGGTATATGTGTCACATTACACTCCTGTGTCATGGAGCTCACTGTACAGTTCATAGTTCAAACAGTGGTATATGTGTCAGCATTACACCCTGGTCTGAGCTCCCTGTACAGTTCATAGTTCACACAGTGGTATATGTGTCAGCATTACACTCCTGTGTCATGGAGCTCCCTGTACAGTTCAATTTCAACACAGTGTATATTGTCAGCATTACATTCTTTGTCATGGAGCTCTTGTACAGTTCATAGTTCAACACAGGGATATGTGTCAGCATTACACTCTGTGTCATGGAGCTCACTGTAAGTTCATAGTTCACACAAATGGTATATGTGTCGCATTACATCCTGTCATGGAGTCCTTACAGTTCATTCAACACAGTGTATATGTGTCAGCATTACACTCCTGTGTCATGGAGCTCCCTGTACAGTTCATAGTTCAACACAGGGTATATGTGTCAGCTTACATTGTGTCAGGAGCTCCTGTACAGTTCATAGTTCAACACAGTGGATATGTGTCAGCATTACACTGCTGTGTCAAGGAGTCCCTGTACGTTCATGTTCAACACAGTGGTATATGTGTCACATTACACTCCGTGTCATGGAGCTCCCTGTACAGTCATAGTTCAACACAGTGGTATATGTGTCAGCATTACATCCTGTGTCATGGAGCTCCTGTACATTCATAGTTCAACACAGTGGTATATTTGTCAGCATTACACTCCTGTGTCATGGAGCTCCCTTACCAGTTCACACAGGGTAATGTCACATTACACTCTGTTCATGGCTCCTGTCAGTTCATTGTTCAACACAGTGGTATTGTCAGCATTACACTCCTGTCATGAGCTCACTGTACAGTCAAGTCAACACAGGTATAGTTTCACATTACACTCCTGTTTATGGAGTTCCTGTACAGTTCATAGTTCAACACAGTGGTATATGTGCAGCATTACATGTGTCATGGAGCTCCACCCCCCCCCCCCCCCCCCCCCCCCCCCCCCCCCCCCCCCCCCCCCCCCCCCCCCCCCCCCCCCCCCCCCCCCCCCCCCCCCCCCCCCCTTTTTTTTTTTTTTTTTTTTTTTTTTTTTTTTTTTTTTTTTTTTTTTTTTTTTTTTTTTTTTTTTTTTTTTTTTTTTTTTTTTTTTTTTTTTTTTTTTTTTTTTTTTTTTTTTTTTTTTTTTTTTTCAGTCAGTATCACATTCCTGTTGTGTCCATACATCTGTCATGGCTCCCGTACAGTTCATAGTTCAACACAGTGGTATATTGTCAGCATACACTCCTTTGTCATGGAGCTCCCTGTACAGTTCATAGTTCAACACAGTGGTATATGTGTCAGCATTACACTCCTGTTTTCATGGAGCTCCCTGTACAGTTCATAGTTCAACAGTGGTATATGTCTCCTGTGTCATGGAGCTCCTGTACAGTTCATAGTTCAACACAGTGGTATATGTGTCAGCATTACACTTCCTGTGTCATGGAGCTCCCTGTACAGTTCATAGTTCAACACAGTGGTATATGTGTCAGCATTACACTCCTTGTCATGGAGCTCCCTGTACAGTTCATAGTTCAACACAGTGGTATATGTGTCAGCATTACACTCCTGTGTCATGGAGCTCCCTGTACAGTTCATAGTTCAACACAGTGGTATATGTGTCAGCATTACACTCCTGTGTCATGGAGCTCACTGTACAGTTCATAGTTCAACACAGTGGTATATGTGTCAGCATTACACTCCTGTGTCATGGAGCTCCTGTACAGTTCATAGTTCAACACAGTGGTATATGTGTCAGCATTACACTCCTGTGTCATGGAGCTCACTGTACAGTTCATATAGTTCAACACATGTGGCTATCACGGTGTGTCAGCATTACATCTGTGTCATGGAGCTCACTGTACAGTTCATAGTTCAACACAGTGGTATATTGTGTCAGCATTACACTCTTGTGTCATGGAGCTCCCTGTACAGTTCATAGTTCAACACAGTGGTAATGTGTCAGCATTACACTCCTGTGTCATGGAGCTCCTGTACAGTTCATAGTTCAACACAGTGGTATATGTGTCAGCATTACATCTTGTCATGCGTAATTTGTTCAATGGAAGCGCTCACCTGTAACCAGTTTCATAGTAAAGTTCAACACAGTGGTATATTTGTCAGCATTACACTCCTGTGTCATGAGCTCACTGTACACTTCATAGTTCACACAGTGGTATATGTGTCAGCATTTCACTCCTGCGTCATGGAGCTCACTGTACATTTCATTGTTCAACACAGTGGTATATGTGTCAGCATTACACTTCCTGTCATGGAGCTCACTGTACAGTTCATAGTTCAACACAGTGGTATATGTGTCAACATTACACTCCTGTGTCATGGAGTTCAATGTACAGTTCATAGTTCAACACAGTGGTATATGTGTCAGCATTACACCCGTGTGTAATGGAGCTCCCTGTACAGTTCATTGTTCAACACAGTGGTATATATGTCAGCATTACACTCCTGTGTCATGGAGCTCCCTGTACAGTTCATAGTTCAACACAGTGGTATATTTGTCAGCATTACATTCCTTTGTCATGGAGCTCATTGTACAGATCATAGTTCAACACAGCGGAATATGTGTCAGCATTACACTCTTGTGTCATGGAGCTCCTTGTACAGTTCATCACAGTGGTAAACGTGTCACCATTACACTCCTGTGTTATGCAGCTGCCTGTACAGTTCATAGTTCAACACATTGCTACATGTGTCAGCATTACACTCCTCTGTCATGTAGCTCACTATACAGTTCAGAGTTCAACACAGTGGTATATGTGTCAGCATTACACTCCTGTGTCATGGAGCTCCCTGTACAGTTCATAGTTCAACACAGAGGTATATGTGTCAGCATTACATTAGTGTGTCATGGAGCTCCCTGTACAGTTCATAGTTCAACACAGTGGTATATGTGTAAGCATTACACTGCTGTGTCAAGGAGATCCCTGTATCGTTCATAGTTCAACACAGTGGTATATGTGTCAGCATTAAACTCCAGTGTCATGGAGCTCCCTGTACAGATCATAGTTCAACACAGTGGTATATGTGTCAGCATTACACTCCTGTGTCATGGAGCTCCCTGTACACTTCATAGTTCAACACAGTGGTATATTTGTCAGCATTACACTCCTGTGTCATGGAGCTCCCTGTACACTTCATAGTTCACACAGTGGTATATGTGTCAGCATTACACTCTGTGTCATGGAGCTCCCTGTACAGTTCATAGTTCAACACAGTGGTATATGTGTCAGCATTACACTCCTTGTCATGGAGCTCCTGTACAGTTCATAGTTCAACACAGTGGTATTTGTTCAGCATTACACTCCTTGTCATGGAGCCAGTACATTCATAGTTCACACAGTGGTATATGTGCAGCATTACACCCTGTGTACATGAGCTCCCTGTAAGTTCAATTCAAACATGGTATATGTCGCATTACATCCTTCATGGAGAACCTGTTACAGTTCAAGTTCAACACAGTGGTATTTTGAAGCATTAATCCTTGTCCATGGAGCTCTTGTACAGTTCTAGTTCAACACAGCGGTTTATTGTCAGCATTACACTCTAGTTTTCATGAGACTCCTTTTACAGTTCATAGTTCAACAAAATGGTATATGTGTCAGCATTACAACCTGTGTCAGGGCTCGCTGTACAGTTCAACACAGTGGTAATGTGTCATCATTACACTCCTGTGTTATGAGCGCCTATCCTGGTAGAGACCAAGCTCTAAGCGCTTTACAATCCACACTCGTTACACAACGGGCTGCCTACCTTTGTGAGACTGATAAAGATCAGTCCAGCGTGTTGGGCGAATGCACAGGTCAG
>CM065745.1:3900498-3932998 GCA_033310375.1 Conus canariensis
CACCAAAATAACATCATCAGCCAACAAAAGGATAAACAATTCAAAAGCATCAAGCGAAAGTGAAGCACCATGTCTACCATTATTAATTACTTCAATAGCTAACTCGTTGATACACAAAGACAACAGATCTTTTTATCAATCAAAGAGACACTGAAATTCTCATGAACTACACCGTCTGTTTTCGTTCGCGGTGTCCCCATGGCGATCCGCATGGCCGTCTTCTTCATCGCTCGTTTTGACATGAAAGCCATGAAGATGTGGACGAAAGTGCCACAACTCGCTCTGAAAACAAGCGGTGCCGCTGGCATGGTGCTTAATGAGGGCACTGGCAAGGCTAGAGGACTGCACAGTGCAAATATCCGTCAAACGCAAGAAGAATCTGCTGAGCGATGCGATGCCTGACTGCTCGAGTGAAACGCAGTTCACGACCCCCCGAGAGAGAGAGAGAGAGAGAGAGAGAGAGAGAGAGAGAGAGAGAGAGAGGGAGGGAGGGAGAGAGAGAGAGAGGGAGAGAGAGACAGACAGACAGACAGACAGACAGACAGACAGACAGACAGAGAGATTAACTGATTGATTGATTGATTGATTGGTGGATGGAAGGATGGAAGGATGTATGAATGGATGGATCAATTGATTGATTGATTGGTTGGTTGGTTGGTTGAAGGATGTATGAATGGATGGATCAATTGATTGATTGTTGGTTGGTTGGTTGTTGTTGAAGGATGTATGAATGGATGGATCAATTGATTGATTGGTTGGTTGGTTGGTTGGTTGGTTGAAGGATGTATGAATGGATGGATCAATGATTGATTGGTTTTGGTTGGTTGAAGATGTATATGTGATCATTGATTGATTGGTTGGTTGGTGGTTGAAGGATGTATGAATGGATGGATCAATTGATTGATTGGTTGGTTGGTTGGTTGAAGGATGTATGAATGGATGGATCAATTGATTGATTGTTGGTTGGTTGGTTGGTTGAAGGATGTATGAATGGATGGATCAATTGATTGATTGGTTGGTTGGTTGGTTGGTTGAAGGATGTATGAATGGATGGATCAATTGATTGATTGGTTGGTTGGTTGGTTGGTTGAAGGATGTATGAATGGATGGATCAATTGATTGATTGGTTGGTTGGTTGGTTGGTTGAAGGATGTATGAATGGATGGATCAATTGATTGATTGGTTGGTTGGTTGGTTGAAGGATGTATGAATGGATGGATCAATTGATTGATTGGTTGGTTGGTTGGTTGAAGGATGTATGAATGGATGGATCAATTGATTGATTGATTGGTTGGTTGGTTTGTGTTGACATGATGTATGAAATGGATGGATCAATTGATTGATTGATTGGTTGGTTGGTTGGTTGAAGGATGTATGAATGGATGGATCAATTGATTGATTGATTGGTTGGTTGGTTGGTTGAAGGATGTATGAATGGATGGATCAATTGATTGATTGATTGGTTGGTTGGTTGGTTGAAGGATGTATGAATGGATGGATCAATTGATTGATTGATTGGTTGGTTGGTTGGTTGAAGGATGTATGAATGGATGGATCAATTGATTGATTGGTTGGTTGGTTGGTTGAAGGATGTATGAATGGATGGATCAATTGATTGATTGGTTGGTTGGTTGGTTGGTTGAAGGATGTATGAATGGATGGATCAATTGATTGATTGGTTGGTTGGTTGGTTGGTTGAAGGATGTATGAATGGATGGATCAATTGATTGATTGGTTGGTTGGTTGGTTGAAGGATGTATGAATGGATGGATCAATTGATTGATTGGTTGGTTGGTTGAAGGATGTATGAATGGATGGATCAATTGATTGATTGGTTGCTTGTTTGATGAATGGGTGGATGCCTGGATGGCCGGACTAATGGATTAATGGATCGATTGATTGATTGATCGGTTGGTCGATGAATTGACTGACTGGTTGATTTTGGTTGCTTTCTTGATGAAGGAATGGATGCATGGAGGGCTGGATTAATGGATCGATTGATTGCTTAATTGATTGATTGATGAATTGAGTGACTGATTGATTGATTGATTGGATGATTGATTGATTGATTAATTAATTGATTGGTTGGTTGATTGGCTGACTTGTTGATTACTTGGTTGATTTGTTGCTCAGTTGATTTTGATCTTTATTCCTAGGGGTAACAAATTAGCAAGAAAATGCTTTCTACCCATCTGGCCCTAGCCCCTCCAGGGACTAAGGATAAGAGAGAGAGAGAGAGAGAGAGAGAGAGAGAGAGAGAGAGAGAGGAGAGACAGACAGACAGACAGACAGACAGACAGACAGACAAGAGAGAGAGAGAGAGAGAGAGAGAAGGAGAGAGAGAAACACAGAGACGAGAGACGGATAGACAGAGAGAGGGAGAGGGAGACAGAGAGAGAGAGAGACAGAGAGAGAGAGACAGACACTGACACTGACACTGACACTTTTTTTATTGTCCAATAGCTGTACAGCCCTTTCAGACAAGGGGAAATATCATATATGACCAAATGTTTTATCATAAATGATCTCAAATCTTTATCAAAAGACTATACACACACACGCATGAAAGAAAATATGCACACACATGCACATGCAGGTGCATACACATGCACGCGCTCGCGCACGCACACTCACACACACGCGCGCACACAGAGAGAAAGAGAGGGGAAGAAGAGAGAGAGAGAGAGAGAGAGAGAGAGAGAGAGAGAGAGGGGGGGGGGGAAGAGAGAAAGAGAGAGAGAGAGAGACAGAGAGAGACAGAGACAGGGACATAGACAGAAACAGAGAGATGCATGCGCGAACGCGCGTATACAGATGGTGGATCATCTTGTAATTTGCTGACTTTGTTCAATTAACACTTTCCTAATCTTCATTGCTTCTGCTAAGAATCTAGCCAGGGATATCGTTACATTTTCATTGTTATTTGAAAGAATATATGTTACCGATCTCTGATCAGGATTTCCTGTAAAGGAATTTAGAACATCACAGCTTTTGCGTTTTTCATTATAAGCAGAGCAATTGAACAGTAAATGAATTTCATCTTCTGTTCCATTTCCACACGATGGGCAAACGTTGTTTTTATCTTCTTCAGTTTGAAACCATTGTTTGAAATTTTTTAGGCCGCTAACTCTTAGTCTGAATCTGATAAGACTAACCCTATGCCATTTATCCGATACAAATGATAGACATTTTTCTGCTTGAAAAACATTTTTGAAAGAATAAAACCACCTATATTTATCATTAGCTTCCAATTCTGAATGCCAATGCTGTTTATAGCAGGAGATAAGTCTATCTTTGAATTCACTAATAAAACCATACTCACAACCTGCACCTTGGCTTAGCCATACGATACCAAATCCATTCTCGCATAAAATTCTCTTAACATTTGACGCCCAGTTTAAGTAACCAGATTCATGTTGTATAACAAGCATTTCATATGACTGTCTGCAAATTCTCGACATTGGTAAGTTAATAAGTTTAAGCCAATATTTAATACACTTTACAGACATTCGAATACAGAGGGGATATCTTCCGGTTTCGCCATAAACTGAAGTATTGGAAGTGTGGAGGGGAAGACCTAAAAGTCTTTTTATTGCAAAGGTATGCACTTTTTATTGCAAAGGTATGCACTTTTTATTGCAAAGGTGTGCACTTTTTATTGCAAAGGTATGCACTTTTTATTGCAAAGGTATGCACTTTTTATTGCAAAGGTGTGCACTTTTTATTGCAAAGGTATGCACTTTTTATTGCAAAGGTATGCACTTTTTTTGCAAAGGTATGCACTTTTTATTGCAAAGGTATGCACTTTTTATTGCAAAGGTATGCACTTTTTACTGCAAAGGTATGCACTTTTTATTGCAAAGGTATGCACTTTTTATTGCAAAGGTGTGCACTTTTTACTGCAAAGGTGTGCACTTTTTATTGCAAAGGTATGCACTTTTTATTGCAAAGGTATGCACTTTTTATTGCAAAGGTATGCACTTTTTATTGCAAAGGTATGCACTTTTTCAACTTTCTTCCTATCTTCCTCCAGTCCCCACACTTCAGCTGCGTAGGTTAATATGGGCTCTATTTGTGTGTCAAATAGTTTCCAAAACAGATCTACATCCCCAGTGTTCAATTTTCTCATGGATCTCAATATGTCCGTTACCCCTTTCTTCCCTCTTCTACAGACGTCTACTGAACTGCTACTAATACCCAATTTTGTGGTAAAAACCATTCCCAAATATTTGTAAGAATTTGTAACCATCACTTCTTTACCTCCATAAAACCATCTCTCCCTGGCAGCCAAATGACCTCCCTTTCTAAACACCATTACGTTTGTCTTTTTAAGATTAATACTCAGATGTAATCTATCTGTTTCTCTTTTTAAGCTGTCAAGCTGGTTCTCAAGACCTATTATTGTATTCGACAACAGTATGACATCATCTGCAAACAAAAGAAGAAAGATTTCCGCTGCCCCAGGAATCAATTGTATTCCATGCTTTCCAGTCACAGACAATTCTACAGCTAATTCATTAATGAAAAAGGAAAACAATATGGGGCTCAGTAGGCAACCTTGTCTCACTCCCCTAGGACAATTGAAATAATCAGAATAACAACATTTGTCACGAACACAAGCCAACACAGAATCATAAATACCTCTTAACGCCTTATACATTTTGCCATTCACACCATTCCTCCTCAAAACTGCCCATAGTGAATTCCTGTTCACAGAGTCAAACGCTTTTTTTAAAATCAATAAATGCAACGTACAGTTTAGAATTCTTTTGTAAAGACTTTTGTATGATAGCGTAGAGGGTGAAAATATGGTCAGTTGTACTATACCCTGCTCGGAAACCTGCCTGCTCTTCAAGAATTTTTTCTTCTTCTTTTGTCCACATGGATAGCCTTTTCGTTAAAATGTGTGTATAAACTTTACTTACAACACTTGTTAAGGCTATGCCACGATAATTATCTGGCTGATTAACGTCTCCTTTCTTACATATTGGTACGATAATGGATCGTGACCATTGTTTAGGGAAAATTCCATGATAAAACAATTTGTTGAAAAAGACAACCAGAAAATCAATAACAACAACATTTGCATGTTTCAACATTTCACCTATGATTTTGTCAGGGCCTGCGCTTTTCCCAGACTTGAGATGACCAATACTGGCAAGGACCTCTTGTCTGGAAATCGCTTCATTAAATAATGCATCAGAAACACCCAATGTTTGTTCATCACTATTGACTTCGCATGTCTCAGGATGTGGCGTTATATCTAATTCATTAAATAGTGAGAAGAAATGTTCGTACCACTGATCTATAGATATGGAATTGTAGATCACTGATTTTGTGTTCACGGACCTGACTGTCTGCCAGAATAGTTTAGAATCATGTACTGATTGCTTTAATTTAATCAACCTTGCTTGATCATACTCTGTTTTCTTTTGGTTTAACAAATACTTATATTCCTTTCTTTCCTTAACGTACGCCTCTCTTTTTTGTTGACGTGCATTCTTTGCTCGCTTGAATTTCCTTAGTAACCCCCTAACTGCTTTCTTTTTACGGTGACATTCAGCATCAAACCAGTCACTCTTTCTCTTCTTATTTCCTGTTGTTCTCATCATACACGCAGCTGCGCTGCATAACGACTTTGTAACTATTTCTAGAGAAGCATCGATATCTGTATCAAGAACTGAACAAGCGTTATCTAAATTTTGTTTGAAATCAGCAGATTTTTGCTCATTTTGATAAATGTACAAATACTCCTCTGACCATACATAGTGATTCTCATTACTGGTTTGAACTGTATGTAACTGAATGAATTCTTGCTCCACATTTTTTCAAATAAACTCTACAGGCAAGTGCCAAGAATCGATTCGATCACCAACACATAAATCACAACTGCACGCAGACAACATGTCTTTTGATATAATGACATAATCAATCACACTTGCACCATGCGGTGAAACAAAAGTAAAATCACCACTAGAATTATTGTCAAAACAGCCGTTCAAAATGACACAGTTAAACATGTAACAAAAATCCAACAGGGATTGACCAAAATTATTCACAACGTTATCTTTCGAGTTCCTGTTCCATGTTTCCTCATCATTACCATTCATCATCATCATCATCATCATCATCATCATCATCCATACATGGTGCATAATTACTCATGTCTTCTATCCTTGGCTGTTCACACCCAGTTCTTGCATTAAAGTCACCCATAAGCATCAAATGCACATTATCCTTTTGAAGGACATGTAATAAACTTTCTTCCAAATTAACTATACCATCCTTAATTTCCATCGTATTATGCAGAGGCAGAGAACTATAAAATGTATGTTCTGGCTCACCCACCTCCGCCAGCTCCAACCGGCTGAAGCCGGTTTCGCTGTTGCTCCGCCGGCTTACCCAGAACATACATTTTATAGTTCTCTTATAGTAAACACTTTACAAACATACATAATGTGTAGGATTATCTGTTTTTAACACTAATTTAGAAAACTTTTGAGACAACACAATCATAACGACGCAGTAAGTCAGCAGGCCGAGCGTCCTGTTTACAAACTGTGTGTCTCCCTATCAATAAAACACGCCTCGCGCGCCTACTGCGTTTCTTCTCTCACCGTGCTCGCGGCGCGCTTTGTCACAAATGTTCTTGAACATTCTCGAATGGGAAGCCACCACTTCGCCGTTTTCAGTGTGCGTGTCGGTTTGTTGGTGTGTGGGGTTTACGACTTAACACAGACAAGAGGCCTTTGTTTACACAGAACACAGCACACAGTCAGTTAGTTGACAATGTACATACCTTCTTCACATCCAGTCAGCTGCCACACCGGCGTGGGTTTTTAGAGCAGCATGTATCTTTGGCGATGGCTTGTGTAATAGAAATTGTCAGATTTGCGAGTTCCGGATATTTTTCAAAGAGTTCTGTCGTCTTTTTTAGTTTATTAATCCAACGAAGGGAGTACTTCAAATGACTACACATTTTTACTACACTATTTTACACACACACACACACAACAGCAATGTTTGAAGTGTTGAGTCAGTCAGGGAAGGCCGGTCAACTATTCACCAAATGATAGGTCTGTCCCGCACAGCGGGCGTGCGCTAACACGTTCTTTGCTATAGCGTGAGCTGCCTCTTTCTCTGTTCTTCATCGCGCTTAACTAGTAGTTGCAGGCCAGCCCCCACGCACATCCTGTTCAGTCACAAAGCAAGTGGCTGACATATCAAATGAGAAGTGGTCCTACCAGTTCCACTTTTCGCCCCAAGTCCTTAATTAAGTCACCCCAAGTCCTTAATTAAGTCACCCCAAGTCCTTAATTAAGTCACCCCAAGTCCTTAATTAAGTTCTTAATTAAGTCACCCCAAGTCCTTAATTAAGTTACCCCAAGTTCCTTAATTAAGTCACCCCAAGTTCTTAATCAAGTTACCCCAAGTTCTTAATCTAGTTCTTAATCAAGTTACCTTAAGTTTTTAATCAAGTTACCTCAAGTTCTTAACTTAAGTTACTTTAAGTTTTTACTTAAGTCATCCTCTATGTACAACCAAGTTCTTATTCAAGTCACTTATAATTATTTATTAAGTTCTTGAAATATTACTGCATATCAAATGGATCAAAATGAGATTTTGTTGTTGGTGGTTCTGGTATTCTTTTTTGTTCAGATTTTGTATTTAGTGGCTGTGATTTTTTGGGCTGCTTTGGTTTTTGCTGTCTTTCTTTATATGTTTTATAAACGTAATAACCACCCCCACCAACAGCAATGACGCCAAAAATGCTAACTCTTTTAATCCAAATAATCCATGACGACTTTGGTGTTGTAGGTCTTGAATCAACTTGTTCTGGTGTATTTACAGCTGGCTGTGGCAACACTGTTGGCGTTGGCGGTGTTATGTTTTCATTATGAGTTATATTCTGTGATTGCAACATTAATTTTTTTTGTTTGTTCCACTCTGCTAATTTTTTTCCTGCTGCAACGCGCCCAGGATGAGGAGGCTTTTTACTGGTCACTTTCTCCATCAATGTTTTCTGCTGATTTTCTGGCTCGGTCATTTTGAAGGGAAACAAAATCTATATGATTAAAAGTAATTAATCCCATGATTAATGGCGATAACAATGTTCCAAATCTGTAATACAGATCACATCCTAGAGACTCTAATGACTTTGTTAAAACGGGATCCTGTGTTAAATCATACATAAAATCTTGTTCAGAATCAATGGGAGCAAATCTACTAACTAGTTTAGTGTACAAACTAAGAACCGTTTGCCCAACACTTTTTACCATTCTTGACCCCAGTTGCGCTTCATACCTGTTGTGATACTTTACAATGTCTTGTGGCGACATTTGTTGAATCTGTTCTATGCTGAATTCATTTCCAAGGTACTGTTTTGTTTTTCCACATGCTGCCAAAGAATACAGCCTTTCCTTTTTGGGCATAATATCTTGGTCATCAACTTGATCATTTGTAATCATAAGTTCAGGAACGTTTAGGCTGCCCTGAAGCTGTAGTAGATCATTGCAGTTCATGTTTTATTAATAAATAAATATTATTTTATTTTTTAAAAATGAGCACCGAAAAAACTATTACTAACCTTGTATACCATTCTGCTGTTATTGGAGGCCTAAGTGTAGGATACACAATGCTTGGTAAAAGCCTGTTAAAAATAAAACCAGCAGATCTTGGCAAACTAGGCTTTGAAGACTCAGCAAAGCTGATTGCTGTTATTACAGCTTCATTTGCTACGAAAGATTTTCTAGTTAAGCAAGGAATAATTCCAGACAGTATCAATATGTAAAATTAAAAAAATACATTTATAAAAATGGCTTCACTCGTAATGATGATTGGTGGCGCTGTGGTTAATGCGCTTGCTTTTAGCGGAAGTAATTACGCATTTAGTAAACTACGGGATGACGGCGAGAGAAAAAGACATAACAAAGCTATGGAGCAACTAGCCGCAGCACAAGCTGCGTATGAAAAGCAGAGAATTGAGCAGTTAGATTTTATTAACGATGAACTGAAAGAACAGGGACATGCAGCTTACACGTTTAAAGATGTTGATCAAGCAATAAAAGAATATTATCTTGTAACAGGCAAGCCAATCGAGACATTGCCTCCACCAAAATTTAGCGATTTTTATCAGCCATCAGAAAAACAAAAGATGCAAGAAATATTGTTTATTGCCTTTGGTATGACCGTTGTGTATTTTGTTGCGCATAATATTGGCTGAATAAAAAATGAACAAAATCTATTATTCACCAAAAGGATATTGGAAGGGAATCACGGCAATTAAAAAGCTAAGCCAAGCAGCTGGAGTCAGTGAACAAACAGCAAAAGAATGGTTATCTAAACAAGCGATTTGGCAAATTTATCTACCAGCGCCTAAAAAACTACAGAGACCACACTTTGTGAATATAACTCCAAACGACACCCATCAAATGGATCTTCTATATTTACCCCATGATACGATTAGACGAAAAAGATTTAAGTACGCACTTACAGTCATTGATATAGCTTCAAGATACAAAGATGCGGAACCATTAACACAAAAGAGTGCTTCTGCTGTTGCTGTCGCTATACAACTGATATATCAACGGGGCCCCTTAACTTATCCTCGCATGATTCAAGTTGATGAAGGAAAAGAATTTAAAGGTCAAGTAAATCAATTATTGTTACCAGCCGCCGTGGCGAAGTGGTCAGCGTCGCGGACTCCCGGCTGGGAGGTCGTGGGTTCGAATCCCATCAGAAGTCATGTGGGTTTTTCTGCCCCGACCGGCTCCTACCCAGAGTTGAGTTGCTGCGGACTCAGTTGGGAAGACTGGGACCACACAGTCGAGTTTCATCCACTTAATGGATGCGTTTCTGAGAGTGTTGCTCAAATTTCCTGACCAACACTGCAGGTGCCTGTATATCTCGGGCCTGGCTGACGCCGGGATATATTATGAAAGGAAGCGTAGAGTACAGCCCTGTCATGTAGTCTCAGACCGAAATGGAAATCTGTAGCATCATCTTAATCATCCTCATTCTCATCGATCAGCATAAAAAAAAAATGTCTCAAATTCTGTGGCCCTTCATGCCCTGCTCTCATGGTGACCTCAGTTTCGATGTCCTCTCCACGTCTCTGGCCTTGGTTTGGTTCCGTCGGGGTCACCGGTATCGGCGAGTCAATGGGAGCTGTCGTTGGACGGACGTGGTGCCGCCCTCCGGAGGGAGAGCTCACTCACGCCGGCTCCGCGACTAAGCAATTATTGTCGTCAGTAGGGGGCTTAGTAGGTGGTGTCCTGCGTATGTTAGATCAGAACAGGCGCCACTGAACACCACCGAAGTGACTCGGCAGCAGTGCAGTGTCTCCTCCGGTGGGTTGCCTCTTGACGACTTGACATTGACTGCTCCCTGTGGATTGCCGGTGCCGGGGCTGCGGCGGGGCCGACCGGGCTGTGGCTGTGGATGGGGTGTCGGAATGAGCGGCGTGGGTGCACTGCCTCTGAGGTGGCGCAGAGGTTGGGGACAGAAAAAAAAAAAAAAAAAAAAAAATCAATTATTGTTAAAACATAGAGTTACCATTAAAAGAGGCATTCCGGGTGTTCACAGATCACAGGGTTTGGTTGAAAACTTTAACAAACAGTTATCTGAAAGACTTTTTTCCTACCAGTATCACAGAGAGCTGATTGACAATTCTCGCAACACAGAATGGGTAAAAAGACTGCCCTCAGTTCTACGTGCAATGAATAATGAAGAATTTAAAGGTCTAAAACCAGTACAAGCAATCAAAAAACAAAAAATAAATGTTGTTGAAGGAGAGTCTTCATCAAGCAAACTATTACCATTTGGTTTGAAAGTGAGATACCTTTATTCACCGGGAGAAGCGGAAGGGGACACTCGCATCAGGGCAACAGATCCAGTTTGGAGTGTTGATCCATATGAGATAAAAAAAATTGTGAAAATGAATCCGCCAGTGTATTATTTACGAGAAACTGACACAACAAAACGGCCGGCCCCTCAAAGATCTTTTGTGAAGGAAGAACTGCAGATAATCCCTCCAGACACAGTTCCAGTCGCTTAATTATTTTTTAATTTAAATTAAAATGGCGGCAAGAATGGAAAAGGAAGAATCCTTACGTAAAATGGCACTGGAAGCAAGAATGGTGAAGGAAGAGTCCTTAGAAATAATGCGAGAAATATTTGATTATAATCTTGTTATTAGACTAATATTTAAGAAGATTGATCATGTCATGCCAGACAAAACCTCAAATTTTGATTGGGAGCAAGAATATATTAAAAAGATAAAAAAAATTCGAGCGCATTTAGCAGTAATGGATAATAATTTGGTTGAATTGGTTGATGATATAGTTAAGCTTAAAGAACTGTTTTAATTTACGTAAATATATTTGAGTTTAAAATGGAAGCTCAAAGGGAAATGGCAGAAAAGGCAAAGGGAAAGTCTTTAAAATTAACGCAAGATTTATTTGAGTATCGGCATATCATTAAAGAAGTATTTGAGAAGATTGACAATCCCTGGCTAGAACAATCGCCAGACAATCGCTTTAAACCCCAAAGCTTTTATTTTGATTTATGGGTATGGGAACATGAATATTGTGAAATGACAAAAAAAATTAAAGCACATCTAGCATTAATAAATAATATTAATTTTGCTAAATTAGATGATGATATAATTGAACGTGCGATTGCTGAAAAATATAAGCCTGAAGACATATGATTATGCTGTTTTCCAATGCCCGATTGCATATGAAAACTCTGGATTAACAAACACACGTTTTGTGTTTGTTCTATCTAATGACTTCTTTGTTACAACAGTTGTGTTGATCTCATGTAGATTAGATCGTAGTTTTACGTTGTCATGATGAAAAGTCTTATTGTCAAACAATGCTTCTTTATAGTTGTCATGGGATATGCTTGACTGCACAGCGCTGCGAGATATTCCCTTTGCTTTTTTAACAGTTTTTGTTTGGCTTGAAAGACTGTACATTTTCGACCTCAAACCAATAAACTCCTTGATCACCCCTCCAGATAATTCATCCTTCATCTTACCTAAAACCTTCTTGTTAACAGTTGAATGCAAAGGCGAATCTTTAGGGTAATCAGATGTGTCGTACCATCCAGCATGCCCTTTAGCCACTTCTAATTCCATGTCTTTGTAAAAATCTTCAGTAGGGATGTCGATTACAAAGGAATCTGTATCTGTGTACAGAACTCTGGACTCAGGATACAAGGGCTTAAAGTAGTCGTAAAGAAATTCTAACATCAAAAGCTTTGATAATTCTAAAACAGTAAACCCAATAAAAACGGGTTTGTCCAATTTGACTTTCTTTTTTTTCATCATTATGCCAAAAAGCTGATCATGAAATCTTCTGAAGTCTTGGTAGTTGGGTTTTGACACCAGCTTAATTGCATCGTTTTCTCTGGTGACCAATCTAACATCTTTACGCTTGTGCGGATTTTCCAT
Organism: Conus canariensis; assembly: GCA_033310375.1. Taxonomy (NCBI): domain Eukaryota; kingdom Metazoa; phylum Mollusca; class Gastropoda; order Neogastropoda; family Conidae; genus Conus; species Conus canariensis. Next base: position 3,912,956 of record CM065745.1, read on the forward strand.
AGTCTTTCCAAAACAGCTGTTGTTCATCAACTTGAAAAAGTCTTTTTCTGAAGCATCTGCGGATTTAGTTCTGAGATCAGTGTTCTTCATGATGTATGGTTTCATGAACTGTTCTTGATCAAAAGCAATTATACGATGAACAGCTGTCAACTTTAAACCATGTCTTAAATAAAATTGAAGAAGTCTGTAATGACAGACATAATTTTTTTTGTCTCGAAGATTAGGCACAAGTTTAGGCGGTTCTGTCATTGCCATCTTTAGACTTTCTGCCGCTAATGGATAGTCATTATGGTAATCATGAAGGTCATGAGGATATTCTAAATCAACTTCTAGAATGAGACCTCTTTTACGATCAGCTTCTAGAGTAGGCAGCCATTTTAAAAACTTTTGAATGTCTTTGAGTCCTGTGTACATTTTAAAGTTACGTAATGGAAGTGATTGACTCATAGCCCAACCATACAGATTGTTTGCATCTAAATACATAAGATAGTTAGACTTCCTACTTGGATCATAGTCATCCAAGTATTTGTTGTTTGCTTTACAGTAATGGTGAGACACCATACTAATTCCCCCACGCAATCCGTTTTCAATCATCTGAAGCATTGGCAGGTCAGACAATAAATCAATCTGTACACCTGTATATTTTAAGAAAGCGTCCCAACTCATCCCAGGCTCATGCTAGGGCTACAATGGCAGTGCGCTTTTGTAATTTGGGCGTTAGCTTTTTTAAAACAGCACTTACAATCGTGGACATGGCACCTAACCCTAACCCAACACTCCCAAAAGCTATAGACATTGGTGCTCCAACTCCAGTAGCTAAAAGAGCAACACTAGACCCAGTGCTTAAGCTGGCTACAACTGATCAGCCGGTGATTATATAAGAAAGGACATTCAAAGCTTTAGCATATTTCTTTCTAGTAACCCTATACTTATTTAAGTCACTTTCTATTTCCTTCTGAAGTTCAGTCATGCGCTTTAATCTAAACTGTTGAGCCTGATCATCCATTTTTTAATGAAGATTAATTTTGTAAAAATGTTATTAACTCTTCTGACAGCACTTCATCAACAGAGTAAAACCCAATAAAATCAACAAACTTAATGAAAATAAAATCAAGTACTGTTAGTTTAGTTTTGTCAACCATCACAGTGACTTTGTCAGATGATAAGAAAGTGTTTATTTCATCCTCGTTTTTAGTAATAGCAATAACAAGCCTAAGAGGCCCATCCAAGTTTTCGGACTTTATTTTTACTCCCCTTGCTAACACATGTTCGGGCAAATTACGATCAGACTCCCCTGGAGCGATTGATAAAACAAAAAAACATTGTAAATTTGTTAGGCAGTTGGCCTTTTGGAAGAAACTCTAGGGCTACTGTGTCGTCTCCCACTTCAGCTAAAGGCCTCTTTCTGCTCAGCGTATATTCTCTTCTGCTGTATGGCTTTATTTCTATTTGCTTTTTATGTTGTAATCCTGGGACTAGGCTAGCATGAAGGGGTCCTGCGTTCATAGCTTTTCTAAAATTGTTTTTCCTATCAAAGTATACATTAGGGCTTAGTAAGTCAAAGTTTAAATCCCAGTCAATTTCAGGAAGCAACTCCCATTTTTCCGTCTTGTTTATGAAGCTTGTATTCGTGTTTGCCGTAATCAGTTGTTTCTAGATTTCTTATTTGTTCCAGTTTAGGATGTTGTTGCCGTTTTTTATCTTCAATTTCTGTTCGTTTGTAAACCCCATCTTCCGTGTATTCAGAACCATAAACATTTCCTGGCACTCCTATCAGATCAAACTCAACTGTGTCTGCTAGGTCTTTTAGCTCTACTGCAGCGCATTTGGGAGCTAGCTGTACTTTTGATTCTGGCCCGCGAGACATTCTTTTTAATATAAAAAATATAGTAAACAATCTATAGTAAACAATCTATAATAAACAATCTATAACAAACAAATGTATTGAACTGGCGGGTCAGTCCGTAAGCATAGTTTAGCGTGCTTAGATTTTTCTAACTGCTCTTTTATTTTTTTTAGCTCATCCTTGTCCCTTATTATATAATTTTCACTTAAACATTCTTCAAAACTATCCTTGTCCTTAGTGTAAAATAATACAACCGATTTTAACTGCGATCTGAAGTCTTTTAAGACAGCATTGTATTTCTGAGTTAAAAGCCACACAGAAACTAATGCGTGGCGGCCATTATAGGCTAGCTTTGAGAGAGTTTTTCTTTTTTTTTAACAATGTCTCGTTCAGCTGAACAGTCATCAATAATAAACAGCGTTTCAGTTCCCTCAAATAGCCTATAATAATGTTCTAAACAGTCACTTAGCTTGTCAGTAGGATCAACTAAAAATATATTCTCGTCTGTCCAAACAAACTGCCTTTCTTTGTAAGACTTGTTGTGCTTAATGGTTGTGCAGAATATAACAATGTACTCGTAATGAAACCTGTAGATTGTTTGTAACAAATCAAGTACGAAGACAGTTTTCCCACACCCAGTAATCCCGCAAATAAGCGAGCAGTGCGGGTCTTTGGGCAAAAAGTTCAAACTATCCATCTGTTTTTAATAGACCATTTCTTTCAGTCTATTTTTTTCAATGTTTAACTGAGCGTCACAAACCATAAAAACGTGCATCTGTAACTGACCACTCTCCTGCCCTTTCTTATTAATCCGTATGTTTATGCCATCGGGTCCCACCCTTCTTCCGCTTCCATGTAATCTGTCGTCATATGTGGATCTAAAATCCAGCCATAGTCCATACTTGTTCGTCAGATAGTCTTCGAGTCTTACATCATGAAGGTGAAGTTTTTTTTACATACAAGATCGGCTGTAGGATTTGTTTGTCTGCCTCCAGCAAACAACTTCCTTATTTCGTCAAAGTGTTGGTGAGGTAAAAGCCCGGTTGAATACAACTGAATAGGCTCACCGTCTATTGTGCAGGTCAACTGCTCAATCTTTGGATTATAAAACGCCTCAGATTCTCTGTGAAAAGGAGCTGTATCTTCAGTAAACAGCAACAGAACTCCCTTTAACGACCTGAGAGAATATTTTAGAGCTATGTTCCAGACAGTGTCTTGCTTGTTTTCAATCTGTGTGACGTAGTGCACAACTCTTTCAAAATGAACAACTGTCTTATTTTGACACTGGGCTAAGAGCGTTCTGGCCAGTTCGTGGTTAGTAACAATATCAAACTCGAGAGTGATGTCACTGACTGTATTTTGCTGAGGGGTCTTCAGACAGAATAACAGACCCGCTGTCATTAAATGTCAGTTCATAAATAAGTGTGTCTCTTAGTGCGCCTTGGTTATATGGCCGATGTGTCTTCAGCAGTTCAAAATCTAGAGGAATGCAAAATCTGTTGCCGTATGCTCGTGCTACTGCCTGGTCTCCCTCATCATCCTTTGCATCCTCAGCATTAAGCCTGTGTTTAAGACCGTTTGGGCCTTGTATTCCCTGATAAATTTTGTCTTTTCTTTCTCTTCTAGGCAGCCATAGGTCAGCATAGAGTGTAAAAATGTCTGCGTTGCTTAGTGAGAAGACTACTCTGCCCTCCAGTTTGATTACTATATTTTTAATGATGGCCCTACCCAAGTTGGCAACAACAGTAGCATTAGGATCTGCTGAATTAATATCTATTTTGATTAATAATTTAACAGTGCCTGGCATTATAACATCCTCAGCGCCAAGATCAGGAAATCTTACTGTTAACGTTTCATTGGGCTGAACTGTTGATGGATTATTTGTAACACGCACAGTCTGCCTTATACCTTTTATGCCATGGGGTTCCTTCGCTTTTCTGTATGGATCAAGGTCGCAACCATATGAGTTCATTTTTTATAAAGCAAAAAAAATAAAATAAAATAAAAATATGGATGAAGATTTTGACGCAATTGATCCTATTGAAGAAGAAGATGATGAAGAACTGGGTCCTTCATTGCAAGAAGAACTTGAAGGAGCAGGTTCTTTACTCCCTAGACAACGTCAAGAACTATTGCGACTAAGAATTCAATCATTATATAGAAGCATAGGACGAGAGCTACCAGACGTACTTGATCCTAACGATTTTGAGGAAGAAAATAATCATGTGTATATTAGGACTAGTGAAGGAGGAGACCGTGTAAGAGTTACTACAAAGCCAGACACAACCAAGTTTTTAAAACTAAGCACAATTAGACGAGACCTCCCTGCTGCTGAGGCAGAACGATTAAATATTTCAAATCTAAGGCCTAATGCTGTTAGACTTTTACAAAGCATAGTGCAAGAGTTGCCAACACAATCTGAAATGCAAAACATCTTTCTTCAAGAATTAAGTCAACAGGCAGATGAACTAATAGCAGAACTTGAAACGAGTTTTGATGAGGAGACACAGTTAAAAACAACTGGCGATTCTCCATAGCCTATGCGTGAAATTATGGGTCTTAATGCTGCTCTACGGACAATAAGGGGTGAACTGACAAGCAATGTGGCAAAACTTGGCGAGCTAGATAGAGAGATAGAAGAAGAAAAAACTAGACTGGCTAATGCAGATGATAACAATTTAGGGCGAGAAGAAAAGGCTAGAATACAGCAGAAAATAGAGGATTTAATGCTAGAAAGGGCGGCCAGGTTAGAAGTGCTGTCTACTAACAGAGCACAGCTAGCATCACAAACAAACAGAATCAGAGAAACTATAAACAGAATACTTTATGAAAATACTACGCTAGCAGAAAGAATAAGGACTCTGTTCAGAGAACAGGGGATTACAATAGCTAGTATAATGACAGCCATTGGGTTTGCTATCTCTACACTGGTTTATGCATTAACTGGCGGTGTGCCAACAGGGCCAGTAGCGCCTCCAACGCCTCAGCCTGGTAAAAGTTGGATTAGAAAACAATTACACCATCTAGCAAACTTATTAGAGAAGTTAGCTGCCAAAGCGCTTGATGCTCTGCCTGGCATAATAGGCAGTGCTGTTAGCTGGGTTTTGTCTACTATAGGCAAAGTGGCTGGTTATATGGCTGACCATCTGTGGACTTTGGGGGTGCTGGCTGCTGGTTTAATTTTTAGTGAAATAAAGTATAGCCAGTCCAGTAAAAGTTAAAAACACAACAAGGGCTGTCTTTTCGTTAGTGTGTCTGTCAGGGTGAAGTATATTAACAGGTGGTGGGCTGCTTTCTGGCTGTGGGGTGCTTATAACTGGTGGTGGTGGGTCGCTTTCTGGCTGTTCAGGGCTAGGCGCTTTCTTTTTAAAATGGCTGGTGCGGGCCTTGTGTTTAAACCTTGATTATGCCCTAAGTTTTGATCGTCTCCAGCTATGAGGATTTCATTATTATAATTCTGTATCATGCCAATCTGTAGTCTAAGGTCAGAAGGCAGCATGTATAATCCATGGCCCACAACAAAGTCAACTTTTGACCTAGCATGTGCAAGAACGTTTTGGTACCTTTGTATGCTGGAAGGCAAATCAACAGCAGAGTTAATAGCATCTTCTAAATTGGCTAGAAATTGTTTTCTGGCGTCAAAGCCTGTAGACTGATCCACTATGCTAGACTTGGTCTGTGCTTGTGCTCCTAATAGACACCAAACGTACGTCCGTATGGAGTCATTGAGTCTTTGCACTCCTGGCATTGTTAGGCCTTTACTTTCATCTAAGATAAATGTTGCCCAAGCATTAGGATGTTTTTGTTCTATTGATCCTAATCTAACTTGCTTGTTTGGTTGAAAAGAGGTGTGGCCAGGCCAGTAGTCATAATCATATTCTCTATGTTTGCCCCACAAATACAATGTGCCTAACCCGTGATTGCGGTCTAACTTTTGTCTAAAGTCATTTGAAGGTTTAACGTTAAATTCGTTGCAGATTCTTTCATATGCATTATTGTCCATTGAGCTGAGAAATGGATTAAACGCGTTGTCGTTGGGGAGGCGCACTTGTAGTTCAGTTAGTATGCGTCTATACTGGTAATAAACATGAAAGTTATATACTGACCTTACTAAGAGATTGGGGTGGTATAAATGGTTTGCATATGAAACACCGCAGCCAGTAGTTGAGCAGTAAACTGCAAAATTTAACTGATTCTGGTAAAAAGCCATAGGGTGGGTTGACCATGCTGATGGCACACTATCACTCTTTATTGGAGGATTTAAATATCTAGTTAGTGGGTTTACAAGTCTGACTTGGAAGCCATATGATTCATCTACTGCAATGGTTAGGACACTGAAGTCCAAAGATTTGGGCTCATAAACCCCTCCTACATTGTAAGTGGCACTTTCATTATATTTAAAAGGTTCCATTTTTAAATAGTTTTTTTTTTTTTTTTTTTAAAAAGGATGCACATTTATATAATTAAACAAAACACACGTGTGTTCTTAAAGTATCCAATTGACAATAGGCGCGGTGATAGTAGGGTTGCTCTTAGAGAAATTGGTTTTAAAGTTAAGTGGTTTAATATATCTGAAGAAGCTCAGAATAACTGGATTAATATTAGTAACGAAGGGGGCAATCAAATAACTCATGAAAAAATACCAGAAGGTTATTACAACTTTTGTTCTTTAAAAGAAGTACTTAGCGAATTTGGCATATCGCTAAAAATTAACGAAGCAAACCTCAGAATTACTATGCATTTTCCACTAGAAGAAAGAAGAGAGTACACTTTTCCTAAAGGTCTTGCTAGAATCTTGGGCTTCCACAGTACTAGCAGATCTTATAAATTTAGTACAAGAGAAGACATCTATCAATTTGAAAGTAATGAACCATCTGATTTTCTCGTGAACCCAATGTTGTATGTCCATTTACAAGAGTTAAAAACAGACAGTAATTTACTATGAACATGGACCAAATGGAATATCCATGTGTCTGTGGAAAGCGTTTCGCTACCACCCGTGGCATGAAGATCCACAGAACAAAGATGGGATGTGTGAAGACTCATCTGAATGAGCAGCAGCGCACTGCATCAGCAGATAAGACGTCGGAAGACCAAGGCCAGGATTTAAACCACAGTGCCAAGGACATCCACGCTGTTGGTTCGGATGAGGAATTTGCACAGGCCCTCGATGCCAGGCGCCTGAAACTCAACCTGCCACGAGCAAACGAAACTGAAGATTGGGAGAAACTGGATGCAAAAATCGTCCAAAGACTCGATGCACTGATAGGGAAAAGCACCCTGGAACACAAACTAGCCACATATGGAGACATTGTGTATACCACATGTAGAGACGCCTATGGAGCAAAACTACCCAAAGAGAAAACACCTCCAAAGAAATCCAGACGCCAAGAAAAGATGGACAAGATCAGGGTCCAAAAGAAAAACCTCAAGATGCAAATGAAGACCGCACTGCCAGCTGAAAAACAAGGCTTGGAAAAACTGTGGAAAGACCTGAAAGAAAAACACAGTGCCCTCAGCAAAGCGGAATCTGCGAGGAAGAGGAAGAGCAAAAAGAAGAAGACACAAGAGCGCTTCTTCAGAGACCCCTTCCAGTTTGCCAGAACACTGTTTGAGCAGCCAAAATCTGGGACCCTAAGTGTGGACAAAGGAGTTCTTGAGCAGCATCTGAGGAAAACATACTCTGACCCACAGAGCAAAGCACCACTCGACATTCACGGTCTGGTGTGGCCAACCAACCCTGAGGAACAGTTCAATGGCAAGCCTCCAACGTTGGCGGAAATCAAGAAGGTGGTCGACAAAGCCAAAGCCAAATCATCACCAGGGCCAAACGGAATACCTTACCAGCTTTACAAGAAATGTCCCAAGGTGCTGGAGTGGCTCCACAGGCTGCTGCGATCGGCTTGGAGAAACCAGAAGATCAGCGGCCAGTGGATGACGGCAGATGGTGTGTACATCCCCAAAGAGCAAAACTCAAGTGACATTAGCCAGTTCAGGCCAATATCACTACTGAACGTCGAAGGGAAAATCTTCTTCTCTGTCATGGCAGCAAGGCTGACCAAGTACCTGATGGAAAACAAGTACTTGGATGTGTCAGTCCAGAAAGGTGGCATCCCAGGCGTGGCGGGCTGTGTAGAACACGCCACAATGATCTGGGACGCAATCCAAAAAGCAAAAACAGAAAAGAGAGACCTGGACGTAGTGTGGCTTGATCTGGCAAACGCATATGGATCTGTGCCCCATGAGATGATACAGTTGGCTCTTGTGCCAAAGAACATCCGCGACATGCTCAAGAAGTACTTCAATGGCTTCTCAATGCGGTTCTCTACCAAGGAGTACACAACAGACTGGATCAACTTGGAAGTGGGTATTGCAATGGGCTGTGCAATTTCCCCAATACTGTTCGTGCTGGCAATGGAACTCATCTTGAAAGCAGCAACAAACAACGCGAGACAAACAGACCTTGGCGATGGATACAAGATGCCTCCTCTCAAGGCCTTCATGGATGACACTACAGTGATTTCATCCAGAGAAGACGAGACACGTCATGTGCTGGAGAGGCTGGACGACATAGTTGCCTCATCCAGAATGAAGTTCAAGCCAAAGAAATCACGGAGTCTCTCACTGAGGAAAGGAAAAGTGGCCGGATCTGTGGTCTTCAGTGTTGCCAACCAGGCCATTCCAACAGTCACAGAAGAACCAGTCAAGAGCCTTGGAAGATGGTATGATGATACGCTGAAAGACACACAAAGAGCAAAAGAAACCAAGCAGATGGCGGAGGAAGGCTTGGAGACCATTGACCAGTGTGGGCTCCCTGGCAAATACAAGGTCTGGTGTCTGCAGTTCATGCTGATACCAAAGCTGCTATGGCCTCTGATGATATACGACATCTGCACCAGCATAGTGGAGGCAATGGAAGCCAAAATCAACAAGTTCACAAGGAAATGGCTTGGTGTCCCACCCTGTCTGACTGACATAGCGCTGTACTGTCGCCAAGCAAAGCTGAAACTACCCCTGAAATCCATCCTGGAGGAATACAAAGCAGGGAAGATCAGACTTCAAAGCATGCTGGAGGACTCAGGAGACAAGGTGGTAGAAGCAATTAAGCCCCAGCTGAAGACAGGCAGAAAATGGAAAGTTCAAGAGGCGATGGATTCTGCAAAAGAAAGTCTCAAGATCAGAGAAATAACAGGACACACACAGACCAACAGACAGGGACTGGGGGTGACCAAAACTGAATGGTGGTCAAAGGCCAAAGGAAAAGCCAAAAGAGACATGATGATTCAGGAGATGAGAAAAGAAGAAGACCAAAAAAGACTCCAAAAAGCAGTCCAGCAGAGCCAGCAAGGGCAATGGACAACGTGGGAGAATGCACTCCAAAGAAGTCTCACTTGGAATGACATTTGGCACATGGCCCCTCTCAGGATCAGCTTCATTCTCAGATCTGCATATGACCTTCTGCCCTCAAATGCAAACCTGGTGAAGTGGGGGAAAACAGACGATCCTGCATGCCCCCTCTGCCATGAAAAACAAACAGTGGAGCATGTCCTAAGCTCATGTAAAGTAGCCCTGGCTCAAGGAAGGTACACATGGAGGCACAACCAAGTGCTCAAAGAAATTGTACAAGTAGTCTGGGCTAGTACCAACACCACAAAAGGGAAAATCAGGACTCCAAAAGCACCCGCAACATTCTTCACGGCAGGAGGCAGCAAATCATGGCCAAGAACAACAGTGCCACTCGAAACATGCAGGCAGAGTCTGCTGGACGGGGCAGATGACTGGGAGTGCACTGCAGACCTCCCAGAATGGAAGAGTCACCCAGAGATCATCAGCAAGAGTGGCATGAGACCAGACATAGTAGTCCACTCTAAGTCAACCAAGCAGCTGATCATGATCGAGCTCACGGTGCCATATGAGAACAGAATGGAGGCAGCTCAAATCTACAAGACTGAAAAGTATGCTGATCTGGCAAACAGCCTGAGGAGAGAAGGCTATCAGGTCAAAGTCCTCACTGCAGAAATTGGAGCTAGGGGTTTGTAGGAACGTCTGCATACAGCCTCATGAAACAGCTCTCAGTTGCAGGGAAGGAAAAAACCAGAGCCCTGAAAGCAATGGCAGAAGCGGCAGAGAGGTGTTCAAGCTGGATCTGGTCAAGGAGGAACAAAAGTGAACTTCATAAGGCTTAATTTCCCTACAAATATCAGGTGTCCCTGTGGCTCAGTGGTTAAAGCGCGAGTCATTAAGTGGAAAATGAGCATGTCCAGAGGATCATGGGTTCGAATCCCAGCCATGGCTCGTCCCAAGATGGGAAAAAAAGGGGCAGCAGAGGGACATCCGGAGTCATGAACCGGGTGTGGCCCAACCCCCCTAGAGTGTCAGGAGATAAGGGCCGAAACACTTGCTTGAAGGGGGCTTCTCTTCTGAGGACTCTCTGCTGCCACGCTCTCCACGAGTTTCTTTCTACTTTGATGGCCATCCGTCTACAGTTCTAAGAGTACTACCATCAATTAAGGCGGGTTTTGCGATTATCAGTTAAGCACATTTGGTGAAAACAGTCAATTTAAAGAATTAGTTGGAGGGTCTATAAATTCAGTGTGTGTAAAAATAACTAACCAAGACGGAAAACCAGTTGTTTGCTCTGATTTATTAGTAGTGCTTGAAGTAGAAGAGCGTACTAGAAAAATAGTAAGGTGTCAATCCCGCAGGCGTTAACTGGTTAAGTACAAGTAAAGTCAGTTATAACAAGTTAAGTTAAGTAAAGTACAAGTCATGTTAAGTACTAGTTAAGTACTAGTTAAGTTCTTAAGTAAAGTACAAGTAAAGTACAAGTAAAGTTCTTAACTTAAGTACAAGTAAAGTCAGTCAAGTTAATCTTTTAAAGTACGTTCTTGAGCTTTTAAGTCAGTTCTCCAATGACCTATAGCGTATGAAAACTCAGGATCAACGTAAGTTCGCTTGTTATTTTTAGAGACTAGTGATTTCTTATTAACAGCAGTTGTGTTTACTTGATGAAGAGTAGAGCGCAGATTAACATTTGTGTGATGAAATACTTTGTTTTGAAAGAGAGCCTGCTTGTAGTTGTCGTGAGTTATATTTTTTTTTACAACTTCTTTACCTATGCCCTTAGCCTTCTTCATTACAGAAGTCTGGCTAGCAACGCTATACATCTTTGACCGCAAACCAACATATTCTTGTATAATTGTCCCGTTAAGTTCGTCTTTAAACTTTCCAATTACTTTCTTGTTTACAGTTGAATGTAAAGGGCTGTCTTTTGGGTAGTCACATGTGTCGTACCAACCATCAGATCCTTTGGCTACTTCTGCTTCTAAGTCTTTGTAAAAATCTTCTGTGGGGATGTCTAGAATAAAAGAGTCAGTGTCTGTGTAAAGGACTCTTGATTCTGGATACAGCGGTTTAAAGTAGTCGTACAAAAATTCTAACATTAACAGCTTTGACAGCTCTAACACAGTAAACCCAATAAACACCGGCTTGTCCAACTTCACATTCTGTTTCTTCATCATAATGCCAAACAGGCTGTCGCTAAATCTTCTAAAGTCTTGGTAGTTAGGTTTAGAGACCAGCTTAATTGCTTGTTTTTCTTTTGTAACTAATCTAACATCTTTACGCTTGTGTGGGTTTTCCATGGTTTTGCCAAAACAACTGTTGTTCATTAGTTTAAACAAGTCTTTTTCTGAAGCGTCAGTGGCTTTAGTCCTAAGATCAGTATTCTTCATGATGTATGGCTTCATAAAGGGCTTTTGTTCAAATTCTATTATTCTGTGAACAGCAGTAAGTTTTAGTCCGTGTCTTAAGTAAAACTGTAGCAGTCTGTAATGACATACATACTTAGTCTTGTGACGAAGATTGGGCACAAGTTTAGGCGGTTCTGTGGGGCCATCTTTAATCTTTCTGCTGCTAGGGGGTAATCATTATGGAGGTCATGCAATTCTGTAGGATATTCTAAGTCTACTTCTAAGATTAGCCCTATTGGATAATCAGGTGTAAGCTTTGACAACGCCTTTAACACCCGATTAACGCCATGAGGTCCTTGTATCATTCTAAAGTTTTTTAGTAGGAGTGTTTGGCTCATAGCCCACCCATACAGATTGTTAGCGTCTAAGTACATTAGATAGTTGGATGGTTTAGTTGGGTCATAGTCATCTAAGTACTTATTGTTGGCTTTGCAGTAAGGATGTGAAGCCATGCTAATGCCTCCCCTTAGGCCGTCATCAATCATCTGAAGTGTAGCCAGATCAGATATTAAGTCAATCTCAATGTTTGTAGACTTTAAGAATGCGTCCCAAGAAAGGCCAGGGGCAGAAATGTAATGTGATGAGTCTAGGCCATAATGTTTCATGCATGTAGATCTGTAATTTTGAAACACGTCAGCCAATAAACACACGTCAGCCAATAAATATTGATCGTGACAATCGCCCATTGTTTGGCAGTGTAATTCTGTCCAGGCTTTCTGTGCGTATTCATAGTCAGAGTCAGTTATGCCTTTGCCTGTAAGACGGCTGTAAAAGTCTTCTTTATGTGGCAGCGCTGGCTCATCAAACCTTTCCCACGAGTCCATGTATTCATAAGGGTAAACGCCTTTACGTACTAAAGATGGGTCAAAATATTGTTCAGTTATTGGGAAGTCTTGTAAAGATCCTGCTAATTTATCCAAACTCCCCATCAGATGTTGGGCAGAGTCATAGAAGGACAGATTGTCAATAATAAAGGTCATGTACTTTTCTGTTGATTGTGCAATACAGTCAACCCTTTTACATTCAGAAGTTATTGCTTGCATGATAAAATGAGAATCATAGCCTCGTAAGTTATGAAAGAAGATTGGCAGTTTCCATGTTTTGGGGTCAACCTTAAGCTGAAGATTACAACTGTTTGTGTGCAGCCCCTCTGAACTTTCCAGTAATGTGATCGTGGTCCCTTACTGTCGCGTCTTTACTGTTAGGTGTTAGCTCTAAGCCGCAAACCCAACAGTGTGTAGATGATTTATACTGTTCTTGATCTTCAGGAGCCATAACAATGTCTGAGAGATTCAGTTGATTAGAAAAGTAATTACGAACTTGTTTCATGTGTTGTAAAAATCGATTAGCTGCGTCGGGGCCTCTGTAAATCTCTGGTTGTGTGTGTTGACCATCTGATCTAACAACAACAAAAGCATAAGAACAAATCTGATGGTGGGTTAATAAAGCTGTTTTTTGTTCTTCTAGTTGTTGAGGGCCATAGTACCGTGGCAAAATCGCTTCAAAGTCAGCATAAACTACGTATGGTCTCATCTGCATTTTGTGTACATTTTTAAAACTAACTTTAGACCCTGGTGGGGGCGTAAGAAGTTCGGTTTTACAGTCTACAAAACTTTTACAATGATTTCTGTGCTTGGCAGCTGCTTCTACAGTTGGGATTCTAACCAAACACCTTTTACAAAGCTATTGTTTAGATTCGTCCTTTGATGTATAGGCTAACAATCTGCTAATTGATCTGATTAATACATAATGGCTCTTGGGGCCGTCTGTAAACAGTATCAAGTCTACATGCTTGTTAAGGGATTCACCAAAAGTGGGGGCTTTAGGAGAAATTCATAGAGGTTGTAGATTGTTAACTACAGACCATGTATATACCTTTACGGTTATTGGTTTGTTTTGCTCTTCAAACTGGCTTAAACTGTCTATACTTACTGGAAAGTTTATGTTATTAAAGTTCAGCTGATTTATATATTGTTCATACTTGGTGACTCTGTTTGCATGATTTTTAACAGGATGTAAATGTGCCAAAACACACCACATGAAACACATATTGTCAGAATTTTGTATGTTTAGGACTGCTCGTTTTAAAACTAACTCTCTTGGGAGAGGAAGGTAAGAATTGCCAACTACAGGATAAAACTTTGTTTGTTTTAATCTGATTTCAAGGACTGTTCCTTCAGACCAGCCAGAACCGCGCAATTTCGCTTCTTCACTTGCATGGTTAAACTGTGTAAGCATGCCCATTCAGAATTAAAGTCGTAATAATCAATCAGAATGGCTAACAACACTTTTACTGGTGGGCCAATTTGAAGAGACTGGGATTTTAGAGATAGCATGTGCTACGCTTTCATGAACTTTTGTGGGGTTAATAATGTCCATGTCTAATTCACTAAACATATTGTCTAATTGTTTGTCACTACCTTCCAACAGCACGTTGTTGGGTAGTTTTTCAAACTCAGACTCACTTGTGGGCTTCATTTTTAAAACCACAATATTTATGTAAATTAAAAAAAAAAAATGAATTAAAAATAGATGGATTCAGTGGGCATTTGTTAGTCGTAAAAATTGATCTGGATTAAAGTAAATAGTTACTCTTTCAGGGCCAGTAAAAACAATCAGATCAGCATCTTCAGGAGCTATTTGATCAACTAAAATGGCAAACAACTTTATAACTGGTTGAGGCCAAGAATCTGGTATTTTACTGATGGCGTGCTTTACGCTTTCCCGCATATCTATGCGCTCAAAAAGATCCGTAATTAATTCTTCAAACACGCTCTTTAACCGTTCTCTATCAGCCCCCACCCTCTCTCCACCTCCCAAATTATGTATATATTAAGAAGCTCTGTAACTACTTCGGTCTTCATTTTTTAAACCAGATTATAAACACCAATTAAAAAAAAAATTAAGTAAGCCGTTCCTATTGTTTGCGCAAGAATCAGAAGAGAGAGAATGATAATATACCGGTTCAAGCTCACCCATTTTTATTCTGCCCACAAATCCTACTTTAAGACATTAAATCCTTCAATTTTGGGAGGTTTTGTGCGTTAATTTTTTTTACAAAAAAAGTGTTAGTTTTTGGCAAAAGTGACAATAAATTGAAAGAATTTATGTTAAAAAGGGCGATTTGGGGGCAGAATAAAAATGGGTGGGCTTGAACCGGTATATTATCATTCTCTACAGCAACAACACCAATAATAACAACAATAATGATGATAATAACAACAACAACAGCAGCAGCAGCAGCAACAACAACAACAGCAGCAACATCAACAGCACAACCACCACCACCACCAATGATAATAATAATGATGATAATAACAACAACAGCAACAACAATAATGATAATAGTAATAATAACAACAGCAACAACAACAATAACAAGAACAATAACAACATCAGCAGTAGCAACAGCAAGAAGAAGAAGAAGAAGAAGAAGAAGAAGAAGAAGAAGAAGAAGAAGAAGAACAACAACAACAACAGCAACAACAATAATGATGCTAATGATGAAATAATGATAATATTGATAAGAATAACAAGAATAAGAATAATGATGATGATGATAATACTACGACTACAAGTAGTAGTAGTAGTAGTAGTAGTAGTGGCGGCTGTGGTAGTGGTGGTAGTAGTAGTAGTAGTAGTAGTAGTAGTAGTAGTAGTAGTAGTAGTAGTAGTAGCAGCAGAAATAGCAGCAGCAGCACGAGTAGCAGCAATAATGTAGTGGTTTTTGTTGCTGTAGTAGTAGAACCACTAACAATAGAAGAAGAAGAAGAAGAAGAAGAAGAAGAAGAAGAAGAAGAAGAAGAAGAATCATCATCATCATCATCATCATCATCATCATCATCATCATCATCATCATCATCATCATCTCCACCATCACCATCATCATCATCATCATCATCATCATACTGATAATGACAAGACTCTGTGCTGTGATCATCAACATCATCAGCAGCAGCAGTATCATCATCATCATCAGCATCATCATCATCATCATCATCATCATCATCATCATCATCATCATCATCATCATTACTGATAATGACAAGACTCTGTGCTGTGATCATCATCATCATCATCATCATACTGATAATGACAAGACTCTGTGCTGTGATCATCATCATCATCATCATCATCATCATCATCATCATCATCATCATCATACTGATAATGACAAGACTCTGTGCTGTGATCATCATCATCATCATCATCATCATCATCATCATCATCATCATCATCATCATCATCATCATCATCATCATGCTGATAATGACAAGACTCTGTGCTGTGATCATCATCATCATCATCATCATCATCAACATCATCATCATCATACTGATAATGACAAGACTCTGTGCTGTGATCATCATCATCATCATCATCATCATCATCATCATCATCATCATCATCATCATACTGATAATGACAAGACTCTGTGCTGTCATCATCATCATCATCATCATCATCATCATCATCATCATCATCGTCATCATCATCGTCATCATCATCATCATCATCATACTGATAATGACAAGACTCTGTGCTGTGATCATCATCATCATCATCATCATCATCATCATCATCATCATCATCATCATCATCATCATCATACTGATAATGACAAGTTTCTGTGCTGTGATCATCATCATCATCATCATCATCATCATCATCATCATGATCATGATCATCATCATCATCATACTGATAATGACAAGACTCTGTGCTGTGATCATGATCATCATCATCATCATCATCATACTGATAATGACAAGACTCTGTGCTGTGATCATCATCATCATCATCATCATCATCATCATCATCATCATCATCATCATCATACTGATAATGACAAGACTGTACTGTGATCATCATCATCATCATCATCATCATCATCATCATCATCATCATCATCATCATCATCATATACTGATAATGACAAGTCTCTGTGCTGTGATCATCATCATCATCATCATCATCATCATCATCATCATCCTCATCATCATCCTGATAATGACAAGACTGTCTGTGCTGTGAGTAACCACAGAGTCAACCTCCTAATTGTGCTGGGAAGCCGATCAGTGAAGAAAAAAAGAAAAAAGAAAGAAAAAGAAAAAAAGAAAAAAAAAGAAAAGAAAAATCTGTCTTCTCTGCCGGGCAGTGCCCCCCACACAGACACACCAGCTGGCTTCTCTTCTTTCTTTTAGAGTCCAGTCATCATGTTGATTATTCTGACACTTTTGTGTGTATGACCGTTTTTTTCATCCCGCCATTAAGGCAGCCATACTCCATCTTCGGGGAAGGTGCATGCTATGTGTAACGTGTCATCCATACCAACGGCCAAACTGGCCTTCTCTTCTGAAAGTTGGTGATGGGATTTTACGTGTATGCAAGATGTTATGCGTGCGTTCACACATGGAACCTCGGTTTAGAGTCTCATTTGAAGGACTGTGTGGGGAATGGAGTCAGAACCAATGTTAACTCCGAGGGGAAAAAAATCCCCCTGTACCGAAACGGCCCGGCGGAGATGCGAACCCGCAACCACAAGATGACGAGTCCGATGTTCTACCGACTGAACTATCCCGGCCTCCTCTCTACATGGCTGGCTTTGGAAGCAAGCCGGGTTTTTTTTTGGGTTTTTTTTTTTTTTGGTGGGGGGGGAGGGGGGGGGGGGGGGGAGGAAACGGACGTTTTTCCCTCTTGTAAAACAGCACTCCTCCCTGCAAAGTTTTTCTCCTGCCCCCCCCCTTTCCCTCCCCCTCCTCCCCCCAACTTCAACTCCTCCTCGCGGTTCCTTGTTGTTCTCCAGCCATCTCGCTGTCCACCCCCCTCCCTCTGTACTCCCCCCGTCCCCTCCCTGCACGACAAAGGCAAACGACACAAAACCAAGGGAGAGGAGAAGGAGGAAGTTTATGGACAGACCCGCCCCCCTCCCCCCCCCCCCCCCCCCAGGCCCACAGGGACGTTCTTTCTTCCTTCCTTTTTTTTTTTTTTTTTTTTTTTGAGCTGTTGTCAGTCCGCTCACGACAAGACGCGAACACAATTTCCTCTGCACTAATTCCTCTTCGCTGGCTTCTCTCTCTCTCTCTCTCTCTCTCTCTCTCTCTCTCTCTCTCTGTGTCGTCGTGTGAATGACAAGATGATACCGATGCTCCTCAAGACGTCCTCGCCATTATTGATGCTCGCTCCTAGCGCCCTCTGGAGGGGAAGGGCGGAAGCGAGGCAGATCCGAAGGGAGATAACTCCTTTATTGATTGTGTAGATGCTTTCCCTTGGCCGACGTGTCCGGGAAGGGAGAAGGACAAGGCTGGGGGTGGGGGTTAGAGTGTGTCGTGGGGTGAAAATGTCACCGTGTCTGATAGGATCGCGGCGGAAATCAGATCTTCCACATCAAATGTTCAGAAGTGAAATATTGTGATCGGGACAAACTTCCACATCAAATATTCAGAAGTGAAATATTGTGATGGGGACAAACTTCCACATCAAATGTTCAGAAGTGAAATATTGTGATGGTGACAAACTTCCACATCAAATGTTCAGAAGTGAAATATTGTGATCGGGACAAACTTCCACATCAAATGTTCAGAAGTGAAATATTGTGATCGTGACAAACTTCCACATCAAATGTTCAGAAGTGAAATACTGTGATCGTGACAAACTTCCACATCAAATGTTCAGAAGTGAAATATTGTGATCGGGACAAACTTCCACATCAAATGTTCAGAAGTGAAATATTGTGATGGGGACAAACTTCCACATCAAATGTTCAGAAGTGAAATATTGTGATGGGGACAAACTTCCACATCAAATGTTCAGAAGTGAAATACTGTGATCGTGACAAACTTCCACATCAAATGTTCAGAAGTGAAATATTGTGATGGGACAAACTTCCACATCAAATGTTCAGAAATGAAATATTGTGATCGGGACAAACTTCCACATCAAATGTTCAGAAGTGAAATATTGTGATGGGGACAAACTTCCACATCAAATGTTCAGAAGTGAAATATTGTGATCGTGACAAACTTCCACATCAAATGTTCAGAAGTGAAATACTGTGATCGTGACAAACTTCCACATCAAATGTTCAGAAGTGAAATATTGTGATCGGGACAAACTTCCACATCAAATGTTCAGAAGTGAAATATTGTGATGGGACAAACTTCCACATCAAATGTTCAGAAGTGAAATATTGTGATCGGGACAAACTTCCCATTCAGTCTAAATGTCTGGAATTGCTATGTACAGGATTAAAAAAAGAGGAAAATTAGCACACGTTTTTGTACAGGTGTACGATTTGTAGGTCACGTGATATATCTATTGTATCACATTTTACAAAAGCGGTGTAAGGAATAAAGATATCTGAAAAGGTGCATAGGGGAGGGAGGAGGGGGAGGGGGTCTTTCGACTCAAATTTCTCAAATCTTATTTTTTTGTGTGTGTGAAAGAGATGAGGCGTGGAAAGGGTGGGAGTGGAAAAGAATTAAACATGTGAATTTTAATGAACAAAAAGATTCATTTCAGTGTCATACGTTACTTTCAATTTAGCCGCTGTAGGAGTGAAAAGTGATTACATGCGTCTTGGGTACCTCTGATTGTTGTGGGCGAATTTGAATGTTCACTCACTCACAGACATAGAAACAGACAGACAGACAGACAGACACACACACACACACACACACACACACACACACACACACACACACACACACACACACACACACACGCACGCACACACACACACACACGCACAAACACATACGCACACACACACACACTCGCACACACACACACACACACACACACACACACACACACACACACACACACACACACACACACACACACACACACACGTACGCACGCAGTACCAAAAGAAGGTAAAACGAGAAGATCTGTAAATAGCTATAGACCCATTGCTTTAACATCCCATGTTGATAAACTTCTTGAAGATGTTGTACAAACACGTCTATTATATTATTGTGAAAAAAATGACATTATTCCAGTCCAGCAAGCTGGATTCAGAAAAGGGTGTTGCACAACTGATCATTTAGTGAAACTAACTTCTCATATAAAAAAGCAATTTTCACGCAGAAAAAGTACATTAGCTACATTCTTTGATGTAAAGAAAGCATATGACCGTGTTTGGCATGCTCGATTATTGTATAAACTGAAAAATATTGGTATTTCTGGGAATATGTATGATTGTATAAAAAAAACTTTCTAGAAGGAAGAAATATATGTACACGAATTGGAAAAATATATTCATCATTCAGGAAAATAGATATGGGCATTCCTCAGGGATCTGTTATTGCACCTTTATTATTTACTATCCTTATACATGATCTCCCAAAGGCATTATCAAAATCCACCAATGTAGTACAGTATGCAGATGATATTGCCATTTGGATTAATACTTCATTAAGGAAGTACTCGAATAAAAGGGCA
>CM065745.1:3937998-3942998 GCA_033310375.1 Conus canariensis
GTTGTCTTGTCTCTTTCTCTCTCTCTTCTCTCTGTCTCTTGTCTCTGTCTGTCTGTCTCTCTGTTCTGTCTCTCTTCTCTGTCTTCTCTCTCTGTCTCTCTCTCTTCTCTGTGTCTGTCTGTCTCTTCTGTCTCTCTCTGTCTCTTCTCTGTCTCTCTCTCTGTCTCTCTCTCTGTCTCTCTCTTCTGTCTGTCTCTCTCTCTCTCTCTCTCTCTCTCTCTCTCTCTCTCTCTCTTCTCTGTCTCTGTCTCTGTCTCTGTCTCTCCGTCTCTCTCTCTGTCTCTCTCTCTGTCTCTGTCTCTCTCTCTCTCTCTCTCTCTCTCTCTCTCTCTCTCTCTCTGTCCTAGGGAGCACAGTGATGGAGATCAAATTGTCGGCTGTCACCCTTGGGGATGGGGGGGGGGGGGGGGGGGGGGGGGGAGGGGGGGAGGGAGGGGGGGAGGGGGCGGATGGGGGGGATGGAGTCCAGGGAATGGGTCGTTTGGGGGGGGGGGGGGGCAGATTGATGGGAAACAGCGGGGAGAAGGGAGCCAACGGTGTCGTTAACGGCGGAAAGATGTCCGGGGGATTTCCACGTGTGCCCCGCCCCTTGGAGAGGTGATCGCCCCTGCGTGTACGTCACTGGCAGGGCAAAGGGTGGAAAGGATGTCCGTCCGTCTGTCCGTCTGTCGGTCTGTCTGTCTGTGCGTCTGTCCGTCTGTCTGTCTGTCCGTCTAATTGTCTGTCTGTCCGTCTGTCTGTCTGTCTGTCCGTCTGTCTATCCGCCCGACTCGCTACGTGCTTGTCTCTTGCTTGCGCTGTCTGTCTGTCTATCTGTCTGTCTGTCTATCTGTCTGTCTGTCTGTGCTGGTCAGCACGCGAATGTGTCTCTGGTTCTCAGGTTTACTTTGTTCTATGTGTGTGTGTGTGTGTGTGTGTGTGTGTGTGTGTGTGTGTTGTGTGTGTGTGTGTGTGTGTGTGTGTGTCTCTATCTCTCCCTCTCTCTCTATCTCTCTCTCTCTCTGTCTCTCTTTATCTCTCCCTCTCTCTCTCTTTCTCCCTTTTTCTCTCTCCCCCTCCCCACCCCTTCTCTCTCCCTCTCTCTCCTCTCTCTCTCTCTCTCTCTCTCCCTCTCTTTCTCTCTCCCTCCCTCTCTCTCTCTCTCACTCTCTCTCTCTCTCTCTCTCTCTCTCTCAATGTGAGTTTTCCCCTTGCTTAGATAATTCTACTCTGTATTTGCGTGCGTGCATGCGTGCGTGCGTGCGTGCGTAGGTGCACAAGTGCGCGCGCGCGGGCGCGCGCGCGCGCGCGCGCGTGTGTGTGTGTGTGTGCTTTAACCATCAATGAATAAAAGCTTCGCTATTCTCTCTCTCTCTCTCTCTCTCTCTCTCTCTCCTCTCTCTCTCTCTCTCTCTCTCTCTCTCTCTGTCTGTCTGTCTATCTGCCTGTCTGTCTGTTTGTCTGTCTCTCATACACAAATATACACACATGCGTGCACATGCACACATACACATGTGCGCACACACGCACGCACACAAACACACACACACACACACACACGCATACATACACACACATACGCATAGACACGTGCGCGCACACACACACACGCACGCACCCGCGCTCTTCTGTATGTAGAGAGAGAGAGAGAGAGTGACAGAGACAGAAACGGAGAGAGACAGAGACAGAGAGAGACAGACAGAGACAGAGATAGAGAGACAGAGAGAGAGAGAGAATGAATGAATGAATGATTTATTCAGATTAGGCCATAGCCCATCCTGAAGGGGTGACACCCGTAATACACGAATAAAGAAGAATTCTCACAAAAAGAAATGGAAAAAAGCAGTTACACACACATACTATGCAAACCTATTATGAATACATCGCCCGTAGTCGCTTTTGTGCTTCGTATATGTACCTGGCAAGATCAAAGAGGACACACTCATTTCTTGATGTTAATAGTAAGCTGACTCTAAAACTACAAGGATCAAAATAATACTTTGACTTAATAAATTTTACTCGAAGGTCATTGAGAGCAGGACAGCAACATAAAAAATGTATTTCATCTTCCTTGGCCTGGTAACATAGCCGACATATCAGTCTATTTTCATTCAAAGCACTGTATCTGAATCGATGGCAAGCTATGTCAGAGATACCAAATCTAAATTTAGTCAATGCACTTTTAATATACCTGTCCATTTTCATTTTAATGTATGGCTCAATCATATACGTTGTTTTAAACAGTCTGTATTGTGCAAATCTGTCACTGTTGTTGATATGGTCATGCCAGTCTTGCCATCTGCAATCAATCATTCGTTGTTTAAAACATTTCAAAAATCCCGATATATTTTCAACGCCCTGGTTGTCCCAAACATATGCAAAGCCATATGAATTTAAGCACTGACGAACAGTGGTAGCCCATGTCTTCTTACCATTATAATCCAAATTTCGTAACGTCCTATAAGCTTTAAATGATATCTTAGTTTCCTCCATTCTGGTTATTTTCAACCAATACTTAATGCATTTTAAAAAGGAATTAATATAAATCGGATACCTTCCAAGTTCGCCATAAACTAAATCATTTGGTGTTCGATTGTCTACATTCAAAAATCTTTTCATAGCATATAAATGAACATTCTCTATTACAACACCTCTCTCAAAAGCCCAGATTTCTGCTCCATACTGTAAAATTGGCTGCACCTGAGAGTCAAATAATTTCGAAAAAACAGAAAATGCGCCACTATTCAATTTGTATAAAATACGAAGTATAACTGTGACTGCTCTCTGTGCTCTATTTGCTAGATCTTGACATCCAAAAGTGAAACTTAATTTGGTAGTAAAATAGAACCCAAGATATTTATATGCGTTGACTACAACCATGTATTCACCTCCATAAATCCATCTCTCATTACGTGCTAAATATCCACCTTTGCGAAACACAATAATGTTGGTCTTATTCATATTAACTTTTAATTCTAATTTAGTAGCAGCTAAATACACACTGTTCAATTGTCTTTGCAGACCAACTACAGTTGTAGACAATAAAATAATGTCATCAGCAAAAAGTAAGACGAACAGTTCCAAGGTATCAAAAGTCACACCATGCCGTCCATTTTGAATAATCTCCAGAGCCAATTCATTTATGAACAGAGAAAATAAAACAGGACTACAAACATCCCCTTGCTTGACCCCTCTCGTACACTTGACAAAATCTGATAATTTGGCTCCCGCTCTAATTCTTGCTTTCACCTCCTTATACATACCTTTCACACAGTGATACAATTTACCTTGAATTCCATGTTTTAACAAAATAGGCCACAGCAGTTTCCGTGAAACTGAATCGAAAGCTTTCTCAAAATCCACAAAAGCCACATACAGCTTCTTGTTGTTTACAAATTGTTTTTGAATTGCAGCTAATAGACTAAACATGTGATCAATAGTAGAATAACCTTTTTTGAATCCTGCTTGATGTTCTCCTGTTATATTGTTCTGAGATATCCATTCATGTAGTCTATTATTAATAACAGAACTATAAGTTTACTACATACATTGCACAACGAAATACCTCTATAATTGTTTACATCGTTTATCTCCCCCTTCTTAAACAGAGGCAAAATTATAGATTCTTTCCAATCTTCTGGATAAATCCCGGTGTCAAAAAGATAATTAAACAATGTAACTAAAAATCTTAGAACAGTAGCACCAGAATGCTTAAAAAACTCCCCAATGAGGCCATCAGGTCCAGCAGTTTTACCATTCTTTAATTTCTTAATAGCTGTTAATATTTCCCCTCTGGATATTGGTCTGTCATAAGTAGTTTCTTCATTATTTATTACATTGTCAGTCTCAGTGGACTCATCATCGTCCTTATCCAAAAGATTTTTAAAATGTAAGAACCACTCTTGCATCGGAACATTATTTGCAGGTTGTAGTTTCTTTGTGGAAATCTTGTGAATAGTTTTCCAGAATAATTGCTGATTATTACCCGAAGACAGAAGATCGTTTAATAGGAGATCATTATGTTCTTTCTGTTTCCTTTCATTTAAATGTTTATATTCCCTTCTCGCTATACAGAACAATATTCTATCCTCTTTATCCATTGTTTTCAGAAAAATTCTAAATAATCTTCGTAGTTTACGTTTTTCTACCCTACATTCTCGATCAAACCAATTCTGTATAAATTTCTTATTTATAGGCACAACTTTCCTCATTGTTTCAGCTTGGTCTTTGATAGTTATATTAAACAAGTTCAGAGCTTCATTAACATTCACAGAAATAAGATTTTCAGCGGCGTTTAACTTTTCCAGAACATTTGATGAATTCATGCATAAAGAAAACTGTTGACTGTAATCTTGATTCCAGCAATATTTAACAATAAACTGGTTAACATTTACATTAGGGGCAGAACTGGTATGTGACTGTTCATTTGGCATTTCAATGCACAATACCAGGGGTAAATGATCAGAATCAAATCTTTCCATCACATTTAGAGTCATCTTTTTACACATTAGTTCAAAAAATTCTGTAGACACTAGAAAATAATCATTCACACTACTCCCCACATCCGAAATGTATGTGAAACGACCTTCGAGATCGCCATTACATACTCCATTTATAATTGTCAATCCTAGCACAATGCACATACTAAGAAGCTTTTTCCCATATACATTTAATATCTTATCTTGAGAACATCTATTGTATTTGCTGTCTGCAGTCTTGAAATTAGCATAAAGATCACGATCATCTACATTACCTGGAGAAATATTCGCCGTTCTTGCATTCATGTCACCACATAAAAGTATCTCAGCATCATCGAAGGATAACAACTTGTTTACAATACATTCTTCCAACATTTCAATGCCATTGTCAAAGCCATGCATTGTGTAGAAAGGTGCATTTTCTGGAGGGACATATGTACACACAAGTAAGACAGGCTTATCAGAGCAAAATAATTCTTTATCAAATCTAAATAACATTGTATACAGACTGTCACAATCCACCTGGTGCACATACGGGACAAG
>CM065745.1:3947998-3950498 GCA_033310375.1 Conus canariensis
CTCAGTGTTGTTTTCCTTTCCAGTTATCTAAGGGGAGGAATGCGGAGAGTTTGCGGAGGAAGAGGCACCGTGTCCGGATTTCCCCACCATTGAAAGAGGTCGTGTGTGTGTGTGTGTGTGTGTGTGTGTGTGTGTGTGTGTGTGTGTGTGTGTGTGTGTGTGTATGTGTGTGTGTGGTGTGTGTGTTCTTGTTTTTCTTGTCTTTTTTTGGTGACATATGGCCCATTTCTTGCCTGAGCATCTTCAACGCGGCTGGCGACAGGCTTGTTGAAGCAGACGACAGGATGGTTGAAGTGGTTGAACACGGTTGGCGACAGGCTGGTTGAAGTGGTTGAACACACCTGGCGAAAGGCTGGTTGAAGTGGTTGAACACACCTGGCGACAGGCTGGTTGAAACTGGTTGAACACACCTAGCGACAGGCTGGTTGAACTGGTTGAACACACCTGGCGACAGGCTGGTTGAACTGGTTGAACACACCTGGCGACAGGCTGGTTGAACTGGTTGAACACACCTGGCGACAGGCTGGTTGAACTGGTTGAACATACCTGGCGACAGGCTGGTTGAAGTCGTTGAACACATCTGGCGACAGGTTGGTTGAAGTCGTTGAACACATCTGGCGACAGGCTGGTTGATGTGGTTGAACAAGGCTTTGGGGATAGGCTGGTTGATGTGGTTTACAAGGTGGCGATAGGCTGGTGATGTGGTAGTACAAGGCTGGCGACAGGCTAGTTGATGTGGTTGACAAGGCTGGGCGGCAGGCTGGTTGATGTGGTTGTACAAGGCTAGCGATAGGCTGGGTGATGTGGTTGTACATGGCTGGCGACAGGCTGGTTGATGTGGTTGTACCAGTTTGGCGACAGGCTGGTTGATGTGGGTTGAACAAGGCTAGCGATGGGCTGGTGTGATGTGGTTGTACAAGGCTGGCGACAGGTTGGTTGATGTGGTTGTACATGGCTGGCGATATGCTGGTTGATGTGGTTGTACAAGGCTGGCGATAGGCTGAGTGATGTGTTGTACAAGGCTGGCGATAGGCTGGGTGATGTGGTTGTACAAGGCTGGCGATAGGCTGGTTGATGTGGTTTACAAGGCTGGCGATAGGCTGGTTGATGTGGTTGTACACGGCTGGCGATAGGCTGGTTGATGTGGTTGTACAAGGCTGGCGACAGGCTGGTTGATGTGGTTGTACCAGTTTGGCGACAGGCTGGTTGATGTGATTGAACAAGGCTGGCGATAGGCTGGGTGATGTGATTGTACAAGGCTGGCGACAGGTGGTTGATGTGGTTGTACAAAGCTGGCGATAGGCTGGTTGATGTGGTTGAACAAGGTGGCGAAGGGCTGGTTGATGTGGTTGACAAGGCTGGCGAAAAGGCTGGGGTTTATGTGGTTGTACAAGGCTGGCGAAGGCTGGTTGATGTGGTTGTACAAGGCTGGCGATCAGGCTGGTTGATGTGGTTGTACAAGGCTGGCGATGGCTGGGTGATGTGATTGTACAAGGCTGGCGATAGGCTGGTTGATGTGGTTGTACAAGGCTGGCGATAGGCTGGTTGATGTGGTTGTACAGGCTGGCGATAGGCTGGTGATGTGGTTGTACAAGGCTGGCGACAGGCTGGTTGATGTGGTTGACAAGGTGGCGGCAGGCTGGTTGATGTGGTTGTACAAGGCTGGCGATAGGCTGGGTGATGTGGTTGTACAGGCTGGCGACAGGCTGGTTGATGTGGTTGTACAAGTGGCGACAGGCTGGTTGATGTGGGTTAACATGGCTGCGAGGGCTGGTTGATGTGGTTGACAAGGCTGGCGATAGGCTGGTTGATGTGGTTGTACAGGCTGGGCCGAGCTGGTTGATGTGGTTGTACAAGGCTGGCGATAGGCTGGTTGATGTGGTTGTACCAAGGCTGGCGATAGGCTGGGTTGATGTGGTTGTACAAGGCTGGCGATAGGCTGGTTGATGTGGTTTACAACCTGGCGACAGGCTGGTTGAGTGTTGTAACAGCTGGCGACAGGTGGTTGATGTGGTTGTACACACTGGCGACAGGCTGGTTGATGTGGTTGAACAAGGCGGTCAACAGGCTGGTTGAAGTGGTTGAACACGGTTGGCGAACGGCTGGTTGATAGTGGTTGAAACGGCTGGTCAGGCATGGGTTGATGTGGTTGACCATACCTGGCGACAGGCTGGTTGAAGTGGTTGAACAAGGCTGGCGATAGGCTGTTGATGTGGTTGTACAAGGCTGGCGACAGGGGTTGATGTGGTTGACAAGGCTGGCGACAGGCTGGTTGATGTGGTTGAACAAGGCTGGCGAAGGCTGGTTGATGTGGTTGTACAAGGCTGGCGACAGGCTGGTTGATGTGGTTGACAAGGCTGGCGACAGGCTGGTTGATGTTGTTGACAAGGCTGGCGAAGGCTGGTTGATGTGGTTGTAACAGGCTGGCGATAGGCTGGTTGGTGAGGTTGACCAAGCTGGCGACAGGCTGTTTGATGTGGTTGTACAGTTGGGACAGGCT
>CM065745.1:3962567-3965067 GCA_033310375.1 Conus canariensis
TTGACATGTGGAAGGCGGCTAGCGCCAGACTGTTGACATGTTGAAGGCGGCTAGCACCAGACTGTTGAGATGCTGAAGGCGGCTAGCAC
The DNA here is from genome assembly GCA_033310375.1 of Conus canariensis. Taxonomy (NCBI): domain Eukaryota; kingdom Metazoa; phylum Mollusca; class Gastropoda; order Neogastropoda; family Conidae; genus Conus; species Conus canariensis. Next base: position 3,962,657 of record CM065745.1, read on the forward strand.
CAGACTGTTGACATGTGGAAGGCTGTTAGCACCAGGCTGTTGACATGCTGAAGGCGGCTAGTACCAGACTGTTGACATGTGGAAGGCGGCTAGCACCAGGTTGTTAACATGCTGAAGGCGGCTAGCACCAGACTGTTGACATGTTGAAGGCAGTTAGCACCAGACTGTTGACACGTTGAAGGCGGCTAGCACCAGACTATTAACATGTGGAAGGTGGCTAGCGCAAGACTGTTGAGATGTGGAAGGCGGCTAGCACCAGACTGTTGAGATGCTGAAGGTGGCTAGCACCAGACTGTTGGTATGTTGAAGGCGGCTAGCACCAGACTGTTGACATATGGAAGGTGGCTAGCACCAGACTGTTGTCATATGGAAGGCGGCTAGCACCAGGCTGTTGACATGCTGAAGGCGGCTAGCACCAGACTGTTGAAATGTGGAAGGCGGCTAGCACCAGGCTGTTGACATGCTGAAGGCGGCTAGCACCAAACTGTTGAAATGTGGAAGGCGGCTAGCACCAGGCTGTTGACATGCTGAAGGCGGCTAGCACCAAGCTGTTGACATGGGAAGGGGGCTAGCACCAGACTGTTGACATGTGGAAGGCGGTTAGCACCAGACTGTTGACATGTTGAAGGCGGTTAGCACCAGACTGTTGACACGTTGAAGGCGGCTAGCACCAGACTATTGACATGTTGAAGGCGGCTAGCACCAGTCTGTTGACATGTTGAAGGCGGTTATGCACCAGACTGTTGACATGTTGAAGGCGGCTAGCACCAGACTGTTGACATGTGGAAGGCGGCTAGCACCAGACTGTTGACATGTTGAAGGCAGTTAGCACCAGACTGTTGACATGTGGAAGGCGGCTAGCGCCAAACTGTTGGCATGTTGAAGGCAGTTACCACCAGACTGTTGACATGTGGAAGGCGGCTAGCGCCAGACTGTTGACATGTTGAAGGCGTCTAGCACCAGACTGTTGAGATGCTGAAGGCGGCTAGCACCAGACTGTTGACATGTGGAAGTCTGTTAGCACCAGGCTGTTGACATGTGGAAGGCGGCTAGCACCAGGCTGTTGACATGTGGAAGGCGGTTAGCACCAGGCTGTTGACATGTGGAAGGCGGCTAGCACCACACTGTTTTACATGTTGAAGGCGGCTAGCACCAGACTGTTGACATGTGGAAGGTGGCTGCACCAGACTGTTGTCATGTGGAAGGCGGCTAGCACCAGGCTGTATGACATGCTGAAGGCGGCTAGCACCAGACTGTTGAATGTGGAAGGCGGCTAGCACCAGGCTGTTGACATGCTGAAGGTGGCTAGCACAGACTGTTGACATGTTGAAGGCGGCTAGCACCAGACTGTTGACATGTGGAAGGCCGCTACACCAGGCTGTTGACATGCTGAAGGCGGCTATCCCCAGACTGTTGACATGTTGAAGGCGGCTAGCACCAGGTTGTTGACATGCTGAAGGCGGCTAGCACCAGGCTGGCATGGCGATGCCAGCCATTCTCCTGAATCCATCAATCTCAGAATTCTTTTTTTTCTTTTCTTAAAGGAAAACATGGAAACGTAAAAGCGAAGCACGTGACAAGGCCGTTTGAGGCAAACTGACATTTAAACACTGAGCAGCCAGCGTTCATACACTGTGGACGGTAGACACCGTGTTCATGACCCATTCGTCAGGATGACATGACAATAACAGTAATGCTGACATTTGCCATCAGTTTGCACCCATGAAAAAGCGTTTCCACAATGAAGACCGGAAGAATGGACCTCATAAGGCAGAAAGAAACAAAAAAAAAAACAACATTATCGACGACGGTCAAGAAAAAAACAAGCATGATTAAAAAAAAAGTCCATAAATCTCAGAAAAGAGAAAGTTCTTGTCACAGAAATGTTAGAAAGTCGAGCGCCAAGTATACTGAAAGTTCCCATGGTATCCCAGAACTAGTATCAGCAGTAGAACTAGCAGCAGCAGCAACAACAGCAGCAGCAGCAGCAGCACTAGTAGTAGTAGTAGTATAGTAGTAGTAGTAGTAGTAGTAGTAGTAGCAGTGGTGGTGGTGGTGGTGGTAGCAGCAGTAGCAGCAGCAGCAGCAGCAGCAGTAGCAGTAGTAGTAGTAGCAGTAGTAGTAGTAGCAGTAGTAGTAGTAGTAGTAGTAGTAGTGATCGTTGTTGTTGTGATTGTTGCTGTGGTTGTTGCTGTGGAAGTAATAGTAGTAGAAGTAGTAGAAGCAACAGCGACAGCAGCGGAGGTAGTAGTAGTAGTAGTAGTAGTAGTCGTCGTTGTCGTCGTCGTCGTAGTAGTAGTGGTAGTAGTAGTAGTAGTAGTAGTAGTAGTAGTAGTATAGTAGTAGTAGTAGTAGTGATGGTGGTAGCAGCAGCGGCAGTGGCGGCAGTAACAGTAACATTTTGACATACG
>CM065745.1:3970067-3987567 GCA_033310375.1 Conus canariensis
TTTTGTTTTTTTTGTTTGTTTTGTTTTTGTTTTGTGAATGAGCATCATCTTTCAGGCATATTGACAATGAGGCTTTCTTTTAGTGGAGACTTAGTGGGGTATATACAATGCTAATACATGACTGACAACAATGGGCCTAGTGTCTTGGTTTTTTATGAGGACCCAGGCACAAATAAACACCTTTGATATCTCTTGAGTCCGACATTTAAGGCCAGGGATTCGACATTCTTCTTCTTCTTCTTCTTCTTCTTCTTCTTCTTCTTCTTCTATCTTTCTTCCTATTCTTTTTCTTCATCTTCATCTTGTCGTGGTGGTGGTGGTGGTGGTGGTCGTCGTTGTTGTTGCTGTTGTTGTTGTTCTTTTCCTTCTCTTCTTCTTCTTCTTCTTCTTCTTCTTCTTCTTCTTCTTCTTCTTCTTCTTCGTCGTCGTCGTCGTCCGTCGTCATCATTATTATCATCATCGTCAACATCGTCATCATCATCATACCATCATCATCGTCAACATCGTCATCATCACCATCATCATCATCATCATCATCATCATCAACATCATCATCATCATCATCATCATCTCTCTCTCTCCCTCCCTCCAGTTCCCAACCTCCCCTATCATAAGTAACGAACAAGTAGGGTAACTCTGCCTCATTTCAGAGTTCCTTCCCTGTCGTGGCAACAGGACGGGGTCACTGGACGTGGACGATGTGTACACACTCCAGCTTTGTTGCAGGTTGCCGCTTCGTCCTTGAATCAAACGCACAGGGGAAGCTACAGAGCCACAGCCAGAGGTGAGCAAGAGGACGAACCAGGCTCAGTGTGACAGCCAAATGAGCACCCCCCACAACGGGCGTAACGGGGCGTGCTGTTTAATAACAGGCTAACTGCAACTCAAGGGTTAACACATTAACTTCCACCTTCGCTTCAGCGCTCCCTGGACGCGACTGGGCCGGGAGGAAATCGGTGGACCTCTCCCAGCCCCCTTCCTCTCTTTTCTATGTCTCTCCTCCCCGCCCCCCCTCCATCTCCCTTCTCCACCCTTCGTCCTCCGCCCCCCCCCCCCCCCCCACCTCCGCCCTCTCCCTTCCAATCCCGCCACTTCCCCCTTCCTCCTCCCTCCTCCTCCCCTCGCTCGCACCTCCAAAGTAAACTGGACTCTAAGGTGTATTGAGAGTGGGCTCGGCACGTGATGACACGTATTTGGTAAGAGAAACAAGACTTAACTACAGCGTGAGTCACCAGAGAAACAAGACTAAACTACAGCGTTAGTCACCAGAGAAACAAGACTAAACTACAGCGTGAGTCACCAGAGAAACAAGACTAAACTACAGCGTGAGTCACCAGAGAAACAAGACTAAACTACAGCGTGAGTCACCAGAGAAACAAGACTAAACTACAGCGTGAGTCACCAGAGAAACAAGACTAAACTACAGCGTGAGTCACCAGAGAAACAAGACTAAACTACAGCGTGAGTCACCAGAGAAACAAGACTAAACTACAGCGTGAGTCACCAGAGAAACAAGACTAAACTACAGCGTGAGTCACCAGAGAAACAAGACTAAACTACAGCGTGAGTCACCAGAGAAACAAGACTAAACTACAGCGTGAGTCACCAGAGAAACAAGACTAAATAAACTACAGCGTGAGTCACGACAGAAACAAGACTGAATAAACTACAGCGTGAGTCACGACAGAAACAAGACTAAACTAAAGCGTGAGTCACGAGAGAAACAAGACTAAACAACAGCGTGAGTCATAGTCCAAGTCAAGAGTGATGTACATCTACCCGAGATATCCGTAAAACTTTCCACCGACTCTTCCCTACTTAGCAGTGACGGCTTTAATATTGTAGTGTGCCTTGGGGGAAAAATTAGGTGGACTTAATCTGAAAAGGAACCCCTCCCCCCCCCCCCCCCCCCCCAACTCCTTCTCCTTTAGCCCTTCTGAGTAAAAGATATATAGTTCGATTCTACAAAGGATTAAGTGGAAAGAATTTAGGAACAAGATTGCTTATAGTCCTCTCTCTCTCTCTCTCTCTCTCTCTCTCTCTCTCTCTCTCTCTCTCTCTCTCTCTCCCTCCCCCTCTCTCTCCATCCCTCTCTTTCTCTCTCTCTCCCTCTCTCTGTCTCTGTCCAGTTTTATTTGCGAATGGAAACAGCATAAAAAATGAACAAAAAAGTGCGTGCGTGCGTGTGTGTGCGTGTGAGTGTGTGTACGTATGCGTGCGTGCGTGCGTGCGTGTGTGTGTGTGTGTGTGTGTGTGTGTGTGTGTGTGTGTGTGTGTGTGTGTGCGCGCGCGCGCGCGCGAGTGTGTGTGTGTGTGTGTGTGTGTGTGTGTGAGAGAGAGAGAGAGAGAGAGAGAGAGAGAGAGAGAGAGAGAGAGAGAGTGCTGAGAGTTGGGGGTGGGTTGGTGTATCCTATAGGGAAAGGACTTAGTCTGTTTTCTCTACTAGAGTTGTGGTAACTTTCACTTCCATGCTCTGTCTTACTAGTTATGAAGTAGAAACTTTCACCTCCACGTTCTGTCTTACTAGTGATGGAAGGAGAAACTTTCACCTCCACACTCTCTCTTACTAGTTGTGGAAGGAGAAACTTTCACCTCCACGCTCTGTCTTACTAGTTATGGAAGGAGAAACTTTCACCTCCACACTCTCTCTTACTAGTTGTGGAAGGAGAAACTTTCACCTCCACGCTCTGTCTTACTAGTGATGGAAGGAGAAACTTTCACCTCCACACTCTCTCTTACTAGTTGTGGAAGGAGAAACTTTCACCTCCACGCTCTGTCTTACTAGTGATGGAAGGAGAAACTTTCACCTCCACGCTCTGTCTTACTAGTGATGGAAGGAGAAACTTTCACCTCCACGCTCTGTCTTACTAGTTATGGAAGGAGAAACTTTCACCTCCACGCTCTGTCTTACTAGTGATGGAAGGAGAAACTTTCACCTCCACGCTCTCTCTTACTAGTTATGGAAGGAGAAACTTTCACCTCCACGGAGAATCTTTGTGGTACTAGTCATTGAAAGAATCTTTATTTTTCTCGGGACTGTTAAAACTACCCAAGAGTGGCTGAGGAATAATTTTCTTTTGGCTTGTATACATAAAAATACTTGTGGCTCTGATAGACAGAATTAGAGAGAAGTTCAAACATTCAATACAGATTGAACCACAAAGAACTGACGAGTTAAGTGCACTTTCACACATCAACTTTACTTGTTTATACAAGAGTGAAATATTCAAATCAATTTCACACGGTTAGTTCAAGCCGAGTGTTGATTCCCACTGTTTCATCATTAAGAGAGGGAAAGTTCTGGATGAGCTGAGTTCGAGTCCGCTTTGAATATCAGAACGTATCTGATGTTGGAGAGGACAGTTGATCTCTCACTAGTTGCTGGCGACAGCCCCACTTCTCTGTAGACCTGTTGATCATGTGCTGGGCTGCAGTGTGTGTTCACTACCAGACATGCCCAGGGTAGTTAGGGACCCAGGTTCTAGAACAAAGACAGCCTGGTCTGTAGTTAAGTAGCTGAGAGCCTGGCTGGTCGAGTTCTCACATTTTCCCTCCGGCTTTAAGTAAATGTGTGAGATCTCAGGCAAAAAAGGATTAGACTAGCATACATATTTCTGCCATAATTCTCAATCACCACTTCTGTTCAGATTTTGAGTGGAGTTTAACAAAGGGTAGGAGACAGTGAAATAATGCTTAACAGTTTTAGTCAAATAACTTCAAATTTTCTTAAGAATTAAACTGTAGTAACTTGGATTACGCTTAGCCCAAGTACACATGTGGTGTTGTCACACACTACAAGTACAAAGCACTCTGACACTCGACAATATTCATAAATCAACTTATCAGTTTTCACCTAGTACAGGCATACTGCCTTTCCGATCAGAATTTATCATTCAGTTATCATCTTAACAGGTAGAATTGCATACTGGCAAAAGTCAGATTTTACACAAAGAATGGTTGATTGTCAACAAAGAATCTTAACCAACCATGATAATAGCTTTTACCAAGTTGTGGCAAACAAACTATTACAACAAAATACTTATTCATCATTTTGAGAGTTGCCACCAAGTATTGGGATTAAGTTATACTGTGAAACCACATGGCATACACACAATCAATACATAGTCTCAAAATTTAGAAACATAGTCTCAACTTACAGTTCAGGGAGATCAGTGAATCTTAGACAAGGAGTTCAGAGTAGGTGAGCATTCACTCTCTCTGGTTTACCCCTGTTGTCTTTGTGGCTACGCTGTATTGTATCTACCGCCGGTCTGGGGAGGCAGTGATTGTTCACCAGGGGTTTCCCATGTTCATAGGCCAAACTATCCATGCCGGTTCCTGTTCCACTTGACTGTGTGTTACTAAAGACAAAGAAGGAGGGGGGGGGGGGGGGGGGGTGAGGAGGAGGGAGGGCCCCAGGTCTTTGTGTTAAGTGGAAACCTTCCTTTTCCATTGTAATGCTATCAGCTAGTGGAGGGGAGAAGAGAGGGGATGAGGCGCCCTACCTATTTCGAAAATGACGTCATCTTTTTCTGTACTGACGCCATCTTTGTCTGTAATCAGCCAAATCAAGGAGAGAAGGCAGCAGGTGAGTGTTGAGAGGGAGTTAAAATAGATCTGAAATAGAGTGTTGAGAGGGAGTTGAAATAGATCTGAAATAGAGTGTTGAGAGGGAGTTGAAATAGATCTGAAATAGAGTGTTGAGAGGGAGTTGAAATAGATCTGAAATAGAGTGTTGAGAGGGAGTTGAAATAGATCTGAAATAGAGTGTTGAGAGGGAGTTGAAATAGATCTGAAATAGAGTATTGAGAGGGAGTTGAAATAGATCTGAAATAGAGTGTTGAGAGGGAGTTGGCATAGATCTGAAATAGAGTGTTGAGAGGGAGTTGAAATAGATCTGAAATAGAGTGTTGAGAGGGAGTTGAAATAGATCTGAAATAGAGTGTTGAGAGGGAGTTGGCATAGATCTGAAATAGAGTGTTGAGAGGGAGTTGAAATAGGTCTGAAATAGAGTGTTGAGAGGGAGTTGGCATAGATCTGAAATAGAGTGTTGAGAGGGAGTTGGCATAGATCTGAAATAGAGTGTTGAGAGGGAGCTGGCATAGATCTGGAATCTATACTGCCGTTTTTGTGAGACAACGGGATAAAGAAAGGATTGGGGGGGGGGGGGGGGGGAACCTCTGTGTGTGTGTGTGTGTGTGTGTGTGTGTGTGTGTGTGTGTGTGTGTGACACACACGGACACAGACACAGACACACAGACAGACACAGACACACACACACACACACACACACACACACCACACACACACACACACACACACACACACACACATCACACACACACACACACACCACACACACACACACACTAGTGAGTTGTGCCTCATGATAGTTCAAAGTATGCAAGCTTAGCTGATCTTATTTTCTGCATTACTTCTCTGTGCGCAAATAATCCTTTCCGCACCTGTTTATTGGTGAATTTGTCTTTCCAACTCATTCTGCCCAAATGTCGCAATATCCACAGTTCGAATGCATCTGTTTTCTTTTCCACGTGTTCCATAGCTACAGGACCCTAAACACCTCCTTCTTTTCCCTGTGTTCCACAGCTATAGGACCCTAAACACCTCCTTTTCCCCGTGTTCCATACAGGACCCCAAACACCTCCTTCTTTTCCCTGTGTTCCATACAGGACCCTAAACACCTCATTCCTTTCCCCGTGTCCCATAGCCACAGGACCCTGAACACCTCCTTCTTTTCCCCGTGTTCCATAGCTACAGGACCCTAAACACCCCCTTCTTTTCCCCGTGTTCCATACAGGACCCTAAACACCTCCTTCTTTCCCCGTGTTTCCATACAGGACCCTAAACACCTCCTTCTTTCCCCCGTGTTCCATAGCTACAGGACCCTAAACACCTCCTTCTTTCCCCCGTGTTCCATAGCTACAGGACCCTAAACACCTCTTTCTTTTCCCCGTGTTCCATAGCTACAGGACCCTAAACACCTCTTTCTTTTCCCTGTGTTGCATTCAGGACCCTAAACACCTCTTTCTTTTCCCCATGTTCCATAGCTACAGGACCCTAAACACCTCTTTCTTTTCCCTGTGTTGCATTCAGGACCCTAAACACCTCTTTCTTTTCCCCGTGTTCCATAGCTACAGGACCCTAAACACCTCCTTCTTCTCCCTGTGTTGCATTCAGGACCCTAAACACCTCCTTCTTTTCCCCGTGTTCCATAGCTACAGGACCCTAAACACCTCCTTCTTTTCCCTGTGTTGCATTCAGGACCCTAAACACCTCTTTCTTTTCCCGTGTTCCATAGCTACAGGACCTAAACACCTCCTTCTTTTCCCCGTGTTCCATAGCTACAGGACCCTAAACACCTCCTTCTTTTCCCTGTGTTCCATAGCTACAGGACCCTAAACACCTCCTTCTTTTCCCCGTGTTCCATAGCTACAGGACCCTATACACCTCCTTCTTTCCCCTGTGTTCCATAGCTACCAGACCCTAAACACCTCCTTCTTTTCCCTGTGTTCCATTCAGGACCCTAAACACCCCTTCTTTTCCCTGTGTTCCATAGCTACAGGACCCTAAAACACCCCTTTCTTTTCCCCGTATTCCATAGCTACAGGACCTAAACACCTCCTTCTTTTCCCCGTGTTCCATAGCTACAGGACCCTAAACACCTCCTTCTTTTCCCTGTGTTCCATACCAACAGGACCCTAAACACCTCCTTCTTTTCCCGTGTTCCATAGCTACAGGACCCTATACACCTCCTTCTTTCCCCTGTGTTCCATAGCTACCAGACCCTAAACACCTCCTTCTTTTCCCTGTGTTCCATTCAGGACCCTAAACACCACCTTCTTTTCCCTATGTTCCATAGCCACAGGACCCTAAACACCTCCTTCTTTTCCCCGTGTTCCATAGCTACAGGACCCTAAACACCTTCTTTCTATGTTCTGAAGGACCTATAACCTCTCTTATTCCGGTTCCATAGCCTACAGGACCCTCAACACCAAAACCTCCTTCTTTTCCCTGTGTTCCATAGCTACAGGACCACTAAACACCTCCTCTTCTTTCCCTGTGTTCCATACAGGACCCTAAACACCTCCTTCTTTTCCCTGTGTTCCATTACAGGACCCTAAACACCTCTTCTTTTCCTGTGTCATTACAGGACCTAAACACCTCTTCTTTCCCCGTGTTCCATAGCTACAGGACCCTAAACACCTCCTTCTTTTCCCTGTGTCCCATAGCTACAGGACCCTAAACACCTCCTTCTTTCCCCGTGTTCCATAGCTACAGGACCCTAAACACCTCCTTCTTTTCCCTGTGTTCCATAGCTACAGGACCCTAAACACCTCCTTCTTTCCCACCGTGTTCCATAGCTACAGGACCTAAACACCTCCTTCTTTTCCCTGTGTCCCATAGCTACAGGACCCTAAACACCTCCTTCTTTCCACCGTGTTCCATAGCTACAGGACCCTAAACACCTCTTTCTTTTCCCTGTGTTCCATAGCTACAGGACCCTAAACACCTCCTTCTTTTCCCATGTGTTCCATAGTACAGGACCCTAAACACCTCCTTGCTTTTCCCCAGTGTTCCATAGCTACAGGACCCTAAACACCTCCTTCTTTTCCCCGTGTTCCATACAGGACCCTAAACACCTCCTTCTTTTCCCCCGTGTTCCATACTACGGACCCAAACACCTCCTTCTTTTCCCCGTGTTCCATATACAGGACCCTAAACACCTCCTTGCTTTTCCCCGTGTTCCATAGCTACAGGACCCTAAACACCTCCTTCCTTTTCCCCGTGTTCCTATAGCTACAGGACCCTAAACACCTCTTTCTTTTCCCCGTGTTCCATAGCTACAGGACCCTAAACACCTCCTTCTTTTCCCTGTGTTCCATACAGGACCCTAAACACCTCCTTCTTTTCCCTGTGTTCCATACAGGACCCTAAACACCTCCTTCTTTTCCCGTGTTCCATAGCCACAGGACCCTAAACACCTCCTTCTTTTCCCGGTGTTCCATACAGGACCCTAAACACCTCCTTCTTTTCCAGGTGTTCCATACAGGACCCTAAACACCTCCTTCTTTTCCCGGTGTTCCATACAGGACCCTAAGCACCTCCTTCTTTTCCCGGTGTCCCATAGCTACGGGACCCTAAACACCTCCTTCTTTTCCCTGTGTTGCATACAGGACCCTAAACACCTCCTTCTTTTCCCCGTGTTCCATAGCTACGGGACCCTAAACACCCCCTTCTTTTCCCTGTGTTGCATACAGGACCCTAAACACCTCCTTCTTTTCCCTGTGTTCCATACAGGACCCTAAACACCTCCTTCTTTTCCCTGTGTTGCATACAGGACCCTAAACACCTCCTTCTTTTCCCTGTGTTGCATACAGGACCCTAAACACCTCCTTCTTTTCCCTGTGTTGCATACAGGACCCTAAACACCTCCTTCTTTTCCCTGTGTTGCATACAGGACCCTAAACACCTCCTTCTTTTCCCGTGTTCCATAGCTACGGGACCCTAAACACCCCCCTTCTTTTCCCTGTGTTGCATACAGGACCCTAAACACCTCCTTCTTTTCCCGTGTTCCATAGCTACAGGACCCTAAACACCTCCTTCTTTTCCCCGTGTTACATATTACAGGACCCTAAACACCCCTTCTTTTCCCGGGTTCCATAGCTACAGGACCCTAAACACCTCCTTCTTTTCCCTGTGTTCCATACAGGACCCTAAACACCCCCTTCTTTTCCCTGTGTTCCATACAGGACCCTAAACACCCCTTCTTTTCCCTGTGTTCCATACAGGACCTAAACACCTCCTTCTTTTCCCTGTGTTCCATACAGGACCCTTAACACCTCCTTCTTTTCCCTGTGTTCCATTCAGGACCTAAACCCCCTTCTTTTCCTATGTTCATAGCCACAGGACCCTAAACACCCCTTCTTTTCCCCGTGTTTCATAGACACATGACCCTAAACACCTCCTTCTTTTCCCCGTGTTCCATACAGGACCCTAAACACAACTCCTTCCTCTTTTCCCTGTGTTCCATAGCTACAGGACCCTAAACACCTCCTTCTTTTCCCGTGTTCCATAGCTACAGGACCCTAAACACCTCCTTCTTTTCCCTGTGTTCCATAGCTACAGGACCCTAAACACCTCCTTCTTTTCCCTGTGTTCCATAGCTACAGGACCCTAAACACCTCCTTCTTTCTCCTGTGTTCCATAGCTACAGGACCCTAAACACTCCTTCTTTTCCCCAGGTGTTCATACAGGACCTAAAACCCTTCTTTTCCCCGTATTCCATACAGGACCCTAAACACCTCCTTCTTTTCCCGTGTTCCATAGCTACAGGACCCTAAACACCCCCTTCTTTTTCCCGTGTTCCGTAAGTACAGGACCCTAAACACCTGCACGTGAAGAGGAAGCACGCAGCACCACATGTTTGCTCCGCACAGGCATAGGATATGGAGAGAGATCACAAGTTCACAGGGTATTGAAGTTACCCTGCTTCTTGTGGTTAATGTCAGCACAGAGCTAGGATATGGGGAGCGCTCACCAGCTCACAGGGTATTGAAGTCACCCTGCTTCTTGTGGTTAAGGTCAGCACAGGGCTAGGAGATGGGGAGACTCACCAGCTCACAGGGTATTGAAGTTACCCTCCTTCTTGTGGTTAAGGTCAGCACAGAGCTAGGATATGGGGAGAGCTCACCAGCTCACAGGGTATTGAAGTTACCCTGCTCCTTGTGGTTAAGGTCAGCACAGAGCTAGGATATGGGGAGAGCTCACCAGCTCACAGGGTATTGAAGTCACCCTGCTTCTTGTGGTTAAGGTCAGCACAGGGCTAGGAGATGGGGAGACTCACCAGCTCACAGGGTATTGAAGTTACCCTCCTTCTTGTGGTTAAGGTCAGCACAGAGCTAGGATATGGGGAGAGCTCACCAGATCACAGGGTATCGAAGTTACCCTGCTTCTTGTGGTTAAGGTCAGCACAGAGCTAAGATATGGGGAGAGCTCACCAGCTCACAGCGTATTGAAGTCACCCTGCTTCTTGTGGTTAAGGTCAGCACAGGGCTAGGAGATGGGGAGACTCACCAGCTCACAGGGTATTGAAGTCACCCTGCTTCTTGTGGTTAAGGTCAGCACAGAGCTAGGATATGGGGAGAGCTCACCAGCTCACATGGTATTGAAGTTACCCTGCTTCTTGTGGTTAAGGTCAGGTGGAAAGATTTAAAACCCAGTGGCTGTAGGATCCGTGAAAGCGTCAGCGGTTCACCTTACCTCCAGCACGGCATGATGGGTGGCGGAGCCCACCGCTCCCCTTCCGCCGCCTGAACCTTCCCTGAATTGAACCAGGTACCTGTTTACTGCTGGATGGACTGAAGTCTTCACGCCGAAAAAACACACAAAACAAAACAAACAAACAAACAAACAAACAAAAAATCCATCCACCGAGAGGTTTAAACTCAAAACCGACAGATCCACAAGTAAAGTTCGAAACCATTGATAAAACTTTCGGCCCCTAGTTTTGGTAGGGATGGGGAACATCTATCTAGTTTTCATTTTCTGCCAAACATGGCAGATTATAAGAAAAGAAACCTTGTCATCAACACGGATCCTTGAACGCCCAATGTGAGCAGATAACTGATTCCTCGTTCTTCATTTTCATTGTCTTGAAATTTCTTTGTTTTGCCTGAAGAAGACCAAAGAGGTCGAAACGCGTCGTGTCTGTCTCGTCCTTTGTTTGTTTCTTTCGTTCGGCGGCACAATGGTTATTCTTTGAAGCTGGACTGATGTGGTGATGTGGATGGCTGTTTCTTTGAAGCTGGACTGATGTGGTGATGTGGATGGCTGTTTCTTTGAAGCTGGACTGATGTGGTGATGTGGATGGCTGTTTCTTTGAAGCTGGACTGATGTGGTGATGTGGATGGCTGTTTCTTTGAAGCTGGACTGATGTGGTGATGTGGATGGCTGTTTCTTTGAAGCTGGACTGATGTGGTGATGTGGATGGCTGTTTCTTTGAAGCTGGACTGATGTGGTGATGTGGATGGCTGTTTCTTTGAAGCTGGACTGATGTGGTGATGTGGATGGCTGTTTCTTTGAAGCTGGACTGATGTGGTGATGTGGATGGCTGTTTCTTTGAAGCTGGACTGATGTGGTGATGTGGATGGCTGTTTCTTTGAAGCTGGACTGATGTGGTGATGTGGATGGCTGTTTCTTTGAAGCTGGACTGATGTGGTGATGTGGATGGCTGTTTCTCTGAAGCTGGACTGATGTGGTGATGTGGATGGCTGTTTCTTTGAAGCTGGACTGATGTGGTGATGTGGATGGCTGTTTCTCTGAAGCTGGACTGATGTGGTGATGTGGATGGCTGTTAGTGGATGGCTGTTACTTTGAAGTTGGACTGATATGGTGATGTGGATGGCTGTTACTTTGAAGTTGGACTGATATGGTGATGTGGATGGCTGTTACTTTGAAGTTGGACTGATGTGGTGATGTGGATGGCTGTTACTTTGAAGTTGGACTGATGTGGTGATGTGGATGGCTGTTACTTTGAAGTTGGACTGATGTGGTGATGTGGATGGCTGTTAGTGGATGGCTGTTACTTTGAAGTTGGACTGATGTGGTGATGTGGATGGCTGTTACTTTGTGTGCGTGTTATTTTCGGTGTTTCAGGAAGGTGCATTTTGCTCTTCACCTGACTGAGAGGCATTTTCATTGAACTGTTCTTGTGTCGATCAAGATTTTCCTCCTTGTCCAATCCCTATTCTTGTAATCAAATAAAAAAATATTGTAAAAAAACACCACCAACAACGTACACATACCAGCCAGCCTATCTATCTGTCTATCTGACTATCCTCTCACACACATACGTACATACATATAAACATACATGCATACATACATACATACATACATTCAAACATACATACATACATACATACATACATACATACGTACGTACATACATACGTACGTACATACATACATACATTCAAACATACATACATACATACATACATACATACATACAGACAGACAGACAGACAGACAGACAGATATGCATACATACATGTATAAACGCATGCATGCATGCATACATACATACATACATATCCACACACACACACACACACACACACACACACACACACACACCACACACACACCTTCCATACATGCATATGCAGATACAAGCAAAAACAGCCCCATCGATCAATCAATGAATATTCCCCCTTCACAGGACACTTAGTCCACCCATGATTTGACACAGCCGAACTATCCTGGAACTCAAAACAAAGCTGAACCTTAACAGACATGTAGTCTACCCGTGATTTGACACAGCCGACCTATACTGGAACCCAAAACAAAGCTGAACCATAGGAAGTCCCAAATTTACATAGGGGAAGGGGGGGGGGGAGGGAGGGAGTTAGGTGGAGAAGGGGATGGGGTAGAGCTGGGGAAAGGAGGGGAGGGGGACGGGGGTGAGGTGGGGGAGGGGGGACATGGACTCTTACCAAGACTGCTACGGTCCTAGGCGAGAGAGACAGAATTATAGCGACGCCCCAGAGTCTTCAATGGACAGAGTCTTCAATGGACAGGCAGTAACAGACGTTATCCCGTAAACGGTTAGTTACATTGCCCACTCACACCTTGTACAATGTGGAGACGTTCCAGGGGTGGTTTTGGTCAGCCGGTTTTATGGTTTGGGGCTTCAACGACTGACGTTTGTGACCCGTTTATCTCCCTTGAGGGCGGGGAGCCGGAGAGGCGATACACCTGGAATGGGGATCTTCTCGGTTTTCGCTCGGTGGGTTAATTACATAAACGCACGCCCGCGCGCCCGCACACACACACACACACACACACACACACACACACACACACACACACACACACACACACACACACACAGACGCGCGCGCGCGCATGCACACACGCACGCACGCACGCACGCACGCATACAGACACACACACACACACACACACACACACACCCCACACACACACGCACAAGCACACGCACGCACACACACACACACACACACACACACACACACACACACACACACACACACACACACACTGACTCAAACTATCCACATCTCCTCCCTTTCCTTCCCGTCATCACCCCCCCCCCCCCCATCCCCACCCCCACCCGAACTCCCACTACTTTCCACCCGCACCCACCCACCCACCAACCCAACCCTCCACCCACCAACACACCCACCAAGCAATGGCATACCAACGGTTGCAATTTACGACGTGGAGGTATGCATAAAGCACGTGAAGGACCGCTATTTATGGTCTGAACTTGGAGAAGAAGTCCGCAAAGCCTGGCGTGCCCTCTCCCCCCCCCCCTCCCCATTCCAACACCTCCCCACCTCCCTCAAATGGCGGGGGTCAGCGAGAACATCCATGTCGGCCCGTGTTTTATGTCTACTACCAAACATACATCCTCTGCCGGTCTGTCCGACCACTCTACTGGGGGACAATACATTCTAACGCCATAAACTCATCTTTCAAAACTCCATTTCCTCATTTTTCTTTCTTTTTTTTTTCTACAAGGCTGTCTTCTCATTCAAAACAAAAAGAAAATTCTGTCCTGAGGTTTGGTTTGGGTCTTCTTTCTGAACGGTCTGGGCGAAAGAGAGAAAAGGATCTCTCTCTCTCTCTCTCTCTCTCTCTCTCTCTCTCTCTCTCTCTCTCTCTCTCTCTCTCTCTTCTTGTTCTTGTTCTTCTTGTTCTTCGTGTTCTTGTTCTTGTTTTTCTTGTTCTTCTTGCTCTTATGCTTGTTCTTGTTCTTCTTGTTCTTGTTCTTGCTCCAGTTCTTGTTGTTGTTGTTGTTCTTCTTCTTCTTCTCCTTCTTCTTCTTCTTCTTCTTCTTCTTCTTCTTCTTCTTCTTCTTGACAAACAAAGCGCCCATGAGAAACACACGCACACGAACACCCACAAAGCAGAACAGAGAGAGAGAGAGAGAGAGAGAGAGAGAGAGAGAGAGAGAGAGAGAGAGAGACAGAGACAGAGACAGAGACAGACAGACAGACAGACAGACAGACAGACAGACATTGTGATAAATGCACATTCATGAGCCTCAACCACAGAAGGCCAGGGAGAGGGATGGGGGGAAGGGGGTGGGGGGTGGGGGTGGGGATGGGGGGAGTCAAGGATGCAATTTCCGCTCTGACGTCATAGCAGGGGCGACAGATTCTGACAGCCAGAGGGCCAGACAATGTACATCATTGCTTCATTATGACGACTGCCTGGATGACCGTGACCATGTTGAATAATCACCGAATCTGGTGATAAACTATGGTCAGTGAACTTCAGCCTGTTGATAACACTGACCATAGTTCAACACTGACCATAGTTCAGCACTGACCATAGTTCAGCACGGACCATAGTTCAACACTGACCATAGTTCAGCACTGACCATAGTTCAGCACTGACCATAGTTCAACAGTTCAACACTGACCATAGTTCAGCACTGACAATAGTTCAGCACTGACCATAGTTCAGCACTGACCATAGTTCAATAGTTCAACACTGACCATAGTTCAGCACTGACCATAGT
Organism: Conus canariensis; assembly: GCA_033310375.1. Classification (NCBI taxonomy): domain Eukaryota; kingdom Metazoa; phylum Mollusca; class Gastropoda; order Neogastropoda; family Conidae; genus Conus; species Conus canariensis. The sequence goes on from CM065745.1 coordinate 3,984,643, forward strand.
TCAACACTGACCATAGTTCAATAGTTCAGCACTGACCATAGTTCAGCACTGACCATAGTTCAGCACTGACCATAGTTCAATAGTTCAGCACTGACCATAGTTCAGCACTGACCATAGTTCAACAGTTCAGCACTGACCATAGTTCAGCACTGACCATAGTTCAGCACTGACCATAGTTTAGCACTGACCATAGTTCAATAGTTCAGCACTGACCATAGTTCAACACTGACCATAGTTCAACACTGACCATAGTTCAATAGTTCAACATTAACCATAGTTCAATAGTTCAACACTGACCATAGTTCAATAGTTCAACACTGACCATAGTTCAGCACTGACCATAGTTCAACACTGACCATAGTTCAATAGTTCAGCACTGACCATAGTTCAGCACTGACCATAGTTCAACACTGACCATAGTTTAGCACAGACCATAGTTCAACACTGACCATAGTTCAGCACTGACCATAGTTCAATAGTTCAGCACTGACCATAGTTCAATACTCTGCATAGCTGAACAGAACCAGAGCAGTGATGATGTTGACCATGTTTTAATTACGACCAGAATGGCGTGGACATTCACTGTAGTGGAATTGCTGATCACCAAGTGAATGTCCATCTGTTACCACACACACACACACACACACACACACACACACACACACACACACACACATCTACACACACACACACACACACACACACACATCTACACACACACATCTACACACACACAGATACACACACACACACACACACACACCACATCTACACACACAAACACACACACACACACAGATACACACACACGACACACAGACACACACACACACACACACACACACACACACACACACACACACACACACGCACGCACACACGCACGCACGCACGCACGCACGCACGCACGCACGCACACACACACACACACACACGCACGCGCGCACACACACACACACATACGCGCGCGCGCGCGGACGTACACACACGCAATGCATGGTGAATATAAGTCAATTTCAGAAGAAAAAAATATGAGTGGGAAAAAAAATAGGACGATGGAGACCCACTGTCAAAAAAAAGAAAAAAAAAAAAGGAAAGAAAGAAAAGGAAAGAAAGAAAGAAAAAAAGAAAAGAAACAAAGAAAGAAAAAAAGAATTAAAAAATGGAAAAAAATTGGAGGTTGGTGGACGGACCCCCCCCCCCCCCCCCCCCCCCCCCTCACCCGACAAAAAAACAAAACAAAACAAAACTGTAATGTAATTAAAATCAGCGTGGTGTTGACACTAACAGTCGTTTAATTACGACCGGGTTAGTGTTGACACTAACTGTAGTTTAATTACGATCAGTGTGGTAATGACACTAACTGTAGTTTAATTACAACCAGAATGTTGATGACGCTAAATGTAGTTTAATTACGACCAGAATGTTGATGACGCTAAATGTAGTTTAATTACGACCAGTATGGTGTTGGCACTAACTGTAGTTTAATTACAATCAGTGTAGTATTGACACCAACTATTTTTAACTACGTCAAGTGTGGTGCTAACAGTAATTGCAGTTTAATTACCACCAAAGAGCGGGATTACCATGAAAGAACACACACACACACACACACACACACACACACACACACACACACACACACACACACACACACACTCGCAGACTTACGGACACATGCATGCATACGTATGCACACACAAAGAACGTGCAGAGAGAGAGAGAGAGAGAGAGAGAGAGAGAGACAGACAGACAGACAGACAGACAGACAGACAGACAGACAGACAGACAGAGATCCAACCCCCCACCCCCCCAACACTCACACACGCACACACATTTTTCACTCTCTCTCTGTCTCTCTCTCTCTCTCTCTCTCTCTCTCTCTCTCTCTCTCTCTCTCTCTCCACACACACACACACACACACACACACACACACACACACACCACACACACACAGAGACGACAGAGCAGACGTAGAGACAAGCACTGACCAGTGGTCACGCCCCGTGGACGGCTGACACTGACCACACACACTGGTTCCCTCCACACAGAGGACGTGCCATTCCGCTGCAGTCCTGGTCTTTCGTCATGCTGGCTCTGTCCAGTCGCTGCTTTGCTTTCATCCAGATTGCACGTGTACAGTCCGTCCATGATTGGTCTGTCAGCTGTAGTGTGTGTTATCCACGAGTTGTCTCTGTGTGTGCTATAATGATTGGACTTCACTGTTTGCTGGTGTGGATTTTTGTTTGGTTCTGTTGTAATGTAGGGAGTTCAGAATTACAACGCCCCCACCCCCGCCCCCTCCTCTCCTCGCAAATGAGGTTCTATTGGAATTTCAGATATCTGACATTATCACCATATCATATTAATGAGATTAACAAATGAAACACCTATTAACTATACATAGGACATACCTAAACACTTTAACCTACCATCAAGGATATCTTAATGTCAAAAAAAAAAAAAGTTGCAAAACGTGTATTTCAGAATGTGTGGGGAAAAACAGATCAACGACAAACATCCAGCACAACAAATGTTTTTAGAAAACAAACAAAACAAACAAAACAAACAAACAAACGCGCGATCAAAATCAAGAGGTGGGGGGGGGGGGCGTACACACACACACACACACACACACACACACACACACACACACACACCACACACACACACACACACACACACACGTACACTCACACACACAAAGGAAAAAAGTCAGCTGCAGACGACTAATGTAGTTTATGTCAAATAAATGTTTACATAAACATCTCGATTAAATTTCTACATTCATAGTAACTGTCATGCCATGTGTTCGTGATCAGCACGCTAGAAGATTCGAAGCGGTGTTCTGTTATCAGACAGGTCTGGCAATATTTTGTAGCAAAAGATATCACGGCTCACTTTGAATTCAGAAGTTCAGAATT
>CM065745.1:3990067-3997567 GCA_033310375.1 Conus canariensis
CTGATGAACAGATGGTCCGAATCACAGATGGTCAGAAGACTGGATTCGCTCATGAACAGATGGTCAGAAGACTGATGAACAGATGGTCAGAAGACTGGATTCACTGATGAACAGATGGTCAGAAGACTGATGAGCAGATGGTCAAAAGACTGGATTCACTGATGAACAGATGGTCAGAAGACTGATGAGCAGATGGTCATAAGACTGGATTCGCTGATGAACAGATGGTCAGAAGACTGATGAGCAGATGGTCAGAAGACTGGATTCACTGATGAACAGATGGTCAGAAGACTGATGAGCAGATGGTCAGAAGACTGGATTCCCTGATGGGAAAGAGCACACTGGAGCAACAACTGGCCAGGCTGGTGACACTATAGAGAACCTGTAGGGACAGACTGGAGACACTGTATACAGAACCTGTAGGGACAGGCTGGAAACACTGTACACAGAACCTGTAGGGACAGGCTGGAGACACTGTATACAGAACCAGTAGGGACAGGCTGGAGACGCTGTATACAGAACCTGTAGGGACAGGCTGGAGACACTGTATACAGAACCAGTAGGGACAGGCTGGAGTCACTGTATACAGAACCTGTAGGGACAGGCTGGAGTCACTGTATACAGAACCTGTAGGGACAAGCTGGAGGCACTGTATACAGAACATGTAGGGACAGGCTGGAGACACTGTATACAGAACCTGTAGGGACAGGCTGGAGACACTGTATACAGAACCTGTAGGGACAGGCTGGAGACACTGTATACAGAACCTGTAGGGACAGGCTGGAGACACTGTATGCAGAACCTGTAGGGACAGGCTGGAGACACTGTATACAGAACCTGTAGGGACAGGCTGGAGACACTGTATACAGAACCTGTAGGGACAGGCTGGAGACACTGTATACAGAACCTGTAGGGACAGGCTGGAGACACTGTATACAGAACCTGTAGGGACAGGCTGGAGACACTGTATACAGACCCTGTAGGGACAGGCTGGAGACACTGTATACAGAACCTGTAGGGACAGGCTGGAGACACTGTATACAGAACATGTAGGGACAGGCTGGAGACACTGTATACAGAACATGTAGGGACAGGCTGGAGACACTGTATACAGAACCTGTAGGGACAGGCTGGAGACACTGTATACAGAACCTGTAGGGACAGGCTGGAGACACTGTATACAGACCCTGTAGGGACAGGCTGGAGACACTGTATACAGACCCTGTAGGGACAGGCTGGAGACACTGTATACAGAACATGTAGGGACAGGCTGGAGACACTGTATACAGAACATGTAGGGACAGGCTGGAGACACTGTATACAGAACATGTAGGGATGCCTATGAAATGAAACAAGCAAAACTGAAGACACCTCCTCAAAAATCTAGACGCCGGCGAGAGACGGGGGTAACATCCAAAAGAAAAAGAAGAATCTTAGATGAAATAGATTAAGGCTGCCTCAGAAGCTGAGAAGACACGGTTGGAGAAGCTCTAGGGAGACTTGAAAGCAAAAAGCAACACACACACACACACACACACACACACACACACACACACACACACACACACACACACACACACACACACACACAAAACAAAGAAAGAAAATGTGCAGGACTGCTTCTTCAAAGACCCCTTCCAGTTTGCCAGAAAACTAATCGAGCAGCCAGAATCTGGAACACTCGCAGTAGACAGAGAAACCCTTGAGCAGCATCTCAGGAGAATATATTTCAACTCCTAGAGCAGAGCATCACATGGAATCCAGGGCTTGGAGTATCCTGCAGCGCCAGAGAAATGTTCAATGACAAACCACCAACACTAGATGAGATAAAGAAAGTGGTTCAGAGAGCCAGAGGCAAATCGTCGCCTGGGCCATATGGAATACTGTAACAGCTGCATAAGAAACGTGCCATTGTTCTGGAGCGGCTCCATAAAATGATAAGATCAACATGGAGGAACTTGGAGATCAGCGACCAATGGATGGTAGCTGATGGAGTGTACATTCCCAAAGAGCAAAGCTCGTGTTACATCAACCAGGTTAAACCAATATCACTTCTGAATATCGAGGGGGAAATTTTCTTGTCTGTCCTGGCAGCCAGACTGACTAAACCCCTGACAGGAAATGAGTTCTTGGATTGTCAGTCCAGAAGGGAGGCATCCAAGGGGTTTCTGGTGTGTAGAACATGCCACTGTGATTTGGCACGTGTAGAACATGCCACTGTGATTTGGGACGTGTAGAACATGCCACTGTGATTGGGGACGTGTAGAACATGCCACTGTGATTTGGAACGTGTAGAACACGGCACTGTGATTTAGGAAGTGTAGAACATGCCACTGTGATTTGGACGTGCAGAACATGCCACTAGATTGGGGACGTGCAGAACATGCCACTGTGATTGGGGACGTGCAGAACATGCCACTGTGATTTGGGACGTGTAGAACATGCCACTGTGATTGGGGACGTGCAGAACATGCCACTGTGATTGGGGACGTGCAGAACATGCCACTGTGATTGGGGACGTGCAGAACATGCCACTGTGATTTGGGACGTGTAGAACATGCCACTGTGATTTGGGACGTGTAGAACATGCCACTGTAATTGGGACGTGTAGAACATGCCACTGTGATTTGGGACGTGTAGAACATGCCACTGTGATTTGGGACGTGTAGAACATGCCACTGTGATTTGGGACGTGTAGAACATGCCACTGTGATTTGGGACGTGTAGAACATGCCACTGTGATTTGGGACGTGTAGAACATGCCACTGTGATTTGGGACGTGTAGAACATGCCACTGTGATTGGGACGTGTAGAACATGCCACTGTGATTTGGGACGTGTAGAACATGCCACTGTGATTTGGGACGTGTAGAACATGCCACTGTGATTTGGGACGTGTAGAACATGCCACTGTGATTTGGGACGTGTAGAACATGCCACTGTGATTGGGGACGTGTAGAACATGCCACTGTGATTTGGGAAGCAAGACAAAGAGCTAGGTCAGACAAACGGGACCTCGGCGTGGTGTGGCTCGATCTGGCAAACGCATATGGATCAGTTCCACACAAGATGATTCAACTGGCTCTCGAGATGTATCATGTCCCAAAGAACATCAGAGAAATGCCGAGGAAGTGCTTCCATGGCTTCTGAATGAGGTTCTCACAAAAGACAGCACAACAGACTGAATCAATCTGGAAACTGGTATAGCAATGGGCTGTGCAGTATCTCCAACACTGTTTGTGTTGGCACTGGAGGTCATCTTGAAAGCTGCCATGAACTGTACAGGCGAATACCAAATGCCCCCTCTAAAGGCCTTCAGGGATGACACAACAGTGTTTTTCACCAAGGAAGATGAGACACACAAAGTACTGAAGCAGTTAGACAAATTTGTTGCTTTATTCAGAATGAATTTCAAGCCATACAAATCACTCTCCCTGCGAAAAGGAAAAAAATAACAGTCGAGTTCACCATAGCCAACCTATCCATTCCAACTGTAACAGAAGAACCAGTCAAGAGCCTTAGGAGGTGGTATGATGACTCCTGGAAAGACACAAAGGGGGGAGAGGAAACCAAGCGAACGGCAGAAGAAAGCCTGCAGGTAATAGACCAGTGTGGGTTTCCTGGCAAGTACAAGGTCTTTGTGGGCTCATCATCCTATGACCTCATGAAACAGCTCGGGATTTCAGTGAAGAAGAGGACCAGAACTCTGAAGGCAATGGCAGAGGCAGCCGGATCTGGTCAAGGCGGGATAAAACTGATCTCCGTAAGGCTGAAATCACCCAACTTAGAACAAGTGTATGTTATCTGCAGGGTTGGACATCTGTCTGAATAGGTACGCCTTTGAACCCCCACCCATCCAAAAACTTCCGGGTTCAAGTTCCGGCGTCGCCAGGGGAAAAAAAAAGCTGGCAATAGAACGGCATCTGGGAGTCATGACCTGGATGCAGCCCGGCCCCCTTAGAGTGTAAGGAGTTCAGGGCTGAAACACTTGTCTGAGGGGTTTCTTCTCTGAAGGCCTGCTGTCAAGGTTTCCCAGAGTTTCTTCCTACTACTACCTTGTGCTCAAAGTAGCCTGCTATATCAACCGCATAACACGTTCAGTGCAGGCCAGATCTTGTCATCATTGCAGGTCAAATCTTGTCATCATTACAGGCCAAATCTTCTTGTCATCATTAGAGGTCAAATCTTCTTGTCATCATTACAGGTCAAATCTTCATGTCATCATTACAGAGCAGGTCAGATCTTCTTGTCATCATTACAGGTCAAATCTTCTTGTCATCATTGCAGGTCAAATTTGTCATTGTTACAGGTCAAATCTTCATGTCTCATTACAGAGCAGGTCAGATCTTCTTGTCATCATTACAGGTCAAATTTCTTGTCATCATTACAGGTCAAATCGGTAATCTTGTCTATTACAGGTCAATCTTCTTGTCATCATACAGGTCAATACAGTCAATCTTGTCATCATTGCAGGTCAAATCTTCTTGTCATCATTACAGGTCAAATCTTCTGTAATCATTACAGGTCAAATCTTCATGTCATCATTAAGGTCAAATCTTCTTGTCTATTACAGGTCAAATCTTCATTGTCATCATTACAGGTCAAATTTGTCATCATTACAGGTCAAATCTCTTGTCATCATTACAGGTCATGCAGATCAAATTGTCTCATTACAGGTCAAATCTTCATGTCATCATTACAGGTCAAATGCAGGTCAAATCTTGTCATCATTACGTCAATCGTTTGTATCATTACAGGTCAAATCTTCTTGTCATCATTACAGGTCAAATCTTCATTGTCATCATTACAGGTCAAATGCAGGTCAAATCTTGTCATCATTACAGGTCAAATCTTCATGTCATCATTACAGGTCAAATGCATGTCAAATCTTGTATCAGTACAGGTCAATATCTTTCTATGTCTGCATCATTTACAGGTCAAATCTTCAATGTCATCATTACAGGTCACGTCTGGTACATGGCATATTCAGTCAAATCCTTGTCATCTTACAGGTTCGATATCTCATTGGCATCATTACAGGTCAATATGCAGGTCAAACTTGTCATCATTCAGGTCAATTGTCATTCCTGACAGGTCAAAATAACTTGTCATCAATACAGGTCAAATGATGTCATCTGTCATCATTACAGGTCAAATCTTCATGTCATCATTACAGGTCAAATCTTCAGTCATCATTAAGGTCAAATCTTCTGTCATCATTACAGGTCGAATCTGCTATGTCATCATTTACAGGTCAATGCAGGTCAATCTTGTCATCATTACAGGTCAAATCTTGTCATCATTACAGGTCAAATCTTCATGTCATCATTACAGGTCAAATCTTCTTGTCATCATTACAGGTCAAATCTTCATGTCATCATTACAGGTCAAACATCAATCTTGTCATCATTACAGGTCAAATCTTCTTGTCATCATTGCAGGTCAAATCTTTGTCATCATTACAGGTCAAATCTTCATGTCATCATTACAGGTCAATCTTCTTGTCATCATTACAGGTCAATCTTCTTGTCATCATTACAGGTCAAATCTCTTGTCATCATTACAGGTCAAATCTTCTTGTCATCATTACAGGTCAAATATGCAGGTCAAATCTTCTTGTCATCATTGCAGGTCAAATCTTGTCATATTACAGGTCAAATCTTCTGTCATCATTACAGGTCAATCTTCTGTCATCATTACAGGTCAAATCTTCTTGTCATCATTACAGGTCAAATCTTCTGTCATCATTACAGGTCAAATCTCTTGTCATCATTACAGGTCAAATTCTTGTCATCATTACAGGTCAAATCTCTTGTCATCATTACAGGTCAAATCTTCTTTCTTAGTCAAAGCAGGTCATTCTTGTCATCATTACAGGTCAAATCTCTTGTATCATTACAGGTCAAATCTTCTTGTCATCATTACAGGTCAAATTTCTTGTCATCATTACAGGTCTAATCAGGTCAAATCTTGTCATCATTACAGGTCAAATCTTCATGTCATCATTACAGGTCATGAGTCAAATCTTGTCATCATTACAGGTCAAATCTTCTTATCATTACAGGTCAAATCTTCTGTCATCATTACAGGTCAAATCTTCTCATCATTCAGGTCAAATCTTCTTGTCATCATACAGGTCAATCTTCTGTCATCTTACAGGTCAATCATCATGTCATCATTACAGGTCAATCTTGTCATCATTACAGGTCAAATCTCATCATTGTCATCATCAAATTGCATCATACGTCAATCTTACATAAGTCATTCTTAGTCAATTCGTATCATCGGTCAACTTCTTCATCATTACAGTCAATCTTCTTGTCATCATTACAGGTCAAATAGCAACTGTCATCATTACAGGTCAAATCTTGTCATCATTACAGGTCAAATCTTCATGTCATCATTACAGGTCAATCTCTTGTCATCTTACGTCAAATTTATCATCTCATTCAGTCACATTCATTCAGGTCAATCCTTGTCTATTCAGTCACTTATCTTCAGCACTCATATCGTCATCTTTCATCGTCATCTTCATATCTTGTCATCATTACAGGTCAAATCTTCATGTCATCATTACAGGTCAATCTTGTCATCATTCAGGTCAATCTTCTTGTCATCATTGCAGGTCAAATCTTGTCATCATTACAGGTCAATCTTCTTGTCATCATTGCAGGTCAAATCTTGTCATCATTACAGGTCAAATCTTCTTGTCATCATTGCAGGTCAAATCTTGTCATCATTACAGGTCAAATCTTCTTGTCATCATTACAGGTCAACTCTTCTTAGTCTCATTAATTACAGGTCAACTCTCTTGTCATATTACAGGTCAAATCTTCTTGTCATCATTACAGGTCAAATCTTCTGTCATCATTACAGGTCAAATCTTCTTGTCATTATTACAGGTCAGCTCTTCTTGTCATTATTACAGGTCAAATCTTCTTTCATCTTACAGGTCAAATCTTCTTGTCATCATTACAGGTTCTTGTCTCATTACAGGTCAATCTTTTGTCATATTACAGGTCAGTCTTCTTGTCATCATTCACGTCAAATCTTCTTGATCATTACAGGTCAAATCTTCTTGTCATCATTACAGGTCAAATCGGTCATCTTGTCATCATTACAGTCAAATCTTCTTGTCATCATTGCAGGTCAAATCTTCATGTCAACATTACAAGTCAATCTTCATGTCATCATTACAGGTCAAATCTTCTGTCATCATTACAGGTCAAATCTTCTTGTCATCATTGCAGGTCAAATCTTGTCATCATTACAGGTCAATCTTCTTGTCTCATTGCAGGTCAAATCTTGTCTCATTACAGTCATCTTGTCATCATTACAGGTCAAATCTTGTCATCATTACAGGTCAAATCTTCATATCATCATTAGAGGTCTAATCTTGTCATCATTACAGGTCAAATCTTTTTGTCATCATTACAGGTCAAATCTTCATGTCATCATTACAGGTCAAATCTTCTTGTCATCATTACAGGTCAAATCTTGT
>CM065745.1:4015067-4027567 GCA_033310375.1 Conus canariensis
TTTCCTGGATTCTGTCTATCTCCTTTCTTGTGTAGTGGTATAATCACCGCCCTTGACCATTCTATGGGGAAGTAACTATCTTGGTATAACTTGTTGAATAATTTCGTTAAGAATGGCACTATATTTTGTCCTATGGTTTTAAGAAATTCAGGAGGGATTTCATCAATACCTGGTGATTTGCCTTTTTTTAATTTTTCTGTAGCTGATCTTACTTCATTTTCGGTTATCTCTTCGTCTAATTTTTGTACTTGAATTTCGTTTAACACTTCTTCTTCTTCTTGTGGTCCTTCTTCTCTATCGTTTAGTATTTCTGTGTCATGTGGATTCAAAATGCTTTCGAAATGCGTTTTCCACTGAGTAATATTAATAGATGGTAATGTGTTCTTCTTCCTTCTAACACTTTTTATGGTGCTCCAGAACATTCGGCTGTCCTTGCGATTTTGTACTAGTGTGTCGTATGTTTGCTTTTTATACTGTTTTTTCTTTTCTCTAATTATTTCTTTGTATACTGCTCTTTTATTCCTGTAAGCCTCTCTCCTTACTTGATAAATGGTTGGGTTTTTATCCTTTTTCGTCCATGTCAGTCTATTGAGTGCTTGTTTTGCTTCTTTCTTTTTGATTTGACATTTTTTATCATACCAGCTGTTTGTAGTCTTACATTTTCCTCCTATACCTATTGTTCTGTACATGTCTTTCCCTGCCTCTTTTAATAGCTTATTAAATCTGTCTATACTCGTGTCTACATTTCTCTCTATTTCTTCTGTTATTTGCGCCATTGTTTGTTTTGCCTCTTCCGATTCTATGAACTGGACATACTGTTGTTGTTTTGTGGGATCCCACTTTAGTTTCTTCACGTAAGATTTCTTGCCCTCGTTCTCTTGTGCGTTAGACAGTGTACTTTGTAATTCCATCATAATAGGCATATGCTGAGCTTCAACTCTCTCTACTATCTGACACTTATTCACATTTTCTAACAGTTCAACAGAACATATATAGTAATCTATAATACTGTTACCCCTTTCGGAATAAAACGTGTATGCATCGTCGAACTTTCCCATACAAAGACCATTTAGTGGCGTTACATTAAATGTTATACAAAATTCTATTAGTTTCTTGCCAAAACCATTTGTGTGGGGATCTTTAGACCTACGTGCATACACGTCCTGTTCTCTTCCTGTAATCTCATTTTCATCATCGATACTCAAGCTCCATTCCCCAATACGAGCATTAAGATCTCCTCCAATGATGTAATGGAAGTTGTTTCCTTGTTCTGTCTGTGCAAATATATATTGTTCAATTAGTTCTAGTGTGCATGAGTAATCTTTGTCAGAATAATATCGACTATCTACTGGATGTACATATGTACCTAAAAATAAAATATCTTTTTCACAATGCAATAGACTTTTCATTAACTTCACACAGAGTACATTTTCCATGTCAGTATTTATCAGCTGGACATATTCAGATAACTCTTTTTTTATCAACAGGATTGTTCCCCCGAGGGTCTTCCCATTCTAGTAAATTTGACCGCTGGACAATGTAATTGCAAAAACTCCTGGAATTTTAATTCGAAATCAAAAAATTTAGAAGTAAATGTTTCTGTTAAACAGCACAGATCAAAAGATGTGATAAATTCTAAAAAGTCTGGTTCCGTTAACTTATCTAATAATCCCCCCACATTCCAGCATACAAAGGATAGGTTTCTTTTTCCACTCTCATCTTCCTTTCTTCTTTCATTCCCACTCGCTCTCTCTCTCGTTCCCACATTCATGTCGTATTCTGGTGTCTTTTCATTGTTCTCTTGAGTTCGTGTGGTCTGTGGTGCCTGTGTACGGCCGTGGCCTGCCCTTCATTTCTTACCTTTTCCTTCCTTCGTAGTTGAATTCGTGCGTGTGCTACTTGTTGTTTTGCTGGGTGCCTTCCTGCTACTGGTGTGTGAACTTAACGTTTTGTTTGTTTTGCATTGTCCTCCCTTCTCTCCCTCCTCCCCACCAGCTCTGCCCCCCTCCTCGCTGTCCGTCAACGCTGTACTACTGCATTGAATTCGCACCGTTTCGTCCAGAGTTGTTTGCCGCGAGCCCCCACCCCTGTCCAACCTCTCCCTTTCCCCCTCTGCTAGGCTGGCTCTGTCTTGTTTACCACATGTGACCACTTGTCTGTCGCGCCGCGGGTATGGTGTTGTGTCAATTGTCGCCTCGCCGACCACCGCGCGCGCTGCATCTACGCCAGACCTTGACCCCGGTGGGTCCCAGAAGGGTTCTGATTGGTCCTTGGGTTTGTTTTGGTTTTTGGATGTGTGTGCGGTGACCTGTGTGAGCACGTGGTTACTGTCTGAACTTGGGAGCGGGCTGACACGTGTTTCTGTGTTGTGTGTTACATTCATGCCTTCATTCTTCCTTTCCTCAGACGCACCCCCTCTCCCATTTCCCCTCTCCTTTTCTCCCCCCACTGACACCTCTCTATTACCCTCTGCTCTCTCTCTCTGTTTTTGGGGGATCTGCAGAGGTTCCAGTACCCTGTCCCAATCAACCCTGATCTCCCTCCTCTCTCTCCTTCTCCTGTCTCCTCCCATGCCATCAGATTTTCACTCTCACATACACTCCCTTCTCCTGCCTCACTCTCTCTCTCACCACTTTCATCCCCACTGTCACTCCTACTGGCACTCATCATCTGTGTAATCTGCTCGGTTGCTTTCTTTCTTTCTCTCTTCCTTTCTTCATTCCACTCTTTCTCTCTTCTCAACTCATTTACCCTTTCCTTCTCCCTTTGCTCTCTCCTCAGTCTCTCTCTCTCTCTCTCAGTCCCACATTTTCACGTTCCATCCTTCCATCATAGTCTTTGTAGCTCCATCCTTCATGACTGTCCGACACTCTTCCTCTGAACCACGATTGTCTATTTGTCTCTTGAAGACTTGCTGTGGCGTACCCATGCCCGTTCCTGCCGTCATATCTGGAGGTCCGCTCCGCTGGTCCGTGGGTCCGCACCGCTGGTCCGTAGGTCCGCTCCGCTGATCCGTAGGTCCGCTCCGCTGGTCCGCAGGTCCGCTCCGCTGGTCCGTGGGTCCGCACCGCTGGTCCGTAGGTCCGCTCCACTGATCCGTAGGTCCGCTCCGCTGGTCCGTAGGTCCGCTCCGCAGGTCCGTAGGTCCGCTCCACCGGTGGGATGGGCTGCTCCCTCACGTACAGCTTCCCTCCGACGAAGTAACCGGACTTGCCCGTCTCCCTCAGCTCACGTAGTTGTGCTGTCTGGCGCCTCGTCCGGTCCTGGCTCACCGCGATCCCTTCTGCTTTCATAGTTTCCCTGGCCTCCCGGTTCCTCAGCACCCGCATAGCGTCCCCCCATCGTAACATTTTGGCTATCACAGGCCTAGGGCGTTTGTTTGATGGGTTGAACCTTCCCAGTCTGTGGGCCCGTTCCACTGCGTCTGCTGCCCAGTCCTCCTCCTTCATGTACTTTTCCAGTACCCCTTTGACAATGTCTTCGCAGTTCTCGGGTCCACTCCCTTCGTCTCCTTCTTTTAGCCCGTAGAACTTTAGGTTGTTCCTACGGGAAAAACCTTCAAGTTTGTCCATTTCGTCCTCCATACGTGCTAGTCTGCCTGCCATGCGTTCCTGTGTTTCGTCTAAATGTTGAACTGCCCTCATATTTGCCTGTATGTCTTGTTTTGTGTCAGCTAGCTCTTGAACTAGGCTGGTAAGTGTGTCTGACATTTGTGTCTGTTTGACATCTATCTTCTTAATTGTGTCTACTTGTGATTTGAAAGAGTCTGCCAGAGATGTGATTGTATTGAATATTTGTGTCATCTGCGTTTCCATCGTGCTAAATCTGGTGTCGATTTTGTGTTCCAGCTTGCGTGCTTCTTCCTCAATTTTCTCATTAACATTCGGTCCGGGGTTCGTTTCGATATCGTTACTTAGAATCAGCCTCCTGCGTACATACGAAATGTTCAAGATGATCAGTAGTGCCACTAACAATGTCACTTTCGGGTTGCTCCGACCGGCCCCTAGCATTTCGTTCATAACTGACCAGTTCATGATTGCTGTCAGCGCCCAATTCATGCTTGCCGTCATCGCCGCCATCTTTGTTGACATTCTACTGACCTCGTTTCCAGTTGCGTTAACTTCTTGTATCGAAAAGGTGGCAGTTCCAGTCCCCCGCTCTTCCACACCGATCACACCGTTCCTGACAATTGCTCTCGGTCCAAAAGCCCCTGTAGTCATATCCAGAGCACTGATCGTGGTTAGTGCAAACGTCCAAAACACCACCGAACACAGCAGTATCTCCTTCACCCCTGCAACCTTTGACCCCTCTCTCATTCCCTTCACTTCCTTTCTCCTTCCTTTCCGCATTGTCCCTCCAAAAAGTCCGATTCTGGCCCTCCACTCGCACAGGTCTATCATTCTGCAGTTCTCGCAGCTGCAGACACTTCCACAAACACTTCTTCTAATTAATATCACCACTGGAACGATACTTGGAGCACTGTAATCCGCCCAACAACACACTTTTGACCGGAGCTCATCCCGCCCGATGTTTACCAGTCGCCATCTTGTTGCGTACTCCCAAAGAGAGAGAGAGAGAGAGAGAGAGAGACTTCAGTCTTCAGACTTCAGATGGTTTATTGTTCAGACGTTGTGTCCATACAATCGAGTGAGTTATTATGAATATCATTGTGGAGCATTTCTGTGACGTCGTTACACACATAATACTTTAGAACTCTCTCTCTCTCTCTCTCTCTCTCTCTCTCAAGTAAACAGGAATGGAACACGTGAGTGCGCAAGCGCTCACACAAAAATAAACGCACGCGAGCAAGCACACACGTACACAATCAAAAAATTTACGCAAGTTAACGGGAGATGACGCATGAAAGAATGGTAGGCCAGCAGCCCGTAAGCAATACGTGACAACAAATCAAACAATGAATTTATCCACAGTCGCACGTGAAAAGACGGTGATCCAACATGTTACTGCGGAGTTTGAATGCATAAAAAATAAACTTGGCCAGATTCACTGTTGATGTTGGAATAGTGGTATTGAGAATGGATAATTCTGCGTTCTGTAGAACAACAAATTGAAACCTTACAGATATATCTTACGTAGGTCGTCATAAATCGGGCAGAAGAACAAAAAATGGGTTTCATCTTCTTGAGAGGCTAGACAAAAAGGACATTGTAACACGTCGATATCTTCTGATTTGTATCTATATGCGTTACACTTCAGATCTGTTATTCCCAAACGAAATTTAGTGAACATGTTTCTAACGTAATGTGAATTAATAACATCGAAATATTGTTCACGCTCCAATAAGCTTTTAAAACTACAGTAAAGTTCGTATCGGTTGCTGTCAGAGAGTTTTGACGACCAATTTTGTTTAGCACAATCAATCAATCGTTGTTTAAATTCCTTCAGGAAACTTTCTCTGTTTCCGACACCTGTGAACACCATACATGTCCAAAACCATTTACACACAACATTCTTCTGTTTTTAGTGGCCCACGTTTCCTTTCCTTTATCGTCCATTTCTTTAAGCATTTGGTAAGCCATGTTAGAAAATCTGTTTTCAGGTAATGCACAAAGTCTAAGCCAATAAGAAATACACCGTACTGAAGCTTGAACAAAGTGAGGAAATCGACCAAGTTCACTATACACCATTAGATTTGGTGTACGGAGAGCTACATTCAGTAACCGTTTACATGCAAATAAATGTACTTTTTCTATCTCTTCTATTTCATCAGTACCCCAAATTTCTGACGCATACAACAGTATTGGTACAATCTGGGCATCAAAAAGCTGAAAGAATATTTTTGGGTCAGTACAATTGATTCTCCACATGGTTCTAAATATGTCTACAACACATTTCTTTGCTTTTGTAATCATGTCTTCAACAGACAATTTGCGGCTCAGGCGAGTAGTGAAGTTGAGGCCGAGGTATTTGTAAACGTTTACTACTTCAACATCTTGGGTTCCATAATTCCATTTTTCATGTTTTGATAAGTAGCCCCCATTTCTGAACACCATTATTTTTGTTTTACTGAGGTTCACTTTCAGTCCGAGTTCTGCCGATATTACAAATAAGTTGTTTAGCTGAGTTTGAAGACCACACGGGCTGGATGAAAACAAAGCAATATCATCAGCAAACATTAGCAAAAATAACTCAGTAGTGTCAGGTCTAAGCTGGAAGCCATGTTTACCGTTACTGATTATATAAGCAGCTAATTCGTTAATAATAAAAGAAAATAGTGTTGGAGAAGCCAAACAGCCCTGCTTAAGTCCTTGAAGGCATTCAAAATAGTCGGTATAAACCAGATCATCTCTTACGCAAAATTTCACAGAGTTGTACATTGCTTGGAGCGCTGAAAGCATTTTACCGATTCCGATCTTTAGTAAAATATTCCACAGTACGTGTCTCTTGACCGTGTCGAACGCTTTCTGAAAGTCGACAAAGGCTACATAAATCTTTCTGTTCAGAGCGAGATATTTCTGAACTAAGGCATTTAATGTGAAAATATGATCGATTGTTGAATAATCTTTGCGGAAACCAGCCTGTGTTTCAGATATAATATTGTATGTATTCGACCATTCTGACAACCTCTTATTCAATATATAAGTATACAGTTTGCTGAGGCAAGACAAAAGAGCAATACCACGATAATTATCGGGATTGTTAATGTCTCCTTTTTTATGGAGTGGAAATATGATAGCTTTAGACCATTCACTGGGATACGTACCCTTGGAAAACAATGCATTAAAATACTTTGTCAAAAAAGGGACAATCGCATCCTGTGAGACTTTTAAAACTTCATTTATTAACCCATCAGGTCCGGCTGCTTTTTCTGATTTTGAATGTTTTATAGCTTCTTTTACCTCTAATTCTGATATATCAATATTTAGGCAATCAAACAAGTTGTCAGCTTCGTTACCCTCTGGCTCAAAAATATCGTGAACGTGTTGTTCAGCATTGTCATTTAAGAGATTAGAAAAGTGACGAAACCAGTCTTCTTTTGGTATGTTATTTTTTAGTCTGGTTTTACGTTTCCATTTCTTTATTTCTTTCCAGAATGCCTGCGAATTATGTCGATTGTTGACAAGTCTATCTACAGCTTCCTTTTTGAATTCTTTTTCCTTAGTTGTAAGAGTAGTTTTATACTTTTTCCTTTCCTGTACGTATGATGATCTGTGTTCTAGTTTCTTGTTTCTATTAAAGATTCTTAACGCTTTTCTTGCGTTCTTCTTTAACAGGCGACAATCTTTGTCGAACCAAGGCTTACTTTGTTTAGAAGTGGGGACAACACCTTTAGGGTTATTGGGACAAATCCGCTTAGTCATGCACATTGCTGCATTTTTAATAGCACACATAAAAGTGTCCACAGCATCATCGATTGATCGTTCAATCTGAGCAGTGGCTTCTGCTATATGGTCAGAAAACGCAGGAGAAAAACAGGATTCATTGAGTCTATGTACTTCATCAGGGTTCCATATTATCTTATCAACAGAACAATGAGAGCTGTCACATAAGTTATCTGCATCATTTTCTGTAAGCAAACGATTTACTGAAAGCACAAGGGCATATGTACTGATTCCACTCTCTCTTCTACAACGAAATTTGTACATAAAGAAGCAAAGTCCGGAGAAGCAATAAAGTAATCATTTACACTTGCGCCACTAGGAGAAACAAAGGTAAATTGCTTTGATGCATCAGGGTAACAGAAGCCGTTTAAAATCAAAAGTTCATAGCAGGCACACAGATCTAAGATGTCTACCAAAGGCATTAAGAACCAAGTCTTCTGTCTGACGGTTATCAACAAATAACGCAGTGTTGTCATTCAACGTGTTTTCCAGCTCAGAATGGAATACATCAGAATTGGGTTGAAGGTTAGCTGTTCTGCTGAGAGAGAGAGAGAGAGAGAGAGAGAGAGAGAGAGAGAGAGAGAGAGAGGGATGAATGAATGAATGAATGAATGGATGAATGGATGAATGAATGAATGAATGAATGATATTTCATTCATTAAGGACTTTGCCCCTCATGTAAAAACAAAATGTTTAACACATTCAGTGGCAACGATAGAGATCACTAGACTCCGTATGTCATGACATCATTACAGAACGCAACTGAAATGCTTTGCACAAATATATATATATATATATATATATATATATATATATGTGTGTGTGTGTGTGTGTGTGTGTGTGTGTGTGTGTGTGTGTTAAAAAGTAAGGTTTAAAATTTTATCTACAACGTTGTTTCATGCGGTTGCAATCGTCAGGATGTGGTGGGTCTGTGCTGCCGGTGTTTTATAACTGCTTGTGTTGTCTGTCATCACGTGCTGTCTGTGTTTTTCGTGTGTTTCTGATTCTTGTTCACTGATAGGAATTTCCACTTGTGCCTGCAGTTGTTAACCATTTCTATCCTGGTGTTTAAAGTTGCCATTGTGGTTTGCATAGTATTATGTACTTTTCTGTTGAGCATAGGTTACATCTTTTTGAAATATTGTTGTATGGTGCTGCTCTTTTTATGATTTTCCAGGATATATTGTAGTCTATTTTTTTCCCATACGACGGGAAACTCAAAACAAACATAGGGAAAGAATTCTTCAAAATCCTAACAACTTCATTTCCAAAAGAACACAAACTGTCCAAAATATTTAACAAAAACACTGTCAAACTATCGTACTCATGTATGCCCAACCTCAAAACCCTAATTGATGCATCCAACAAAATGAAAACCAACACAGCAAAGAAGGGTGAAGAAAGGAAATCCTGCAATTGCACCAAAAAAGAGCAGTGTCCACTAAGCAATAAATGTCTTCACAACAATATTGTATACCAGGCTACTGTGACATCAGAAAATGAAAAAGAAACATACATAGGGATAACTGAAAACCACTTCAAAACCAGATATGCAAACCACAAACAGTCATTCAACAAAGAAAAACACAAAAACCAAACTGAATTGAGCAAATACATTTGGAAACTTAAAGACGCAAAAATAAACTATAACATATCCTGGAAAATCATAAAAAGGGCATCACCATACAGCAATATCTCAAAAAGATGCAACCTATGCCTAACTGAAAAATGATTAATACTATGTAAACCTCACCTAGCAACTCTTAATACTAAAACAGAAATAGTAAATAACTGCAGCATAAATGGAAATCGTTGTTAGTGAACACACCCCGTACAACAACCTGAAAATCCCCCCAAAAAACACGTGCAACCAACACGCACGTAAAAACAGCTACAACCGGGCCCCACACGCTATATAACACCGGCGGTGGGCAACCCAAACTCCATCCTGAAGATAGCATTATGCTAGAAAGAAATTTATAGATTTTAAGCACTCCTCTTAATACTTGTTTAATCTAACGTTGCTCCCCAAGGGGTTGAGCACTTGTGGAATTGTTTTAGGCATTTTAACACTACTGATATATATATATATATATATGGGGACATTGTGTATGCCACATGTAGAGACGCCTATGGAGCAAAACTACCCAAAGAGAAAACACCTCCAAAGAAATCCAGACGCCAAGAAAAGATGGACAAGATCAGGGTCCAAAAGAAAAACCTCAAGATGCAAATGAAGACCGCATTGCCAGCTGAAAAACAAGGCTTGGAAAAACTGTGGAAAGACCTGAAAGATAAACACAGCGCCCTCAGCAAAGCGGAATCTGCGAGGAAGAGGAAGAGCAAAAAGAAGAAGACACAAGAGCGCTTCTTCAGAGACCCCTTCCAGTTTGCCAGAACACTGTTTGAGCAGCCAAAATCTGGGACCCTAAGTGTGGACAAAGGAGTTCTTGAGCAGCATCTGAGGAAAACATACTCTGACCCACAGAGCAAAGCACCACTCGACATTCAAGGTCTGGTGTGGCCAACCAACCCTGAGGAACAGTTCAATGGCAAGCATCCAACGTTGGCGGAAATCAAGAAGGTGGTCGACAAAGCCAGAGCCAAATCATCACCAGGGCCAAACGGAATACCTTACCAGCTTTACAAGAAATGTCCCAAGGTGCTGGAGTGGCTCCACAGGCTGCTGCGATCGGCTTGGAGAAACCAGAAGATCAGCGGCCAGTGGATGACGGCAGATGGTGTGTACATCCCCAAAGAGCAAAACTCAAGTGACATCAGCCAGTTCAGGCCAATATCACTACTGAACGTCGAAGGGAAAATCTTCTTCTCTGTCATGGCAGCAAGGCTGACCAAGTACCTGATGGAAAACAAGTACTTGGATGTGTCAGTCCAGAAAGGTGGCATCCCAGGCGTGGCTGGCTGTGTAGAACACGCCACAATGATCTGGGACGCAATCCAAAAAGCAAAAACAGAAAAGAGAGACCTGGACGTAGTGTGGCTTGATCTGGCAAACGCATATGGATCTGTGCCCCATGAGATGATACAGTTGGCTCTTGAGATGTACCATGTGCCAAAGAACATCCGCGACATGCTCAAGAAGTACTTCAGTGGCTTCTCAATGCGGTTCTCTACCAAGGAGTACACAATAGACTGGATCAACTTGGAAGTGGGTATTGCAATGGGCTGTGCAATTTCCCCAATACTGTTCGTGCTGGCAATGGAACTCATCTTGAAAGCAGCAACAAACAACGCGAGACAAACAGACCTTGGCGATGGATACAAGATGCCTCCTCTCAAGTCCTTCATGGATGACACTACAGTGATTTCATCCAGAGAAGACGAGACACGTCATGTGCTGGAGAGGCTGGACGACATAGTTGCCTCATACAGAATGAAGTTCAAGCCAAAGAAATCACGGAGTCTCTCACTGAGGAAAGGAAAAGTGGCCGAATCTGTGGTCTTCAGTGTTGCCAACCAGGCCATTCCAACAGTCACAGAAGAACCAGTCAAGAGCCTTGGAAGATGGTATGATGATACGCTGAAAGACACACAAAGAGCAAAAGAAACCAAGCAGATGGCGGAGGAAGGCTTGGAGACCATTGACCAGTGTGGGCTCCCTGGCAAATACAAGGTCTGGTGTCTGCAGTTCATGCTGATACCAAAGCTCCTATGGCCTCTGATGATATACGACATCTGCACCAGCATAGTGGAGGCAATGGAAGCCAAAATCAACAAGTTCACAAGGAAATGGCTTGGTGTCCCACCCTGTCTGACTGACATAGCGCTGTACTGTCGCCAAGCAAAGCTGAAACTACCACTGAAATCCATCCTGGAGGAATACAAAGCAGGGAAGATCAGACTTCAAAGCATGCTGGAGGACTCAGGAGACAAGGTGGTAGAAGCAATCAAGCCCCAGCTGAAGACAGGCAGAAAATGGAAAGTTCAAGAGGCGATGGATTCTGCAAAAGAAAGTCTCAAGATCAGAGAAATAACAGGACACACACAGACCAACAGACAAGGACTGGGGGTGACCAAAACTGAATGGTGGTCAAAGGCCAAAGGAAAAGCCAAAAGAGACATGATGATTCAGGAGATGAGAAAAGAAGAAGACCAAAAAAGACTCCAAAAAGCAGTCCAGCAGAGCCAGCAAGGGCAATGGACAACGTGGGAGAATGCACTCCAAAGAAGTCTCACTTGGAATGACATTTGGCACATGGCCCCTCTCAGGATCAGCTTCATTCTCAGATCTGCATATGACCTTCTGCCCTCAAATGCAAACCTGGTGAAGTGGGGGAAAACAGACGATCCTGCATGCCCCCTCTGCCATGAAAAACAAACAGTGGAGCATGTCCTAAACTCATGTAAAGTAGCCCTGGCTCAAGGAAGGTACACATGGAGGCACAACCAAGTGCTCAAAGAGATTGTACAAGTAGTCTGGGCTAGTACCAACACCACAAAAGGGAAAATCAGGACTCCAAAAGCACCCGCAACATTCTTCACGGCAGGAGGCAGCAAATCATGGCCAAGAACAACAGTGCCACTCGAAACATGCAGGCAGAGTCTGCTGGACGGGGCAGATGACTGGGAGTGCACTGCAGACCTCCCAGAATGGAAGAGTCACCCAGAGATCATCAGCAAGAGTGGCATGAGACCAGACATAGTAGTCCACTCTAAGTCAACCATGCAGCTGATCATGATCGAGCTCACGGTGCCATATGAGAACAGAATGGAGGCAGCTCAAATCTACAAGACTGAAAAGTATGCTGATCTGGCAAACAGCCTGAGGAGAGAAGGCTATCAGGTCAAAGTCCTCACTGCAGAAATTGGAGCTAGGGGGTTTGTAGGAACGTCTGCATACAGCCTCATGAAACAGCTCTCAGTTGCAGGGAGGGAAAAAACCAGAGCCCTGAAAGCAATGGCAGAAGCGGCAGAGGGGTGTTCAAGCTGGATCTGGTCAAGGAGGAACAAAAGTGAACTTCATAAGGCTTAAATTTCCCTACAAATATCAGGTGTCCCTGTGGCTCAGTGGTTAAAGCGCGAGTCATTAAGTGGAAAATGAGCATGTCCAGAGGGTCATGGGTTCGAATCCCAGCCATGGCTCGTCCCAAGATGGGGAAAAAAAAAAAGGGGGGGGGGGGGGGCAGCAGAGGGACA
>CM065745.1:4030067-4032567 GCA_033310375.1 Conus canariensis
CTTCTTTGCCCATTCTCTCACAACGCCCTGCACCTATATACCCCCCCTCCTCCCTCCTCCCTTCATCCTATCCCCTCTCCTTTCGGCCGCCCCCTTCCCTCTCCCCCCACCCCTCCACTACTCTACTCCTCGCTCCCTTGCTCCCCCCCCCCCCCTCCACCCGGTTGAAATCTTGCTTGCGATCGTTTGTTTCCGTCTGCCCAACTTCGAAACAATGCTTTCTCTCCCTGACCACCAGTGATTAGCGTTATGTCCCTTGTGACCGCCATTGTTGTCGGTCTGGATATGGAGGAGTGTGAATCGACATATTGGATTGCTTCGCTGGCTGGCTGGGAGGCCGGTTGGCTGGCTGGCTGGCTGGTTGGCTGGGTGGATGGATGGTGGATGGATGGTTAGTTGGTTGGCTGGTGGCTGGCTGGCTGCTGTGCTGGATGGATGGATGGATGGTGGATGGGTGGATGGGTGGATGTGGATGGATGGATGGATAGATGGATAATGGTGGATGGATGGATGGATGGGTGGGTGATAGATGGGTTAGTTGGTGGCTGGTTGCTGCTGGCTGGCTGGTGGATGGATGTGTGGGTGGATGGATTATTCTGGTTGGCTGGTTGTCTTTTGGAGAATGCTTAGCTCATGTTAGGTCTGTGGGTCGGGTACGGGGTGTTTCAGTTAAAACAAAAACCAAAACAAACCATGCAGGCCACACAGCACAATTAGGATTTTTGCACTAAAACGCAATATAATCCAGGTAAGCGTTTTGAGCCCTACCATAAACTTCAGCCAGTATTTCATGTTAAACTGATAACAGTTGCTCAAAAGAAAACTCCCCACCAATTATTTCCCTGGTTTTGGGGGGATCTTCACTGATGAAATCACGAACAATCTTCCATTACATGACCTGCCCCTTAGTTGACACACATTTAAGGCCTTTGCACTCACCCGTCACCCTATCTTTGCGCCAGCCTCAAGCGCACAAAATAATCCCATTCCTTTGATTTTAATCTGTCTTCTTGGAACCACCTGGCTAGTACCTTCATGGCCATATGGAAGGAAATGGGGAGAATCGACTTTACGACAAAAAACAAAAACACAAACAATTCTCAAAACAATGTAATTGCGCCAGTCTATAAATATTCAACTCCTTAAGCAAGGCCTTGGTACATTCATTGTTGGTGTGCAGCCACGCTGTTCTAAAGACTCGGAGCTACTTGGTAACGGTAGTTGATCGCTTGCTTGCTTGGCCACATGGTTGGCTGTAGATGTTTTGGTTGGCTGATTAGTTGCTTGTTTGGCTTGTAAGTTGGTCGTGAGATGAAAGCTTGACTGATCAATTGCTTGTAAGCGAGTTGCTTGGTTTGTTTGACCAGTTATTGGGTTGGCTGGTGGGTTGGTGGGTGGGTTCGTTGACTTGACAAGGGTTTAGATGTTTGACTGATTGGTGAGTCAAACGGCTGATCGGTTTGTTGTTTTGGTGGTGGATTGTTTAGCTAGTCAGTCGCTTGGTTGGTGAGTTGGTTCAGGAGTCAACTGGTCGTTTAGTGGACCGTCAATCAGTGGCTCTGTTGAATGACTC
Source organism: Conus canariensis (assembly GCA_033310375.1). Taxonomy (NCBI): domain Eukaryota; kingdom Metazoa; phylum Mollusca; class Gastropoda; order Neogastropoda; family Conidae; genus Conus; species Conus canariensis. Next base: position 4,031,641 of record CM065745.1, read on the forward strand.
ATTGGTGTTTAATTAGTTGTTGTTGCTGTTGCTGTTGTTGTTGTTGCTGCTGCTGCTGCTGCTGCTGCTGCCGCAAGGGTTTTTTTTTTTTTATTCCTTGTCCTGGTTGTCTATATGCGTGTCACTGGAGATCGATAATTTCTTGAACTGTAGTTGCCAGAGATGACGGTGATGATTTTCTGAGTTTACCGTGAGGGTGATGATTGTCTGAGTCTACTGTGAGGGTGATGATTGTCTTGTCCGAGTTTACAGTGATCACCTGGCGCTCTGTTTGCGTGGGCATTGACGTCATCGTCATGTATGAATTCCAGATCATTCGTTGCTGACGTCTCGTCATGTTGAACACCAGGTCATTCTTGTTGCTGAGTTGCTGTCATGTAGATGAGTATTCTGTTGCTGCGTCTCGTCATGTAGAAGCAAGATATTCCTTGTTGTCTGTCTATCTGTCATGTAGAATAGCGATAATTTCTGTTGCTGAGTTTGTCCATGTAGAATGCAGATCATTCTGATGTTGTACGTCGTCATGTATAATAGCAGATCATACCGTGGTGACGTCTTGTCATGTTAGATAGCAGATCACTCTCTGTTGCTGCTGACGTCTCGTCATGTAGAACTAGCAGATCATTCTGTTGCTGACGTCTCGTCATGTAGAATAGCCAGATCATTCTGTTGCTGACGTCTCGTCATGTAGAATAGCAGATCATTCTGTTGCTGACGTCTCGTCATGTAGAATACCAGATCATTCTGTTGCTGACGTCTTGTCATGTAGAACACCAGATCATTCTGTTGCTGACGTCTCGTCATGTAGAATAGCAGATCATTCTGTTGCTGACGTCTCGTCATGTAGAATAGCAGATCATTCTGTTGCTGACTTCTCTCGTCATGTAGAATAGCAGATCATTCTGTTGCTGAAGGCCAAACAACAGG
>CM065745.1:4035067-4037567 GCA_033310375.1 Conus canariensis
TCTCTGTCTCTGTCTCTCTGTCTTCTCTGTCTCTGTCTCTCTCTCTCCCTCTCTTTCACTCTCTCTCTCTCTCTTTCTCCCACTCTCTCATCTTTTCCCACCCCCACTCTCTCACTCATTCCTCATCCCCCTCTCTCTCATTGTTTTACACACACCCACACACACACACACACACCAACACACACACACACACACAACACACACACTATATATAATATATATATATATATATATATATATATATATAACGATATGATTTTCTTTTACTTCTTAGGTGGCACCTTTGGTTGGTTTTTTGAAAACTCAACAAACATACTACGGTATTGCACACCAGCCTTATTCTGGGATAGCATTCTTCTTAAAACCGAAAAGGCAGAGGAGTTAAGTTACCACTTTCCGCGGTCACTGAGGAGAAACAATCAGGTTTCGAAATACCGGTATCTGACCAGGAGTTATATGTTAGTGAGTTTCCTCCCCATTGGAGATTGTCCCCCCCCCCCCCCCCCCCCCCGAACTATAAGCTTGCTGAAGGCTCATTTTGAGAAGCATTTATTATTATCCATTTACCCACTCAAGCACATACTGTTAGTTAGGCAGAATTATCTACCACTGCAGATATGAATGCTTATCTCCCCCTATTTCTTCAATCTAAGACATAAAAGCAAGCTTTGTTTATAATTGAATATATATATATATATATATATAATATATATTATATATATATATTTGTTTAAAATCAAGTATTAAAAGGAATATTAAAATCTACAATATTGTTTCGAGCTCTTGCTCTCGTCAGGATGATGTTTGGGTCACCCACCGCCGGTGTTTTATAGCGTGTGGGGCCCAATTGTCACTGTTTACACGTGCGGGTTAGTTGCACGTGTTTTTTTTTTTTTTGGTTTTCAGGTAGTTTGTGCCTACATACCTGAAAACTTCTCTTCTCTTCTCTTCACTTCTCTTCTCTTCTTTTCTCTTCTCTTCACTTCTCTCCTCTTCTCTTCTCGTCTCTTCTTTTCTCTTCTCTTCACTTCTCTTCTCTCCTCTTCTCTCCTCTCCTCTTCTCTCCTCTTCTCTCCTCTTCTCTTCTCTCTCTTCTCTCTCTTCTCTTCTCTTCTCTTCTCTTCTCTTCTCTTCTCTTCCCTTCTCTCTTCTCTTCTCTTCTCTTCTCTTCTCTTCTCTTCTCTTCCTCTCTCTCTTCTCTTCTCTTCTCTCTCTTCTCTTCTCTTCTCTCTCTCTTTCTCTTCTCTTCTCTCCTCTTCTCTTCTTCTCTTTCTCTTCTCTTCTCTCCTCTCTCTTCCTTTCTCTTCTCTTCTCTTCCTCTCCTCTTCTCTTCTCTTCTCTCTCTTCTCTCCTTTTCTCTTCTCTCTCTCTTCTCTTCTCTCCTCTTCTCTTCCTCTTCTCTTCTTTCTCTTCTCTCCTCTTCTTTCTCTCCTCTTCTCTTCCTCTTCTCTTCTCTTCTCTTCTCTTCTCTTCTCTCTCTCTTCTCTCTTCTCTTCTCTTCTCTTCTCTTCTCTTCTCTTCTCTTCTCTTCTCTTCTCTCCTCTTCTCTTCTCTCCTCTTCTCTTCTCTTCCTCTTCTCTTCTCTCCTTCCTCTCTCTCTTCTCTTCTCCTCTCTTCTTCTCTCCTCTTCTCCTTTCTCTCTTTTCCTTCCTTTTCTTCTTTCCTCTTCTTTCCTCTTCTCTCCTTCTCTTCTCTTCTCTTCTCTCCTTCTCTTCCTCTTCTCTTCTCTTCTCTTCCTTCTCTCCTCTTCTCTTCTCCTTCTCTTCTTCTTCTCTTCTCTTCTCTTCTCTCTCTTCTCTTCTCTCTCTCTCTTCTCTTCTCTCTTCTCTTCTCTCTCCTCTTCTCTTCTCTTCCTTCTCTCTCTTCTCTTCTCTTCTCTTCTCTTCTCTCTCTCCTTTCTCTCTCTTCTCTTCTCTCTCTCTTCTCTTCTCTTCTCTCTCTTCTCTTCTCTTCTCTTCTCTCTCTTCTCTTCTCTTCTCTCCTTTCTCTCTTCTCTCTCTCTCTTCTCTTCTCTTCCTCTCTTCTCTCTCTTCTCTTCTCTTCTCTCCTCTTCTCTCTCTCCTTTCTCTCTCTCTCTTCCTCTTCTCTTCTCTTCTCTCTCTCCTCTTCTCTTCTCTCCTCTTCTCTTCTCTCTCTCTCTTCTCTTCTCTTCTCTCTCTCTCTCTTCTCTCCTCTTCTCTCTCTCTCTTTCCCTTTTCTCTCTCTCTTCTCTTCTCTCTCTCTTCTCTCTCTCTCTCTCTCTCCTTCTCTTCTCTCTCTCTTCTCTTCTCTCTCTTCTCTTCTCTTCTCTTCTCTTCTCTTCTCTTCTTCTCTTCTCTCTCTTCTCTCTCTTCTCTCCTCTCTTCTCTTCTCTTCTCTTCTCTCCTTTCTCTCTCTTCTCTCTCTTCTCTTCCTCTCCCTCTCTCTCTTCTCTTCTCTTCTCTCCCTCTTCTCTTCTCTCTCTCTCTCTCTCTCCTTCTCTCTCTCTCCTCTCTCTCTCTCTCTCTCTTCTCTTCTCTTC
>CM065745.1:4045067-4047567 GCA_033310375.1 Conus canariensis
CTAGATTCTCTCTAAACCTCGCCATAAGAGAGAGAGAGAGAGAGAGAGAGAGAGAGAGAGAGAGAGAGAGAGAGAGAGAGAGAGGTTGAGAGTAAATAAATAAGTAAATAAAGTGAATAGAGAAAGAAATAAATGAATAGTAAATATATAGATGAATTCAAAAACATTAATAGATAAATAAATAGGTAAATTGATAAATACATAAATGACTGAAGAGGTAAATAAATGAATATATAAATAAACACATTGATGAATAAATAAATCAAAGAATAAATAAATGAATAAATAAACAGCAGATGAATGGCCTTACAGAGCGAAGAAGATCCAGAGCTAAATTTTCCCCTGCTAAAATGTCGGAAAGGAAACATGAAAGCTGTTGAAACACACAGGGCTGTATTTGGCTTTTTTCCCCAGATAAAATTTTGCAAAAGAAAGATATGCTATACACAGAGCTGTATCCGGCTTTTTTCCCCTGGTAAAATATCGGAAGAGAAACACGAAAGCTGCCGAAATACATAGAGCTGTATCCGGCTTTTTTCCCCTGGTAACATTTTGGAAGAGAAACATGAAAGCTGCTGTAATACACGGAGCTGTATCCGGCTTTTTTCCCCTGGTAAAATATCGGAAAGAAACATGTAACCTGCTGTAATACACGGAGCTGTATTTGGCTTTTTCCACTTGTAAAATGTCGGAAAGATAGATGGATACACAGAGCTGTACCCGACCTTTTCCTCTGGTAAAATATCGAGAAAAACATGAACGCTGTTGAAGTACACAAAGCTGTATTTGACTTTTTCCCCTGGTAAAATGTCGGAAAAGAACTATGAAGGCCGTTGCAATACACAGAGGTATAACTGACTTTTCCCCCTGGTAAAGTGCCGGAAAAGAAATATGAAAGCTCCTGTAATACACAGATCTGTATCCGACTTCTTTCCCCTGGTAAAATATCGGAAAAGAAACATGAAAGCTGTTGTAATACACAGAACTGTATTCGGCTTCTTTCCCCTGGTAAAATATCGGAAACAAATATGAAAGGTGTTCAAATACACAGAGCTGTATCCGGCTATTTCCTCTGGTGAAATATTGGGGAAAATGTGAAAACTGTTGAAATACACAGAACTTTATTTGGCTTTATTCCCCTGGTAAAATGTCGGAAAAGAAAGATGAAAGGTATTGTAATACACAGAACTGTATTTGCTTTTCCCACTGGTAAAATGTCGGAAAAGAAATATGAAAGCTGTTGAAATACACAGAGCTGTATTTGACTTGGTTCCCCTAGTATTATGTCGCAAAAGAAATCTCAAAGCTGTTGTAATACACAGAACTGTATCCGGCTTTTTCCCCTGGTAAAATATCAGGAAAATGTGAAAGCTGTTCCAATGCACAGAGCAGTATTTGGCTTTTCCCCCATGCTAAAATGTCAGATAAGAAATATGAAAGCTATCGTAATACACAGATCTATATCTGGCTTTTTTTTCCATTGGTAAAACATCGGAAAAGAAATACGAAAGCTATTGGAATACACAGAGCTGTATTTAGATCCCCCCCCCCCCTCCCCCAGTAATATGTCGGAAAAAAAAGATGAAAGCTGTTGAAAAACATTGAGCTGTATCCAGCTTCTTTCCCCTGGTAAATATATTGGGGAAAATATGAAATCTGTTGAAATACACACAGCTTTATTTGGCTTTTCCCCTGGTAAAATGTCGTAAAAGAAAGATGAAAGCTATTGAAATACACAGAGCTGTATCTGGCTTTTCCCCTGGTAAAATGTCGTAAAAGAAAGATGAAAGCTATTGAAATACACAGAGCTGTATCTGGCTTTTCCCCTGGTAAAATGTCGTAAAAGAAAGATGAAAGCTATTGAAATACACAGAGCTGTATCTGGCTTTTCCCCTGGTAAAATGTCGTAAAAGAAAGATGAAAGCTATTGAAATACACAGAGCTGTATCTGGCTTTTCCCCTGGTAAAATGTCGTAAAAGAAAGATGAAAGCTATTGAAATACACAGAGCTGTATCTGGCTTTTCCACCGATAAAATGTCGGAAAAGAAATATCACCGGTGTTGAAATACACGGAGCTGTATTCGGCTTATTTCCCCTGGTAAAATATCGGAAAAGAATATGAAAGCTGTTGTAATACACAGAGCTGTAGTTGGCGTTCCCCCTTAGTAATTTGTTGGAAAAGAAATATGACAGCTGTTGAATACACGGAGCTGTATCCGGCTTCTTTCCCGTGGTAAAATGTTGGAAAAGAAATATGAAAGCTCTCCCCCCCCCCCGACCCCCCCCCCCATACCCTCCACCCCCCATAAAAAAACAAAACAAAACCGGAAACAAAGGGAAAAAAAACAAACAAAGACTTAAAACAGGGGAAAAAACAGTCAATATAAAGCATAAGGGGAGGCAGAGAGAGGGAGGGAGAGACAGAGACACAAGAGAGAGAGAGAGAGAGAGAAGAGACAGAGACAGAGACAGAGAGAAACAAACAGACAGACAGACAGA
>CM065745.1:4057567-4067567 GCA_033310375.1 Conus canariensis
GACGATGATAATGATAATGATGATGACGATGATGATGACGATAACGATGACGATAATGATGATGATGATGAAGAAGACGATGATGATTTGTATGTTCTGTGTGGCCAAGATAGACTCTTCATTTTCATCAGAGACGAACACCATTGTTGAGGTGTGTTTGTGTGAACCGAAAGCTTCCAGCTATAGCATGGAACTCCGTGATGACAGAGCAGCGAGCAAACTGAACTAAAGTTGAGTTAAAAGGGGACACGCCACACACACACACACACACACACACACACACACACACACACACACACACACACACACATACAAACTCTCTCTCTCTCTGTCATTTGCTCTCTCTCTCTCTCTCTCTCTTCTCTTTCTTCGCTCTCGCTCTTCCTCCTGCTCTCTCACTCTCACTTCACTCTCTCCTCTCTCTCTCTCTCTCTCTCTCTCTTCATTATAAGCGGACAAATTGTTCATTTTTCCACTTAGATATAGCGAAAAGACAAAATGTCGCTGTCGTGTTATCATCAGATGATGAACTTGTAATTAAATCACTTGCGGAATTCATCGCGGAAGCATTCAAAATTAGACAGATGAAGGATAGGGAACTTTAAGAAATGCATTATATATGAATGAATAATATCATTCATCGCATGTGGAAGAGATCAGTAGGATACAATGTCATCATTTGACTGAGTGGATGGTCGAGTCAGTCTTGCGATTTAAAAAAAAAAACTTACTGCATTACTTCTGTGCGTGAGGACATAAGAAAATGTCACGAATTTATTTGTTTTTGTTAACCTTTGATTTGATACACACTAGGAATGAATGTGTACTGTTTGTTTGCAGGAAAGGAAGAGGGAAATGTTATTGTTCTGTTACCCCCTCCCCCCTTGTCAAAAGACCTCTTTGGTAATGACAATAAAATATCAAAGTGTCAAAAGTGTCGGATCGTCTCTCTCTCTCTCTCTCTCTCTCTCTCTCTCTCTCTGTGTTGTGTCTCTCTCTCTGTCCTCGTCTCTGTCTCTCCTTTTCATTTGATGTTCCAGTATGATTAAATGATTTTTTTTTCTTTGTTTTTCTGTAAATACATTATTTCATTTCACTGCATGTTTTAGTCCCTACTCAGGGCGAGGACTGGATGTAAAAAAAAGCATCAGTACTCATCTATTATGTCCATAAATTCTCTCTCTCTCTCTCTCTCTCTCCTCTCTCTCTCTCTCTCTCTCTCTCTCTCTCTCGCTCTCTCGCTGTCAATTGTTATGTAGTCATCGTTGTATATGTGTTGACAAACAGCTCCATGTGATGGTTCCTTTAATATATTCAGATATCGTTCCTTTGTTTGAGGGCTGGATGTAAAAAATAAATAAATAAATAAATAATAAATAAATAAATAAATAATAAATAAAACGAGCAAAAAACAAGCAGCAGCAACAGCAACAACAGCAACAACGATAACAACAAAAACCCAGTGACTGTTGTGTTTATTCCTTTCTCTCTATAAATGACATTTCGTTCGTTCGTTCCTTCGTTCGTTCCCTTTCTTTCTCTCTCTCTGTCTCTCTTTCTCTGCCACTGAACTAAAGTTTAGTTAAAGCAGGAAAATCTCTCTCTCTCTCTCTCTCTTCTCTCTCTCTCTCTCTCTCTCTCTCTCTGAACTAAGGTTTAGTTAAAATTGGAAAAAGTCTGTCTGTCTGTCTGTCTCTGTCTGTCTGTCTGTCTTTCTCTCTCTCTCTCTCTCTCTCTCTCCTCTCTCTCTCTCTCTCTCTCACAGAACTAAAGTCTAGTTGAAATAGGAAAATACACCTCTCTCTACCCCCCTCTCTCTCCCTCCCTCTCTCTGTCAACTAAGATTTACTTTAAATATGACAACCCTCTCTCTCTCTCTCTCTCTCTCTCCTCTCCTCTCTCTCTCTCTCTCTCTCTCTCTCTCTTCTCTCTGTCTGTCTGTCTCTATTTTCCCGTTTTTTTTTTCTTGGGAAAAAATACACGTACTTTCAGTCCACCATAATCTGCCTCTCTTTTTCCCTGTCCCCCCCCCCCCCTCCCTTTGTCCTCCCCCCTCCCTGCCCCTGCCCCTGCCCGTCGCTGCCAGACCAAAGTATAGCAGCAGATGTACGGACAGTCTTACGTCATAGCATGTTCTCTCGTCTCTGCTTCTCGCAAATGGACTGTTCTTTGAAAGGTTGACCCAAGACAGCAGGTCCAAGGCCACCATTAAACTTGTTATGCGATGGGTCATCAGCCTCACTCACGTCCTTGGAGTCCTGGGCCTGAGCCCTTTCGTGGCGACCTCCAAAAGGGAGACGATCCTTTTAGCTACTCAAAAGGAGATGATCCTGGTAACTACCCAAAGGGAGATGATCCTGTAACCACCCAAATGGAGACCGTTCTGTATCTCCCCAAAGGGAGATGATCATTTTAGCTTCTCAAAGGGAGACGATCCTGTGACTAGCCAAAGGGAGACAATCCTGTAACTACCCAAAGGGAGACGATCCTGTAGCTATTCAAAGGGAGACGATCCTGTAGCCACCCAGAGGGAGACGATCCTGTAGCTACCTAAAGGGAGACGATCCTGTAGCTACACAAAGGGAGACGATCCTGTAGCCACCCAAAGGGAGACGATCCTGTAGGTATTCAAAGGGAGACGATCCGGTAGCCACCCAAAGGGAGACGATCCTGTAATTACTGAGAGGGAGACGATCCTGAATACCAGTCCAGGGCGGTAGACGTTCTCTGTGCGCAGAAGTCATGCTGTTTGTAGCGGCGTCAACACTCTCCAACACGGCATCAGTTGGAGAACCAGAGCCCACAGGAAGGGAGGGGAAATACCTCCACAGCACCCAGAACACAACGAAAGGCAATGGGGAAATAAGAACAAAGGAAACTGACCCCAGGATCATAGCAGTGGCAACGACAAAAGCCACGGCGGGTGGGGACTGGGCAAAGGAAAGGTTTTCTGAAAGACAGCCGTGGGCTCCCACCCACTTGTGCATACCGCATGGGACGTAACGGTCACTGACAAGAATCACGAGAAGTACAAGAATGACAAGAATGACAAGTATGACAAGAATGACAAGTATGGCAAGAATGACAAGAGTCACAAGAATCACAAGAAATACAAGAAGTACAAGAATGCAAGAATGACAAGAATGCAAGAATGACAAGAACAACAAGGATGACAAGAATGACAAGAATGAAGAAACAGAAGAATGACAAGAATCACAAGTATCACAAGAATCACAAGAAATACAAGAAGTACAAGAATGACAAAAAGGCAAAAATCACAAAGATCACAAGAAATACAAGAATCACAAAGATCACAAGAAATACAAGAATCACAAAGATCACAAGAAATACAAGAATCACAAAGATCACAAGAAATACAAGAAGTACAAGAATGCAAGAATGACAAGGACTTCATTCTTGCAAACCCGCCATGAAAGCACAAATAGAATTAACGAGTCGCCAAACAAAGGAACGAAGAAATTACAACACAGACAGACGCGTTTCGACCTGAAGGGTTCTCTTCAAGCAGAGAACTGTACCATTAAGTCAGAGAGAGAGAGAGAGAGAGAGAGAGAGAGAGAGAGAGAGAGAGAGGGAGGAGAGGGGGGAGAGAGAGAGGAGAGAGAGGGAGCGAGAGGTAGACAAGAGAGAGAGAGAGAGAGAGAGAGAGAGAGAGAGAGAGAGAGAGAGAGAGAGAGAAACGGATGGACGGAGACAGACAAGACAGACAGACCATTCACATACATTCGCATGTAAACAAGCTTCAGCCAGAATTTCTTTTTTGAATCATCTTCAAAGCAACTATTTGCTGAGCTTTGGTATAAACCGTGCAGCATAAGACAGCATGGGGTATACACCGTACAGCATCAGACAGCAAGTGGTATAAACCGTGCAGCATAAGACAGCATGGGGTATAAACCGTGCAGCATCAGACAGCAAATGGTATAAACCGTGCAGCATAAGACAGCATGGGGTATAAACCGTGCAGCATAAGACAGCATGGGGTATAAACCGTGCAGCATCAGACAGCAAGTGGTGTAAACCGTGCAGCATAAGACAGCATGGGGTATAAACCGTGCAGCATAAGACAGCATGGGGTATAAACCGTGCAGCATCAGACAGCATGGGTATAAACCGTGTAGCATCAGACAGCATAGGGTATAAACCGTGCAGCATGAGACAGCATTGGGTATAAACCGTGCAGCATAAGACAACATAGAGTATAAACTGTGCAGCATGAGACAGCATAGGATATAAACCATGCAGCATCAGACAGCATGGGGTATAAACCGTGCAGCATCAGACAGCATAGGGTATAAACCGTGAAGAATCAGACAGCATAGGATATAAACCATGCAGCATCAGACAGCATAGGGTATAAACCGTGCAGAATCAGACAGCATAGGGTATAAACCGTGCAGCATCAGACAGCATTGGGTATAAACCGTGCAGCATCAGACAGCATAGGGTATAAACCGTGCAGCATCAGACATCATAGGGTATAAACCGTGCAGCATCAGACATCATAGGGTAATAACCCTGCAGGACAGACGCATGGTATAACCGTGCAGCACAGACAGCATGGGTAAACGTGCAGCCCATACAGCAGGGTAAAACCGTGCAGCATCAGACACAAGGTAAACCGTGCAGCATCGACGCATAGGTAGGACATCAACTCCAGACGAACCCAACTAATGACGACAGACTGCAGGTGGCACCATATGTGCAGGTGGACCCGCAAAGAACATCTCTGTCAGCTACCAAAGAGACATCTCTGTCAGCTACAAGAAACATCTCTGTCACTACCAAGAAACATCTCTGTCAGCTACCAAAGAACATCTCTGTCAGCTACCAAGAACATCTCTGTCAGCTACCAAAGAGACATCTCTGTCAGCTACCAAAGAAACATCTCTGTCAGCTACCAAAGAACATCTCTGTCAGCTACCAAAGAACATCTCTGTCAGCTACCAAAGAGACATCTCTGTCAGCTACCAAGAAACATCTCTGTCAGCTACCAAAGAAACATCTCTGTCAGCTACCAAGAGACATCTCTGTCAGCTACAAAAGGACATCTGTAGCTACCAAAGAGACATCTCTGTCAGCTACCAACACCTCAGTACCACAAACATCTCTCAGTACCAAAGCATACCACAGAAACACACTCCTCTGTCAGCTACCAAAGAGACATCTCTGTCAGCTACCAAAGAGCACCAGCACAAAGAGACAACTCCTGTCAGCTACAATAAACGGAACTCGAAATACTGAACGCGTGACACAAAGGGGAAAAGCACACCTGACCGGTACACATCAAGCACACCATAACATCAAGAGGCACAAAGCACACTCAGTACAACATCAAGCACCCTCAGTACACATCAAGCACACCTCAGTACACATCAAGCCACCCAGCTACACCTCATCACAGCACCTAGTCTAGAAAAAAGGGCAAAGGGAAAGCACACCTCAGTACACATCAAGCACCCTCGACCTCAGACACATCGCCCCAACCTGGTCTCACCCCAAGCAGCGAGACGACCAAGGGCCCCAGGACAAGGGGCACACCTCAGTACACATCAAGCACCCAAACAAGCATGCCACCAAGCGGACACAAAGACCGTCGAAGTAAATCAGTCCATGCACCTCAGTACAGTAGCACAGCATGCACCAAGCGGCTCAAACACTCGTACATGCCTAACAGCATGCCAGCGTACCAAACGGTGAGTAGAAGCCCACTGTTGCTGCCGTGGTCTGTCTGTTCTCTCTTTTGTTGGCGTTCCCGCCATGCTAGATCCTCAATGCCGGTCAGCAAGGCGAAGCACACGGTCTGCTTGTCGAGACCCCACCGGTCCTCACAGCTTCTCCTGGACCTCAGCCGGACTGGCCACGTCTTGTGTCTCCTCCAGTCGCTGTGGCTGGGCCCCTTTGAGGCTGGAGGCCCGGCGCTGTCACCGCCTGGTGAACCACGCGGTACGAGCACCATACCGTCGAATATCAGTCTGCATGGCCGTAATGGGTGAGATGCGTAGAGCCTGGTCTTCTCCTGTGACTGTGCAGGTCTGCCTGCTGGCCTCAGCCAACGGATTCCGACTTCAGAGCAGCTCGTGGTTGTCTGGTTACCCTGTTGATAGTAAAGGGCTGACGTACACCAGACAGTGCGGGTTTGGACTCCAACTTTTCCTTCTCTGAGGCTATGGTGGTTCACGGCCTCATCTTCCGTATTATCCAGCGCAGCCCCCGAACGCAAAGCTTGAGGGATCCCCAATCCACGAACCAGGAGGGGCGCCTTTACTCTGTATTGCCCCGGCGCGAGGATGCCAATGGCCTGACTCTCTCACCAGCCGTTTGACCGCTCTCGCCGTCGATGCAAGTCACACAGGTAAAGGACTTGTCGGCATCGAGCAGCTGTGGTGTGGAACGTTAACCCATTAAGACCTGAAGAGCAATTACGTCAAAGCGGGTTGACAGTAGAGGGCGACTACAAAGTGAGAGGGTCGAAGTGGAATACCACCAAGCGAATGCATTAAACTGCAAAGTAGGCGCGGGGCGTTTCGACCCGTAGGGCTTACCCAGACACGACAAACAAGCAAAAGCAGAGAAAAAGAAATTGCTATAGTTTTGTTGTTGTTGTTGGTTTTGTTTAAAGGAGAATCTTCGTTGAGCCGCTCAACAAAAAAACTCGTTTGCTCAACAAAGTTGATTTGTTGATCAGAGTTCGCCTTCTCAACAAACTCCTCAGTGCCACACCAAACTCACTCGCAAAACGAAACTCGTTTGCTCAGTAAAATTTGCTCGCTCAGCAAAGCTTACTTGCTCAGCAAATCTCCCCCAACAAAGCTCAACACTTCTTTTTTTTTTGTCCAACAGAACTCGCCCGCTCAACAAAGCTCCCCCCCCCCCCCCTTCCCCCATCTCAATACTGCTCACCTGTCTAACAAGACTTGCCCACGAAACAGAGCTCATGTACTCAACAAAAACTCCGCTCAGAACAGCTCATTTGCCTGACGAATGTGACTTATTCGGCAAAAAAATGTCATCTTTTCACCAAAACTCTCCTTCCAAACAAGACTCACCGGCTGAGCAAAGCTCAAGTGTTCAACCAAACTGGAATGCAAAAAAAACCCAAAAGCTGTCATACCCAGCAAAGTGCACCTGCATAGAATAGCTCTCTTGCTCAACAAAGCTCATCAACTCAACAGTGCTCCTGCTCAACAAAGCTCATCGACTCAACACAGTGCTCCTGCTCTACAAAGCTTTATCGACTCAACACAGTGCTCCTGCTCTACAAAGCTCAAAGCGCACCACCATCCTGTGGGACATTGTTTGGATTTGTCTCTCCCTCCATCCTGACATCATGTTTTGTCTTGTCTCTCCCTCCCTCTTGTCTATTTGTATGTTTACTTGTCTGTTCACCCATGCTATATACTCCCCGGATGTGCATATTCTTTGGTACGATTGTAATACGCATGTTTTATTGAATGATACCTTATTGAATACCACATTGTATCCATGCGAAAGGATAGTTACATGTATTACAGCAGTTTGTTCAACGCATTGTCAACAGCTAGATTGGAGGAGGGGGGGGGAGGGGAGGGGAGTAAGAGTGGATCGGGAGGGGGGGGGAGGGTGAATGTACGTAGATATGTGAGAAGAAATATAAAGTGTTTGTTGTTATTGTTTGTTGTTTTTTTGGGAGAGGTGGTTTTTGGTTCTGTTTTGTTTTTCTTCACCGTTAAAAAAAATGTAAACAGTTAATAAACACGTTTAACAAAAACAACAACAAAAAGCTCACCTGTTGAAAACAACAAAACTCGCTTGATCAACTCCACTCAGCAGCTCAACAAGAGCTCGCCTGTTTAACCAAAGACATTCAGGATTAAAGCTCAACCATTTCTTTGATATCCCCCCCCCCACCAGCTTGACTCCCCCACCCCGAACCCCCACCCCCACCCCGCCCCCCGCCCCCCGCCCCCCCTCCCCCTTTTGTGTCTTTGGTCTGTTGGAAAGTTTCAAGGGCCGAATCGCGCAAGCTCCTGTGTTGCCGTTTGTTCGTTCGTTCCGGGAGTTTGGCGGTGTGGTCATAGTGACAGGACGGAGAATGCAGAATCCTTTTCTTCCCCCCCCCCCCTTCTCCACCCTTAGTCTCTCCCCCTCCCCCTCCCCCTCCCCTCCCCTCCCCCCCCCCCTCCCGCCCCCCCCTTGTTAACTCTGGGAAGAGCCATCGAGGCGTCAGAGGAATGAACTCTCATTAGGTCTGTCCTTCGTGCGCTGTAGTCTGGATCTCTGCAAAGGTTGTTGTTTTTTAATTCTTTTCTTTTCTTTTCTTTTCCTGTCCATTCTGCAAATTTCTTTTTCAGTCCATCGTTTTTTTTTTTTCGTTTGTTAGCGCGCGCGCGCGCGCACACACACACACACACACACACAACAACACACACACACACACAAACAGAAAAGAGAGAGACAGCAGACAGAGACAGAGAGAGAGAGGAGAGACAGACAGACAGAGAGACAGAGAGAGACAGATACAGAGACAGAGAGATACAGAGAGAGAGAGACAGAAAAAGAGTCTGAAACCTGAATGAAGACAAAAACAGTTTGGCTAGAAAGACGCAAAACCCCACACAGAGAGAGAGAGAGAGAAAGAGGAGAAGAGAAGAGAGAGAGAGAGGAGAGAGAGAGAAGAGAAGAGAGAGACAGGGAGAGAGAGACGAGAGACGAGAGAGAGAAAAGAGAGAGAGAGGGAGAGAGAGAGAGAGAGAGAGAGAGGGGGGGGCAGATAAGATAAATTAGTTCAGACATTTAAACTAAAACGGCTTTTCTGAAAACTGAATGATAGGAAAATGATGGATAACTGAAATTTACATTGGGAATGACAATAATGTCAGCAGCAAGGATCACTACAAGAAACTGATTACTGAAATATAGATAGGGAGTAATAATAGGCCTATTACAACGATAATGTAACAACAACAACAACAACAACAACACAACCCCTACACTACTACTACTTCTACAACTTCTGCTGCTGCTGCGTCTGCTGCTGCTGATCCTGGCGGTGATGTGGTGGTGGTGCGACTACTGCTATTACTACTACTACTACTACTACTACTACTATTACTACTACTTGTCACACCAGCACAAATGCACGCAAGCACTCATGATAGCATTTACCTCGTGCGCACGCAATCACTCCAGACAACCAGAAGGCGCAACTACACTTTCCTTTTCGTCTCCCCCTCCTTAATGGGGGACGATTTACTGAACAATGATCAGCAACACAATCCAAAATGCTTGATCAATACACGATATTCTTTTACAATTTCTTCATTCAGTCACTCCTTCCTAGAGGGGGGGGGGGGGGGGGACAAATATTCCACATATCATTTAGTTATAATCAATTTCTTTTCAATGATTCTCTCCTTCCCAATGGGGAGACAATTCACCAGCTTCCAAAGACAATGAGATGGCTTACAGTTCAGAAGAATGTCCAAGACACAACCCAGGGGAACAATCAGTAATCATGATAGACCAGCACGACGTTCGTTCAACTCATGAACTTCTTCCACGACTGCCGCAGTCGCTGCCCACTTCTCGTCTAAATTCTCCAGCCACTGGAGATAGGCGGGTGCTGCCTCAGCTACCTAGGAACTCTCTCTGGTTTCCTTTACTTTAAGACATCTAGTGCTGCCACAGCACTGGGGGGCTGAAACACGAATGAAGTTCGTGTAAGTAATCTATTTCAGGATTTAAATATAATTTTTTTTTTCTTTTCTATAGTGTATCCCTTGTTTCTTTTCTCCCCATCTGTCTATACTTCACCTGGTAATTGCAGGTCACAGGGGCGTTCCCCTTCCGTTCAAAGCCAGCTGTCTGGTCAACGTCTCCAGGCCATCTCTTGGCTATACCTTATTCTTTCTTCCTTCACTCCTCCTGAGTACGTATTCAGTGATCGCTACACATTACCAGCCCCTGGTTAACTTGTGCCCAATGGTCAATCTTCACC
>CM065745.1:4077567-4082567 GCA_033310375.1 Conus canariensis
ACCTCCTGCCTCTGCAACATCTGCCGTCCTCTGGGAAATGTCCATCTGACCACGTTCAGGGTTGTTCCTTCTCGACCACGTCCAGTCGCAGCTGATTCCAGTCGCTCCTGTCGTTGTGGTGAAGGGTTGTGTGTGGGCCCCTTAGGCTGACAGCTGATTTCAGTCGCTCCTGTCGTGGTGAAGGGTCGTGTGTGGGCCCCTTAGGCTGACAGCTGATTTCAGTCGCTCCTGACTGTTGTGGTGAAGGGTTGTGTGTGGGCCCCTTAGGCTGACAGCTGACCGTAAGCTGACAGCGATGCACACTCCGTTAAGGGATGCAGCCTTCTCATTCTTTTCCCGCAGTCGCGCCTATGGCACGTGTTGTCCGTCACACCAGTTCCAGCTTGCTCGCGCCTGCAGCAAAATTCCCACACACAGCCGGATTTTCCCCAGCTGCTGGCTGGACTGGCGTGTTGTATGTACTGTTTACTGCCTCGCTTCATCTTCAGCGGTCAACCTTGTTGTCTCGGCGCTACGGGCGCGGTTGCTCCAGTCCACCACTGGGCTAAGACTGTACGCTGTCGCTGCTGACACTACGACCAACCGTCTGGACGATGCATTGAGCTGATTCCGTTCAAAGAACCAGACAACCAGTTACAGTACCTCCCTCTCAGGGCCTGTTCTGTATAGACAACCAGACAACCAGTTATAGTACCTCCCCTCTCAGCGCCTGTTCTGTATAGACAACCAGACAACCAGTTACAGTACCTCCCCTCTCAGCAGCGGTTCTGTATAGACAACCAGACAACCAGTTACAGTACCTCCTCTCTCAGCACCTGTTCTGTATAGACAACTAGACAACCAGTTACAGTACCTCCCCTCTCAGAGCCTGTTCTGTTCAGACAACCAGACAGCCAGTTACAGTACCTCCCCTCTCAGCGCCTGTTCTGTATAGACAACCAGACAACCAGTTACAGTACGTCCCCTCTCAGCGCCTGTTCTGTATAGACAACCAGACAACCAGTTACAGTACCTCCCTCTCAGGGCCTGTTCTGTATAGACAACCAGACAACCAGTTACAGTACCTCCCCTCTCAGCGCCTGTTCTGTATAGACAACCAGACAACCAGTTATAGTACCTTCCCTCTCAGCGCCTGTTCTGTATAGACAACCAGACAACCAGTTACAATACCTCCCCTCTCAGAGCTTGTTCTGTTCAGACAACCAGTTACAGTACCTCCCCTCTCAGCGCCTGCTCTGTATAGACAACCAGACAGCCAGTTACAGTCCCTCCCCTCTCAGGGCCTGCTCTGCTGCACAGGGGTGTGGAGCGTTTAGTTTCGGCGTGAACTGTGTCAGAATGCCAGAAAAAAAAAGATTCCTGTTAACTATCTGTCTGGCATTTTGTGTTGACCTTTTTTTATCCTGCCGCCTGACGCTGCAGCGTGCGTATGTGAGGAAAGCGATAAGTGGAAAGTGTTCGTATTTCATCTGTACCAGGGAATTTGGGTTGAAAGGGGTTAAACGGCGTTTTCATTGCGGAATGCATCTCTGTCGGCTGCGGCGGGATGAGGTACATCTCTCTCAATCGGTATGCCGGCAAGTTCCGGATGAATCATAAACAATCTAACCCCTCCCTCCTCCCTCCCCTTTCCCCAACCTGCCCCCACTCACCCGCATGCATCCCCCTCCCCCACCCCCGCCCCCCACCCCGCCGGCAAAAAAAACCGGAGATAAATCACAAAATAAACGTGTGCGTGTATTTGCTGCAAACAGCAGGAAGAGAGTCACCACCCATAAACTATATCACCATACAGCAGACAGATAGTCACCACCCATAAACTATGTCACCATACAGCCGAAAGATAGTCACCACCCATGAACTATTTCACCATACAGCAGACAGATAGTCACCACCCATAAACTATTTCACCATACAGCAGACAGATAGTCACCACCCATGAACTATTTCACCATACAGCAGAAAGTCACCACCCATAAACTATGTCCCCATACAGCCGAAAGATAAGTCACCACCAATGAACTATGTCACCATCTCCTTCGGCGGCACTGATGTCCTCCTTGTGAACTTGGTGGGTTGGGAGTTCTAGTCTCGTTTTCATGAAAAAAAAAAAAAAAAAAGAATCTCTGCGTTCGTACTTATTCCATATAGGTCACACCGCTCAGTCTGCCAAATAGTCAGGGAGCAATGCCAAATAGTGAGAGAACAATACCAAATAGTGAGAGAACAATGCCAAATAGTGAGAGAACAATGCCAAATAGTGAGAGAACACTGCCAAATAGTGAGAGAACAATGCCAAATAGTAAGAGAACAATGCCAAATAGTGAGAGAACACTGCCAAATAGTGAGAGAACACTGCCAAATAGTGAGAGAACAATGCCAAATAGTGAGAGAACACTGCCAAATAGTGAGAGAACAATGCCAAATAGTAAGAGAACAATGCCAAATAGTGAGAGAACAATGCCAAATAGTGAGAGAACACTGCCAAATAGTGGAGAACAATGCCAAATAGTGAGAGAACAATGCCAAATAGTGAGAGAACAATGCCAAATAGTGAGAGAACACGCCAAATAGTGAGAGAACAACGCCAAATAGTGAGAGAACACGCCAATAGTGAGAGAACAATGCCAAATAGTGAGAGAACACTGCCAAATAGTGAGAGAACAACTGCCAAATAGTGAGAGAACAATGCCAAATAGTGAGAGAACAATGCCAAATAGTGAGAGAACAATGCCAAATAGTGAGAGAACAATGCCAAATAGTGAGAGAACAATGCCAAATAGTGAGAGAACATGCCAAAGAGTGAGAGAACACTGCCAAAAGTGAGAGAACACTGCCAAATAGTGAGAGAACATGCCAAATAGTGAGAGAACACTGCCAAATAGTGAGAGAAAAACTGCCAAATAGTGAGAGAACACATGCCAAATAGTGAGAGAACAATGCCAAATAGTGAGAGAACAACTGCCAAATAGTGAGAGAACAATGCCAAATAGTGAGAGAACAATGCCAAATAGTGAGAGAAACAATGCCAAATAGTGAGAGAACAATGCCAAATAGTGGAGAACAATGCAATGTAGAGACAACGCCAAATAGTGAGAGAACAATGCCAAATAGTGAGAGAACACTGCCAAATAGTGGAGAGAACAATGCCAAATAGTGAGAGAACAACGCCAAATAGTGAGAGAACACTGCCAAATAGTGAGAGAACACTGCCAAATAGTGAGAGAACAACGCCAAATAGTGAGAGAACAACGCCAAATAGTGAGAGAACAACGCCAAATAGTGAGAGAACAACGCCAAATAGTGAGAGAACAATGCCAAATAGTGAGAGAACAACGCCAAATAGTGAGAGAACAATGCCAAATAGTGAGAGAACACTGCCAAATAGTGAGAGAACAATGCACAGGGCTTCAAAATGAACAAATAGGTAAATTAAAAAGAAAAAAAAAACCACGATAAAACCAGGAGCGTGTCTGCAGGAGGGGCTCTTGGGAAGGGTACAGCCTCAGTCTGGTGTGTCTGTGAAGGCGATGTTGGGACCCATGTGAAAGCGATGTTGGGACCCATGTGAAGGCGGTGTTGGGACCCATGTGAAAGCGATGTTGGGACCCATGTGAAGGCGGTGTTGGGACCCATGTGAAGGCGGTGTTGGACCCATATGAAGGCGATGTTGGGACCCATGTGAAGGCGATGTAGGGACGTACCAGCTGTGGAGATTCAAGAAACAGAAGAAACAGATAGACCCGAAGGTGCGGGTAGGACTGGATAAGTACTGTCCTCAACTGCCCAGTGAAAGCGATGTTGGGACCCATGTGAAGGCGGTGTTGGGACCCATGTGAAGGCGGTGTTGGGACCCATATGAAGGCGATGTTGGACCCATGTGAAGGCGATGTTGGACCCATGTGAGGCGGTGTTGGGACCCATGTGAAGGCGGTGTTGGGACCCATGTGAAGGCGGTGTTGGGACCATGTGAAGGCGGTGTTGGGACCCATATGAAGGCGATGTAGGGACGTACCAGCTGTGGGAGATTCAAGAAACAGAAGAAACAGATAGACCCGAAGGTGCGGGTAGGACCTGGATAAGTACTGTCCTCAACTGCCGAACAAAGCAGCTGGGAGCAACCTCATAGGATGCAGGCACGCACAGGGCATTGCATGGAGACGTCAAGGGACATAACTGCTCCCTGACAGATGCCATTGTGTAATGGCCGCTGGATGTGACACGACAGAACCGCCACGGGAGCGTTCCCATGGGTGTACCAGCCCATGTTTCATGACTGCAGAGCCCACCGGCAAAAATCGCCACCCGCCAAGCAACTGCCGTGTGCATCCCGTAGCCTCACTCGATGCTGTTTCGCTGACAGGCGATGACAGTACAACTTTCAGACACGGCCAAGCTTTAGCGATGAGTGAGGTCTAACGTGTACTCTGAAGAGAATCCCAGGTCACAGTCTTTCCCGTTGTCAACAGGACTTTCCCTGCGGTCAGTGAGTCTGTCCTCACCGTCACTGGACCTTTCCCCACAGTCGGCCAAAAGGCAAACAAGAACAAGATACACCTGAAGATCCGGGTAGGACCCGGAGAAGACCAGGCCATGGGGGAGACCAGAAACAGACCACAGAACGCTGGCCGTTAAGACAGGGCACGCCATCTGTCTGACCAACGCCTGACTCCACGGGCTAAACGGGCTGTGGAAAGGGAGATAAGAGAGAAACCGATCTACCAAACATAATGCCATTGTGTGTCAAGAACTACCAAACATAATGCCATTGTGTGTCAAGAACTACCAAACATAATGCCATTGTGTGTCAAGAACTACCTAACATAATGCCATTGTATGTCAAGAAAACAGAATTAAACAGATACACCCGAGAAGGTGCCACAGAGAGAGAGAGAGAGAGAGAGAGAGAGAGAGAGAGAGAGAGAGAGAGAGAGAGAGACGGCGCTGTGTCTCCACAGAGCGCAGGCACCCACAGACAGAGCCTGATTCAGACTTGAGGA
>CM065745.1:4095067-4097567 GCA_033310375.1 Conus canariensis
CCCACCCCCTACCACCTTCCATTTTACCCCCCCCCCCCCTTCCCCGCCTAGCGAGTGAGTGGTAGCAGCCGACTCATTGATTAAAAAAAAAAAAAAGAAAGAAAGAAAAGTCCTGCCTGCACCTCTCACCCTTCATCAATCTGCACCCCCCTCCCCCACCCCACCCTCTCCCCCACGCGTCGAGGGGCAGTTGAACTAAGCTTTAATCTTTAAGAGAGGTGGGAATGGGAGGCTAGTGGGGTTGGAGGAGAGGAGACGGAGGCGGGGGGGGGGGGGGGGAGCTTTGGGGACGGGTGGGGAGAGGAGGGGGGAGGGCACAGGTTGTAGGGGGGAGGGAGAGAGGTAGGAAAGAAGGGGGGGGGGGGTGAAGAAGATAAAGCGCCGGGAAAGGGAGGTAAAAAGCGACTCATCCCCCCCCCCCCCCCCGCAACCCTCTACCCAACCCCTCTTCTTCCCCGCCCCTCGCTTTCTCTCTCTCTCTCTCTCTCTCTCTCTCTCTCTCTCTCTCTCTCTCTCTCTGTGTGCCGTCTCCCCCAACCCCCACTTACACTGTGAAGATGAGGTGTCGAGGGCTCTCCGTGTTGAATGACGAGCTGTCTCTTTTTCCGCCACTCGTCTGTCGTGGAGTGGTCGGTGCTGGGTAGGGGGTAAGGGGGGTATGGGGGTGGGGTGGGGGGTTGGAAGATCTTCTGGTCACCATCGAGCAAGTTGTTAGTCGAGCACCCCCCCCCCCCCCCCCCATCCCTTCCCCCAGCTCACCCTCCCTTCTGTCCCTCTCCATCCCCTCCCGGGCCTCCTCAAACCTTGCCCCTCCCCCTCCCCATCTCCTCCTCCTCCCTCTACAACACAGCCCCCCCCCACCCTCCCACTCTACCCTCTCCTCACCTTTATCCCCTCCTCTGCTGGACTAGTAACACCTTGCACTTCATCAGTGTCGACCCCCCCCCTCACCTCCTTCCTCCACAAAAAAAAAAAGTGCGATACTTTGTGCTGAGAAGATTTGCACAAAGTGTCGCACTTCGGAACATGCGACAGTTTGTGCCGGGAAAGCCCCTTATTGTGCTAGGGACATAATGTGCACGACCCACACACTGGCTGAGTTTGAGCATTTCGGCCAGATGGTCGTACACTTTGCGGTGTTCCCACGGGTACATCTTGGGTTCATCATCGACTGATAAACAGCGAAGGTCAAAACGACGGAATGGTCTGAAAGCTGAGAACGAAGTAGTAGAAGTAGTAGTAGCAGAAGAAGACCAAGTTGAAGGAAAATGTAATAGCAGCACTTGTAGTTGGTTTTACAAATAATATTAAAAGAGAAATTATTGCTGTTGTTTCAAACAGTTTTAATACATAGTAAACCGGCGCACGCGCGCGCACGTGTGTGTGTGTGTGTGTGTGTGTGTGTGTGTGTGTGTGTGTGTGTGTGTGTTTGTTTCATGTATTTTTTTGATTGTACGTTGGTTTCTTTGTGGTGGTAAAAGTAGTTTTATACACATAATTACATAAATAAATGTCACCAAGCATACCCTTTTCAATTCATTATCCCTTTCTTTGTACATGAATGGTAGAGCAGCATGTAACAAATCGGAAACAAACAAAAGCAGGAAAAAAATAAGTTGCAGTTGTAATGGTAGTAGTAGTAGTCTACTACTAAAAATTATTGATGATGTAAACAGTTGTAATGCAGACTAAACGTTTTTCCGGTTGTTTTTTTTTTTTTTCGTTTTATTTCTTGTTTTAATCATCGATCAACTTCTATGTGATGATAACAGTAGTTTTGTAGGCGTGCAGTGCATAATAGAAGCAGTAGAAAGTACTGTTCAATAAATGTGACCAAACATACCCTTTTTTGTTCATTATCAATTACTTTTCTATATTACTGATACACGTAACGTGCAACAAATCAGAAACAATCAAATACAACAACCACCTACGATTAGTCTGCCATACAACAAGCATTGAAGTAGGATCGCGTCCCGCCGGAGGCGAGCGCGTGGCGCACGTGCGCATTTAGTAAACAACAGACCGCTCACTGAAAGCTGGCGACACACTACTATACGCTGGAAAACCTTATCCTGCGAGTGGAATGCGGTTGTTTGACACGGCAGTGACGGTCTGTTGACGGAAATCTAAACAACATCCCCCGTTGGCTTCCTCCAGTCCATCCGGCAAGCGTCTGCACAGCTGCTGGACAGGCCGCGACGCTCAGTACTCTCTGAACACGGGCTCTGAAGAAGAATTTTTTGTTTGCGCTATTTTAATCATTTTGATCACTTGCGTACAATTGAAGAATTTTAAAAAAAAAATCGAAGATGGTGGGTGAGACCATGAATCGCAAGGTGGGAAACGTTTGGTGCACACCATTCTCTTCTAAAAAGAATTACTAGAAGAAGATGCTCAAAGCAGAGTTAAAAGAAATCCAAGCTGTCTGCATACCAAATTCAGTACAAGTGGGCGAAGGACACTGGCTGAGTTCCACCATTCTTTTTGTGTTTTCTAC
>CM065745.1:4100067-4102567 GCA_033310375.1 Conus canariensis
GCTGTGGTCCCGCTCTTTGCTGTTGGGAGTATGGCAAGGCACCGGCTTACTGGCATGAGACTGGTAGTGAAAGGGGAGATGATGATGGCCAGTGAGATGATTGCTCCTGTCTTTCTTTCTTTCTTTCTTTCTTTCTTTTTTCCTTTCTTTCTTTCTTTCTTTCCTTTCTTTCTTTTCTTTATTGTTTCTTCTTCTTTCTTTCTTTCTTTCTTCTATTTCTTTTTCGTTTTCTTCTTTCTTTTTCTTCTTCTTTCTTTTTTCTTTATCTGTTTCTTTCTTTCTTTCTTTCTTTCTTTCTTTCGTTTCCTTTCTTTTCTTTTTTGTTTCTTTTCTTTCTTGTGTCTGTCCCATCCTTCTTTTTCTTTCTTTCTTTCTTTTCTTTTTTTTTTTTTTTTTTTTTTTGAATTCATTCTTTCTTTCTTTCCTTCTTTCCTTTTTTTTTTCTTTTTTCTCTTTTGTTTTGTTTGTTTTTTCCCTCCCTACTTTTTTTTTCTTTGTTTGTTTGTTTATTTTGTTGTTGTTGTTGTTGTTCTTGTCGGATTACCACTAATACGTAACGTGATTTTCCTGTAGTTTGATATTGATATTCCTACGATAGAAGACAGCCTTGCTGGAATTATACAAACTTGTCCCCTGTTTTCTCCCCCCCCCCCAACACCACACACACACACACACACACACACACACACACACACACACACACACACACACATACACCACACACACACACACACACACACACACACACACACACACACACATACAAATACACACACACACACACTCACAAACACACACAGATGGCCTGAAGTCACGTTGTGTATATACTCAGCAGTCAAACCAGAAAAAAAAATGAAATAATGAAAAATAAATCAATAGATAAAATAAGGCCGTGTTTATGACCATGAACACCTCCCCACCACCAGGGGAGAGAACCATTCCTGGGCCAAGCGGATCAAAGGTTTCAGCCAAGTCCAGAGGCGCGGACACAGACACGTGTGACGGGTTTAGTGCCTAGTGCACGTGCTAACCGTGAGGGTCAGAGGCACGCTGCGCTTAGCTGGATGGCAATACCAGACTGGACGGAGCTTAGGGGATATGGGGGGAAGGATTGGGGGGAAGGGGGAGGAGTGGGAAGAGGGAAAGTGCGCGCGCGCGCGTGCGTGCACATACATGCACACACACATATACACACGCGGGGCGCGCGCGCTTGTACGCAGACACGTACGCACGTTCGAACGCACGCACGTATGCACACACGCAGGCGCGCACGCACAAGAGAGAGAGAGAGAGAGAGAGAGAGAGAGAGAGAGAGAGAGAGAGAGCAAGACACACACACACACACACACACACACACGCGCGCACGCACGCACGCACGCACGCACGCACGCACGCACGCACGCACGCACGCACCGCACGCACGCACACACACACACACACACACACGTGCGTGCGTGCGTGCGTGGGTGTGTGGGTGCGTCCGCCCGCGCGTGCGCGCGTGCATGCGTGCGTGCTTGTGTGTGTGTGTGTGTGTGTGTGTGTGTGTGTGTGTGTGTGTGTGTGTGTGTGTGTGTGTGTGAAGCAGCAATCTTTTGTTTTCATCTTTTTTTTCTTTTCGGGGAGGGGGGGGGGTGTGGAGGTGGGGTGGGGAGGGGGTGGGAGGGGAGGGAGTGGGGGGGGGGGGGGACGCTGGGATTTTCTGCTAGTGCTGATATATTTGTATTGCCTTCAAAAGGGATTGCGATGGTTCCCTTATGCAGCTAGTGAAGAGTTTTCATATCAGTAACATATTTTCTTAATTTCATGTTCCCAGTTTCTCCATCTTCAAATCCCTCCTCCTCCTTCTTAAGTCCAAATCTTTGCCAAGTCATTACTATGAAGACAGTTCAGTTGTTGGCCTGCGCTTGTTTTTTCCCCCACTATTAGATTGTTCGTCTATGTATTTGTCTGACTTTATTCAAGTTTAAAAGGCTGTGCCAGTCTTGAATAAAAGTTACTCTGTGTTTAGGTTTTCTTATGGGAGCAAAAAATACCCAACTTGTTTACTGTTTATCGTTTACTGTTCTCTTCCTCATTTCATTTCCGATTTTGTTTAAATTATATAGTTATCGACCCAGTCAAATTTGGTCATAAGGAATGGTGGAAAATTGTCAGACAGTTCATGAGTAAAAAGGGTATTGATGCAGATAACATTCCACCGATAACCGTGAATGGTACGACATATTACTCAAATCTAGAAAAGGCTAACATATTTAATGATTTCTTTGTCAGCCAGTGTAAAGTGGAAGACGACGGAAGTCTCTTGCCCGACATAACCCCGAATGTCACGTCTCAGCTTACTGAAAAAGTGTTGACTGTTCCTGAGGGTAAAAAAATCATAAAAGATCTCAACTCGAGAAAAGCCACCGGCCCTGACTCCATTCATAACAAACTGTTGATTGCATCAGTTGATATTATATCCTCACCTTTAACAATATTCTTTAATCGTTGTTTAACTGAA
>CM065745.1:4125067-4130067 GCA_033310375.1 Conus canariensis
TTTGGCTTAAGGAAAGCAATGCAAACGCTGAATTAAACCATTGCATATTCATAAGAGTAATAAGTTGCTCTTTGAGATCTTATGTGTGTGTACCATCTGCGTGTTCTTGTAACTGATGATGTTTCTTGTTTGTTTGCCTGTTTCTTTTGACGCGATAGTACATTTGTGGCGTGTCACAGGGTCGAGTTTAGGCCCTCTGTTGTTCCCTCTTTTCAAAACGATTTTCCTTCACTCAATCCAAGGTGCGGCGTGTGATGTATTTTCTGATGATGCATCTTTACAAAACCCCCTTTGCATGCTATAGAAGAAAAAATGCATTCCCATTAGAATGGTCACATAAAAATGATTAACAAAAGAAAAAAGAAAGAAAAGAAAAGAAAAAACTCGACAAGTGTGAGTCAATTGAGATTCTTGTTCAACATGATAAGACAGCATCTATGTCACTCTGTGCAAGCCGCAATGTGCTCAGAGAGGCCAGAGTGATGCATAACATCTATGTCACTCTGTGCAAGCCACAATGTGCTCAGAGAGGCCAGAATGATGCATAACAACTATGTCACTGTGCGCAAGCCACAATGTGCTCAGAGAGGCCAGAATGATGCATAACATGTGCAAGCCACAATGTGCTCAGAGAGGCCAGAATGATGCATAACATGTGCAAGCCACAATGTGCTCAGAGAGGCCAGAATGATGCATAACATGTGCAAGCCACAATGTGCTCAGAGAGGCCAGAATGATGCATACTATGTAACAACATTAAGTGGATCTTCAAACTTTACGTAGTGTGTAATCTTATCGGTAACTGATAAACACCTTCACGGAAGAAGAAAATCCAAAACCTTATAAGTAAAGAAATACATGCGATGTATTCCAATAACCACCACAGAAGCATTTTATAAATAAATTCCAGATGAAATTTGTATTTTCTTTTCATAAATAGATTCAAGATGAAATTCGTATTTTCTTTTTATGAATAGATTCAATATGAAATTTGTATTTTCATTTTATAAACAGATTCAAGATGAAATTCGTATTTTCATTTTATAGATTAGATTCAAGATGAAATTTGTATTTTCAGTTTAGTATAAATTGCTGCTCATCTCACTGGGATGAATTCGTCCCCAGCGATTCAGGATCCATGGTGTCATTACCGTAAGGCGCAATGCATTACGACAGGCGGCGGTACAAAGCCATCGTGCTCTTCTTTCTACAAAGATTAGTTCAATGTCTGGAACTCCCTGCGTTTTTCTTCGTGTCTGAGTCCGGACAGACCAACTAGTCACCGACCCTGGGGAAGGCGTACACAGACATCGATTCCATCTCACATCTTTTATAGCACCTTAGCAACGGTGGGTAAGGGTCACTGGGGTATTGCACGTTTCTTGTGAGAGAGAGAGAGAGAGAGAGAGAGAGAGAGAGAGAGAAGAGAGAGAGAGCACACTACTTTCTGTCACAGAAGTACACTGCAAATCACTATTTTACTGTTCACGTTACTCTCCCTCTGAAAGTTTAATGGGCTTAACACATGGCGGGTACAGACTGGCAAGATGTCTGTCTGTCTGTCTGTCTGTCTGTTTGTCTGTTTGTATGTCTGTCTCTCTCTCTCTCATCCTTGTCTGTCTGTCTGTCTGTTTGTCTGTCTGTCTGTCTCTCTGTCTGTCTGTCTGTCTGTCTGTCTCTCTCTCTCTCTCTCTCTCTCTCTCATCCTTGGCGACGAGCACACACACACACACAGGCGCGCGCGCGCGCGCAAATACACATGCACGCACTCACGCACGCATGCACGCACGCACCCACGCACGCACACACATACACACATTCTCTCTCTCAAGCACACACACACACATACACACACAAACGCATACACACACACACACACACACACACACACACACTCAACACACACACACACACACACACACACACACACACACACACACACACACACACACACTCACACACACACACACACACACACACACACACACATACACGCACGCACGCACGCACGCACGCACGCACGCACGCACGCACGCACAGACAGTGACATTAGCAGCCATATAGGTGTACGGGTGATACTGATAGCTTCTATCTTCCGTGATCTGATTTCCCACATCGCGATGGCGTTTTCTGACGTAGAATCTGTGTTTATTCTCTGACAGTTATTTTCATGAACAAGCCCCCCCCCCCCCCCCCTCCCCCCATCTCTAACCAAGTCTGCCTCTTGAGAATGAGGTTTGTAAGCCCATCGCATTCATTCATTCATTCATTCATTCATTCTCTCTCTGTCTCTGTTTCTCTGTTTGTCTGTCTTGTTTGTCCTTCCGTCTTTCTGTCTGTCTATCTGTCTGTCTGTCTGTCTGTCTATCTCTGTCTGTCTGTCTGTCTGTCTGTGTTTCTTTCTTTCTTTCTTTCTTTCTTTCTTCTTCTTCTTCTTCTCTTCTTCTTCTTCTTCTTCTTCTTCTTCTTCTCCTCCTCCTTCCTCTCTCTCCTCCTCCTCCTCCTCTTCTTCTTCTTCTTTCTTTCTTTCCTTTTTTTTTGACAGCCTGACAGAACACGTGACTGGATCAGGGGCTGTCTTGGTCATTGTATAGCCCTGGGCCTACCTTTGGCTTGGCTTGGAGGTATTTTCTCCCCTGTGTCACCAGAGTTAACGCCCTTCTCCCGTTACGTCAGACTGTATAATTATAATATTGAATGCAGCGAGCGGTGTACAGGAGAGAGAGAGAGAGAGAGAGAGAGAGTCGTTTGGGTGTCAGAGGTGTTTTTTCATGCATTGAGGAGTGGGGACATTAACATAAGCGAGTGTGTGAAGGATTTAACGCAATGTGTGAAATTGAAAAGACATTCTGTATCTGTGTTGGGTTGTGTCGGAAATCTCCCTCTCCCGTTTTCCAGTCTATAGACTGCTGTGTTTTGGAGTTTGAAAAAAGAAAAAAAAAAAAAAAAAAGAAGAAGAAGAAAAACCTTTGAGAAAGTTCTGAACGTACTGTGTAAACGTTACATTCATTCTCCTTTCATGTTAATGTCTTAGTGTGAATTTGTGTGCATGCATTAATGCTTAGTTGTCTGGTTATAAAGGTCAAACGTCGTGGGAGCGAATGGTAGCATAGAATTTGTATTTTGGAAAAGTGGTTGCGGCTTGTTCTGGTTTGCAGAATGTGTGTGTGTGTGTGTGTGTGTGTTGTGTGGCGTGAATATTCAGCTCTATACGTGCAGAATTGACGACATATCTACACTCCGATGTAACCATACCAACATCGTTGTTTATCCACAATGTATTTCACATCTGACGTCAGCTGGAGTGCGCCTGACGGTTGGTTCTGCGCTACACTGACATACGTAGACCGATGATTGGGGGCCGGAATAGCTCAGTGGTAGACCGCCGGACTCGTAATCTTGGTGATCCTGGGGTTGCGGGTTCGAATCTCCGCCGGGCCATTTCGGTACAGGGGGATTTTTCCCTCGGAGCTGACATTGGTTCTGACTCCATTCTCCAAACAGTCCTTCGAATGAGACTGTAAACCGAGGTTCCGTGGTGAACGCACGCATAACATCTTGCACACACGTCAAATCCTATCACCAGCTTTCGGAAGAGAAGGCCAGTTTGGCCGTTGGTATGGATGACACGTTACACATAGCATGCACCCTGCGTGAGAAATGGAAAGAATGAAGGAAGTAAGGAAATTGAGTGAACGATATATTGAACGATATTGACTGGATGATACGGGAAACGACTGAATGAAGCGCCAGCTGGCAGCTCTTCAGTCGGCACTACCCAGGTAGGCAGCCCGTTGGGTAAACGAGTGTGGATTGTAAAGCGCTTAGAGCTTGGTCTCTAGTCCGAGGATAGGCGCTATATAAGTAAATCTTAAATAAATGTTAGCGAACCGCCTAGAGAAACGTGGACAAACGAGTCACAAGACAAAACACAACGCGTTTCGACCTCTTAGGTCTTCTTCAGGTGAGACAGAAACGAATAAAACAACGAAAATTCACTTAGCTTTGATCGCTTCAGATCGCTTCAGAGTTCAGCGCAAGGAAGAAGGCGTTCTTTTAGTTGATGTCCTTACTTCATTTTGCTCTTATTGCTGTGTTGTTTATTTCTGAAAACACCATCATCATCATCATCGTCATCGTCGTCGTCGTCGTTGTCGTCGTCACTATATGATAAAACCGGTGAAACTTTTTTTTTTGCCCGAACTAGGACTTCTGTTTTTAATAGTTTTTATTGCTTTGAAGTCGTTGAATAAGAGAATCTGTAGAGATAGTACGCAACCTTCATGCCAGTTATATAGTACAAAAAGCAAACATCATTAGTGTTCTCCGCTCTCTCTCTCTCTCTCTCTCTCTCTCTCTCTCTCTCTCTCTCTCTCTCTCTCTCTCTCTCTCTCTCTCCGTCCCCCCCCCCTTTCTCTCCCTCTCTCTCTACGTCCCCCCCCCCTCTTTACTCCCCTCCCCGCTTCTCTCTCTCCTTCCCCCTCTCTCCCCCCACTCTCTCCCCCCTCCTCTCTCTCTCTCTCCTCTCTCTCTCTCTCTCTCTCTCTCTCATGGTCTATGTATAATCGCGCCTTCTTGTATTATCTTCAGTTCGTGACATAGTGACATTGGTCGCGCCATCCTACGTGACGCTTTGGCCGTTTCCTGCAAGAGATCCTTTGGTATCTGGGCCCAGTATCGGCATGCTTAACAACTTAGCTCGCGCTCGGTTCACGGGCTAATTAAAGAAATAAAATCAATTGTAGATCGCACGAGCATGGCGTGAGGCTTACGTAAGACAGTAGTGGGGGAGAGAGGTTGGGCAGAGAAGGTGGTGGTGGGGTAGGAGGTGGGTGTTTGCGTGCTAATGACATCATAGGTGGTATGACGTCATTCATTTGTTCTGTATTGTTGTTGTTGTTGTTGCTGTTGTTGTCGTTGTTGTTGTTGTTGTTAACCAAGGTCAAGGGGGACCACTACGATTGCTCCGCACAAGTGGTGTGAGAATAATGCCGGCGGGG
>CM065745.1:4135067-4140067 GCA_033310375.1 Conus canariensis
TGTTGCTGATTTACCTTCACTACGTCTATCAGGAGGTGATGGAATACCATTGTTGCTCGTTTACCTTCACTACGTCTATCAGGAGGTGATGGAATACCATTGTTGCTGGTTTACCTTCACTACGTCTATCAGGAGGTGATGGAATACCATTGTTGCTGGTTTACCTTCACTAAGTCCATCAGGAGGTGATAGAATACCATTGTTGCTGGTTTACCTTCACTAAGTCCATCAGGAGGTGGTGGAATACTATTGTTGCTGGTTTACCTTCACTACGTCTATCAGGAGGTGATGGAATACCATTGTTGCTGGTTTACCTTCACTACGTCTATCAGGAGGTGATGGAATACCATTGTTGCTGGTTTACCTTCACTACGTCTATCAGGAGGTGATGGAATACCATTGTTGCTCGTTTACCTTCACTACGTCTATCAGGAGGTGATGGAATACCATTGTTGCTGGTTTACCTTCACCAAGTCTATCAGGAGGTGATGGAATACCATTGTTGCTGGTTTACCTTCACTACGTCTATCAGGAGGTGATGGAATACCATTGTTGCTCGTTTACCTTCACTACGAGCTGTTTTAGGTGTGGAGTCAACCTTTTCCTGATTTCTCTGATACGACTAGAAAAGTCTTCACCAATGAAAATCCGACTCCCCCGGAGCTTGCCCTTCGCCTTTAACACATCTGTCATCTGTTTATAAAACACGCATCTGGCAGTCACGAGGGATCAGGTTTAGAACTTAACCGGTGAACCCTGTCAAATTTCACATCACGGAACAGGTCCAGTTTGTCAGTGAGAAGGTCCTTTACTATACCTTCACACTGGGTCGCTGTCTCGTTGTCCCTCCTCGGCAAGCCGTCGAATACAAGCTTATTCCGCGTGGACCGTCCCTCGAGGTCGTCCTTCTTCGTCTCCAGGTCAGCAACCCTCCGGCTGAGATCTCGTTCCTCCTCTGCAGGTCCACGTTCTCTTCACGGAGCGTGACGACCTCCTCATTCAGCCCCCCTCAGCTCGTCCTTCATGGCCACGTAGTCCTCGTGCAGGATGCGGATTTCTTCTTTCACCTGTCCAATCTTGGTGTCTAGCTTCAAGCCCAAGGAGTTGAGCATGCCAACAATGTCAGACAGAGTAGGCTGGCTTGCTGCTTCACCGGAAGTGCCACCTGAAGGGTTGTCCGTTGTGTCCAAGCTGACTCAGCTACTGGTTGACCGTGTACTGGACAGTGGAGACTGCCTCATGCTGTCCTTGTTCTGAGAGGTGTTGGGCCCAGGATTGCTTTCAACGTCCCCTCAGCGAAGAAGTAAACTCCCCCAGTATGAATACGAGAGGAGCAAACCCAGCATAACACCGTCTGCTCTTTGTGTCACCGTCAACGTGGCGAAATAGAGAGCTCTCTTCTGCCCCACCCGAAAAACTGGACAAAAACAGCCGCAGACTGCTCTAAAAAAAATGTGTACAGCTGATGGCATGGTGCTTCCCAAAACGTGCTGTCTAATTTCTAAACAGAGGATGTCCCGTCACTACAACACATCCAGGTCATTGTCGGACATCAAAGGATGACCCGTGACTACAACAAATCCAGGTCACTACAACAAATCCAGGTCACTACAACAAATCCAACAAATCCAGGTCACTACAACAAATCCAGGTCACTACAACAAATCCAGGTCACTACAACAAATCCAACAAATCAAAGTAACTACAACAAATCCAAGTAACTACAACAATTCCAGGTAACTACAACAAATCCAGGTCACTACAACAAATCCAACAAATCCAGGTCACTACAACAAATCCAGGTCACTACAACAAATCCAGGTCACTACAACAAATCCAACAAATCCAAGTAACTACAACAAATCCAGGTCACTACAACAAATCCAGGTCACTACAACAACTACAACAAATCCAGGTAACTACAACAAATCCAGGTAACTACAACAAATCCAACAAATCCAGGTCACTACAACAAATCCAGGTCACTACAACAAATCCAGATCACTACAACAAATCTAACAAATCCAGGTAACTACAACAAATCTAACAAATCCAGGTAACTACAACAAATCCAGGTGACTACGAAAAATCCAACAAATCCAGGTAGCTACAACAAATACAACAAATCCAGGTCATTGTCGGACATCAAAGGCAAGCGTCCTCTCACGAAAATCGATAACTCACGCCCCCCAATATAGGAGAGAGAGAGAGAGAGAGAGAGAGAGAGAGAGAGAGAGAGAGAGAGAGAGAGAGAGAGAGAGAGAGAGAACTGTCTGTAGACACACGAGCTGCTGCCTCATTCAATCCTGGAGGCCAATGAGCGACATCATTAACAACATTGGTTCTCTATGCCAGCCGCACTACCACCACCACCACCATCATCACCACCACCACCACCATCACCACCTCCACCACCACTATCACCACCACCACCACCACCACCACCACCACCACCACACCACCACCATCACCACCACCACCACTATCACCACCACCACCACCGCCACACACGGGATTAATTAGACCGATACCTTTCTGTGTCGAGGTTCATCTTGTCAGTTCAGTCACACGGCAGAGAGAGAGAGAGAGAGAGAGAAAAGAGAGAGAGAGAGAGAGAGAGAGAGAGAGAGAGAGAGAGAGAGAGAGAGTCGTCGCTTCACGCTTTGAGGGTGAAAGGTTCAAATCCATTAGGGAAAACCGCTGCCCTACGTTCTTGGCACAGCAACGGCGCATCTCCGAACAGTGTCCCAGGAAATATGCAAAACTCACTTTGTAGCTAATGGTTCTATTTCTTTCTGCAAAACTCACTCTGTAGCTAATGGTTCTATTTCTTTCTGCAAAACTCACTCTGTAGCTGATGGTCCTGTTTCTTTCTGCAAAACTCACTCTGTAGCTGATGGTCCTATTTCTTTCTTCAAAACTCACTCTGTAGCTGATGGTCCTATTTCTTTCTGCAAAACTCACTCTGTAGCTGATGGTCCTATTTTTTTCTGCAAAACACTCTGTAGCTCATGGTCTTATTTCTTTCTGCAAAACTCACTCTATAGCTCATGGCCTTATTTCTTTGTGCAAAACCCACTCTGTAGCTCATGGTCCTATTTCTGTCTGCAAAACTCACTCTTTTGCTTATGGTCCTATTGTGAACGTTACTAACTTCTTAGATACTACAAACCCAAACGGGAACTAGAACGATTAACTCGCGGTCACGTGATTCACCTTTGACCCGTGGCGTCAGGCCCGGAGGTCAGGTGACCTTGACCTCGGACTGGACCTTGACCTTGGCCTCTTTCGTTTTGAGATTTTATTTCATTTTTTTTTTTTTTGGAGGGGGGGGGGGGGGGGGGGCGGACGGGGAAATGGGGGAAGGGGGGTCATGGTGATTCATGACAGGTCACTGAGGTCAAGGAGAGCCAGGAAGGGTCACCATGACCTTCAGGGCCTGTGGCATTGCGGTCACAGAGGAGAGAGAGAGGAGAGAGAGAGAGAGAGAGAGAGAGAGAGAGAGACAGACAGACAGACAGACAGACAGACAGAAACTGGGATGTAAATGTGATCTATGTGGTGCCGTGGCGAAGAATTCCATGTCACTGCCATTCCAATCTACTCTCTCTCTCTCTCTCTCTCTTCTCTGTCTCTCTGTCTGTCTGTCTGTCTGTCTGTCTGTCTGTCTGTCTGTCTGTCTGTCTGTCTCTCTCGTTATGCAAAGATTTGGCGAGTCAGGCCAAAAGCGCTTTAATCAGCGCCATGAAGTTAAATGATCTCAGCAACATTTTTCTTTTTAATTGTTTATCAAGTTATTTGACACACAAGTTCAGCCATATGTTCGGTATGGTTCCGAGCTGTGGGCGGGGGGGGGGGGGGGGGGGGGGGGGGGGGGGGGGGGGTGTTGGACAAACTGTGATCAAGTGCGAATCAGTTCATACATGTGGCCAAGAGAATTCTTGGTTGACAGACGAACACCTAACGACCTCGTTTAATGGTGAGACAAAACGATTCCCAATACATCTTGTTTCTGCTGTTAGATGCATTCGTTATTAGTTGAAGTTGGTGCAGATGGATGACGACAGAATACATCGCAAAGCATATGATAATATGTTGTTTGATTCAGAAACTAGAGGTAAGGAAAACCGGGTGACCCAAAATACGGCTCTGACTGTTTGACTATGGATTTGGTTTTGTTTGGCTCAGCTGAAGTGTTGGCAATGTCGCTGATTTCATCCGTGATCATCCGTCAGAGACTAACAGATTGCAGCTGGCAGAAATGGTCGGATCATATTCCAGACAGTGAACGCGGTAGTCTGTGCTGACATTATTGCAGTAACCCTGTCTTCAACCTTATTTAAAGCTTGATATGAATACGCATTTCAAATGTGCCACAAGAAGATTTAGAATTGGTGTATCGGAATTAGCAGGTCATCATTACAGATACCGATCATTTGATGACAATAACTCCGGGGGCCGGATAGCTCAGTGGTAGAACGCCAGACTCGTAATCTTGGTGATCCTGGGGTTCCAGTGTCGCGTGAAATCTGGGAACGTGATATCTGGGAAGGCTTCCCAGATATCACAGATTTGTTTGGGAACGCGTTCCCAAAATGTACTGTGATATCTGGGAAGGCCCGTGATATCTGGGAACGTGGTCTTTCAAAGCTCAGAAGGGCAGGAAGAAGACGAAAAAAGAATGGATTTTCGAGATAAGGTAGGAAACGATTTATTTAGGTGCAATTGAGATCTTTGGCCTTCATGTCACTTTTTTTTCGTTAATTTCTTGGCATGATTTTCACAAAGTACTCTCTTTCTGAGGCCTTCTTTGCGTAATTTCAACAAATTATCACAAAAGAGAGGAATGGAAAACTTTTTTTTTTCTGAGGCCTTCTCGGCGTGATTGCAAAAGAAATTTGCATGAAAAATCAAAGATCAACAATATTCTTGCTTCTGGTCACGTTCCCAGATTTCACACCAGTTCCCAGATTTCACGATTGGAAGTTCAGGAAATCTGG
>CM065745.1:4172567-4175067 GCA_033310375.1 Conus canariensis
AGAGTCAGTCAGTCAGTCAGTCATTCCCTCATGCATTCATTCATTCATTCATTCATTCACTCACTCACTCATTCATTCATTTACTTTCTGATTTCTCTGTCCATTCATTGCATCATGATAGCAGATCGTAAGCGAAAGAAGACACGAAGGCTGGGGAGGTTCCAGAGTAGGATGACTGCGAACGCAGATTGAAGGAATTGCAAAGACAGAGGTGCTTTGACGGCTAAACGAAAAAATAAACAAACTACAACTAAAAGAAATTTTTTTTTAAAAACTGTTTTCGTTTTTTATTTCTTGTTTGTTTGTTGTTTGTTTTTTTTTTCGAAAGAGAGGGGGTTAGTTACCGCCAAATATTTGTTGTTGTTGTTGTTGTTGTTGTTTTTTGTCAGAGCCTTATAAGTACTTGCAAAAACATGATTCAGGAGGAAATAAACTAATTCAGGTCATTTAATTCTAGCAATATTCAAAAGCCGTTGTGTAAGCTCAGCATAACTATCTTCTTCTTGTTTTTTTTTCTTCATTATTTTCACAATTGAAATGTCCCCTCCAATGGTGATGATGCTGATGCTGATGACGGCGATGATGATGGCACCAAAACGCATCGTCTGAGAGAGAGAGAGAGAGAGAGAGAGAGAGAGAGAGAGAGAGAGAGAGAGAGAGAGAGACAGACAGACAGACAGACAGACAGACAGACAGACAGACAGACAGACAGACAGAGACAAAGAGACAATGACAGAGAGTCAGGGAGACAGAGAAACAGAGAACATTTGTTGGATTACGGATGAATGGTGACAAATGCCCCCATCCCAACCCCGCTCCCCCCCCCCCCCCCCCCCCCCCCCCCCCCCCTTCCCTTGCACTTTTTGCGTGCTTAGTTTGAGAGAGAGACAGAGACACAGATGGAGAGACACAGACACAGACACGGAGAGAGACAAAAACAGAGACACAGAGACACAGAGAGAGAGAGAGAGAGAGAGAGAGAGAGAGAGAGAGAGAGAGAGAGAGTGGGACAGAAACAGAGAGTCAGAGCACAGACACAGAGAGAGAGAGAGAGGAGAGACAAAGACAGAGACGGAGACACAGACAGAGAGCGCGCGACAGAGACAGGGAGAGAGAGACAGACACAGAGACAGATTACGTAGACAGAGAACCGAAAGGAATGCTAGAAAGAAAGAGAGAGAGAGAGAGAGAGAGAGAGAGAGAGAGAGAGAGAGAGAGAAAAGCCAGAAGAAATGAAGAGAAACAGAGAGATAGAGAGAAGCGTGTGAGTAAAATGAGGAAGGAAAGGGGACGATGATGATGATGGGTGGTGGTGGTGGTGGTGGTGGTGGTGGTGGTGGTGGTGGTGGTGAAGAAGGGGGGGGGGGGGGGGGGGACCAAAGGCATGGGGATGGAGAAAAAAGACAGAGGTTAAACAAAGACTCAGGCGGAAGGAGATAACGGAACAACGAATTATTATTAAACAAAGGAAAGGAAAACGAGAGAGAGAGGAGAGAGAGAGAGAGAGAGAGAGAGAGAGAGAGAGAGGAGGAGAGAGAGAGAGAGAGAGAGAGGAGAGAGAGAGAGAGAGAGCAATTCAAACCGACGCCATTTCCAAGATCAAAGGCTTAAAATCGCCAAAGGCAAGGACAGATAGACATCAGCTTGTCGCCAGTTTCTCTCTCTCTCTCTCTCTCTCTCTCTCTCTCTCCCCCCCCCCTCCCCCTCGCTCCTTCCCTTCCTTCCTTCCTTCCTTCCTTCCTTCCTTCCTTCACCTCCCCCCCCCTCCCCACTATTATCGTTCATCACTGCCCTCATTTCTCCCCCCTCCCTCCCTCCTGCCTCCCCCTCCCTTCCCACAACTTCCTGTTTTTTTTCCTCCCTTCAATCTCTCTTCAAGCTTTGGAAGAAAAGGTGTGTGTGGGGGGGGGGGGGGGGAGGGGGGAGGGGGGCAGGGGGGCGGATAACACCACAAATTATGAGGGAGAAAGACAAGCCTGGATGGTGAGGGTGTGGATGGGAAGAGGGGAGGGGAGGGAGGGAATATGACCATGTGGGGACCATCTCTCTCTCTCTCTCTCTCTCTCTCTCTCTCTCTCTCTCTCTCTCTCTCTCTCTCTCTCTCTCTCTGTGACAGGTAGCCACTGTATTGTTATATCGCCGTCAGTTGACCTCTGTCTACTGTTTTTCATACTGCCATCAGATTGACTGGTCCCTACTGTTTTTCATACTGCCATCAGATTGACTGGTCCCTACTGTTTTTCATACTGCCATCAGATTGACTGGTCTCTACTGTTTTTCATACTGCCATCAGATTGACTGGTCTCTACTGTTTTTCATATTGCCATCAGATTGACTGGTCTCTACTGTTTTTCATACTGCCATCAGATTGACTGGTCTCTACTGTTATTCCATACTGCCATCTAGTTTTTCTGGAGAAAAAAGTACTAATGCTTTTTTTTTTCTTGAAAAAAAAAATGATAGTGTTTCTTGTTGATTTCTTTTTTTTTTTTAAAGTGGT
>CM065745.1:4190067-4195067 GCA_033310375.1 Conus canariensis
ATTTACAATTTTTTCAATGGATAATGGCTCATAAGGTAGCAGCACGCCCCCTAAAGTTTTAGTAATGAGTGCTTTAATTTCAGAACAGTGTAGGAGTAAATGCTTTATAGTAATCTGGTTTCCACATATACAATTTACATCTTTAGAAAATTTTGTTCTAAGAGCATTTAGACGAAGTTTAAACATCAAAGCTATAATATGTCTGGATTTTGTTTTACTAAGATATGTCAAGAGTAACTTTGAATCTGCGATAGGTTCATTTAATCCTTTAATACAATTTTGTGAATATTGACTGTTTAATGTCATCAGAATATTATCAAATTCATCTTTAGATATTTTGTCAATATGTTTATAGCATTCATGTAAATCTAACTTTATATTCAGCTGTATTGTTCCTTCAACATTACGCGCTGCTCTTTTAGCTGCTCGGTCAACCACTTCATTATAATATATCCCATAATGTGAAGGTACCCAATAAAAAGTGATACTGATGTTTTTAGCTGATAACTGATGTATTGCATGTTTTATTTCTAGTATCATTTCGAGACGCGTTTTAATA
The DNA here is from genome assembly GCA_033310375.1 of Conus canariensis. Lineage (NCBI taxonomy): Eukaryota > Metazoa > Mollusca > Gastropoda > Neogastropoda > Conidae > Conus > Conus canariensis. Next base: position 4,190,627 of record CM065745.1, read on the forward strand.
TTTTGACATTTGATAGCTTGTAGTGCAGATTTCGAATCGACACATAATAACACTTTACGTTTGGGCCAGTTTGTTGGAAGATCTATGATATGCTGTACCGCCTTTAATATTGCTACCAATTCAGCAGTAAAAATGGAATAATGATTACCGATATGATACTGTTTCACTAGGTTTAGTGAAGGAATTACAAATGCTGCCCCTGTCTTGCCATTCTCGAGGACAGATCCGTCTGTATATATTTTAATATGATCATTATAATGACTCTCCATGTGTAAATTAATCACATTTTTTAATATATTCGGTGACTGATCTTTGTTCATATCTATATGGTCTATATCAAAATTAGGTTTAACTTGTTCCCATGATGGAACTGGCGAGAAAGAAGGCTTCATGGCAACCTCTTTATCTTTTAAATCTGCAGAGTTAATCATATCCGAGACATATGTATTTATTGGTTGTAGAGAATGTATATATTTTGCTCTTTTAACAAAATCATGTTGCGAGTCCAGATTTACTTCTTTTTACTAAAGGTATCATATGCAGATGATTTTAATACATATTTCGACGCACAAACTTTTCTGAGGTTATCAAGTGGTAGAAACACCCGCTTCCTTGTAAGTCCCTAAATTTGAAGCATGAGATGGTACCCCAAGAGCTAATTTATAAGCTTTACAATCTATACTTTGTAGTTTGTTTAACAAATGCTTTGGAGCACTAAAAAATATTTCCTGAGCATAAGTTAACCGTGAACGCACAAGAGAATTTGCAAGGGATACAAGCACTCTAGTATCTTGGCCCCAGTGTTGTTTACTTATAATTTTGAGAAAATTTAAAGCTTTCCTTGCCTTGTTTAGTATGTAATCTATATGTTGAGTCCATGAGAGTTTTGATGAAAGATAAACTCCCAGAAATTTTACAGTTTGTGTATAATTAATGATAGTTCCATTGATTGTGAAAATAGGGAGTTTTTCTGGGTTGCACCCAGAGTTAAATAGTACTATATTTGTTTTTTTCCAATGATAGATTTAAGCCATTCTCTGTCATAAATATATTGATTTTATCTAGTTCACGTTGGTATACTTTTTTTGTATAGTTTAATACTCTAGCTGGGGTGTTACGTTTTATTGTTACCTTCATCCACATACAGATGTCGTCTGCATACTGAGCCAAAACTGTGTCTTTAGATAGATTATTTGGTAAATCTGCTATTAATATATTAAACAAAATAGGTGAAATAACAGAGCCTTGAGGAAGACCCATTTGAAGTTTTCTGGGTTTTGAATACGTGTTTCCAACTCTTACTTGTATGAATCGTTCTGATAAAAAATTCGCTATGTACTTGTACATGTTACCTAATATATTCCAATTTTTAAGTTTTTGTAAAAGTTTGTTATGCCATACTTGGTCATAAGCTTTTTTAACATCGAAAAAGGTTGCAAGAATATTTTTTCGCCTGGCAAACTGTTGCTTTACTTGTGTCGTTAGTTTTACCAGATGATCAATGGTAGATCGACCTTTTCGAAAGCCTGCTTGATTTATAGGTATAATGCCTTGTTTTTCACAGAAATGAACTAATCTATTTAAAATGATCTTTTCCATGAATTTACATGCATGAGATGTTAACGCAATAGGGCGATAGCTACTTTTATCTGTTCTACGTTTTCCTTGTTTATGTATAGGGATAACAACTGAATGTTTCCAGATTCGAGGAATTTCACCAGTCGACCAACTTTTTTGTATAAGTACATATAAAAAATTGATGACATTGTTTGGTAAATGCCTTAGCATTTCATTCGATATCCCGTCTAGTCCTACAGATGTTTTCTTTTTGCTAAGCTTGAAAATGTTTTCTTTAACTTCATCCAGTGTAATATCGGCATTTACATAACTGTTTCTTGTAGGCATACTGCTGTCATCATTTGTTGTGGATTTGTTTTTCTCTTGATTTTCTCTATATTGTCTACCTTCAGCTGATAAACCTGTAATTCTACTATGGTTTGCAAACATATCAGCAAATGCTTCTGCTTTTTCTCCGTTACAAGGTAGATCTGAAGTTTCCAGTTTTATTGGACATTGTGGTAAATGTATTCCATTTTTCATAGTTTTCATTTTTTCCCATACTTTTTGCATATCTTTATGACTGTAAACTTCGTTAACACAGAAAGATGACCAGTATTGTCTTTTCGCTTGTGCATTTATTCTGTTTGCTTTATTTTTTGCCTGTTTAGACTCTAAATGATTTTGGGGAGATTTGTCCTTTAAGTAAATATCAAATTTCATCCATTTTTCAACTCTAGCCTTTTCACAGTCCTCGTTCCACCAGATATTACAAGAATGTTTATGAGACCTTTTTGATTTACATTTAGGGATAGACTCATTTGCTGCGTTCAGAACTGCATTTGTAAATAATGAATACAATTCATTAACGTCTTTATCATCTATGTTTTCAACATGAAATGTTGACAATAAATATGAAAATTTTTCCCAGTTAGCAAGTTTGTATTTGTATTTTGGTATTTTATCCTCAGTTGGATCGGTGGATCTTATATTTGTTATCTCAAAACTAGTAATAATAGGGATATGATCACTATGTAGGTTATCATTTAGTGAACTCCACTCACAAATTGATGCTAGATCAGGAGAAACAAGAGTTAAATCAATAGCAGATGCTCTATGATAAGGATTATCGGGAATGCGTGTTACTCGACCGTCATTCAGGAGATATAAGCTTGCATCAACAATATTATCAATAAAACGATTGCTTGTGATATTTTGACAATTCCTCTCCCAAAATGGGGCATGTGCATTGAAATCTCCCGTGTGTGTGTGTGTGTGTGTGTGTGTGTGTGTGTGTGTGTGTGTGTGTGTGTGTGTGTGTGTTTCCTTGCTTGTTTCCTTGTTTGGTTGGTTGGTTGGTTTTTGTACTCCCAGTTCTTAAAGAGCAGGGAGTACTTAAGAATGGGAACGAAGAAATGGTGTGTGTGTGTGTGTGTGTGTGTGTGTGTGTGTGTGTGTGTGTGTGTGTGTGTGTGTGTGTGTGTGTGTCCGTCCGTGGTTAAAATGTGTTCCACACGCTCCAGACAAAACAACTGGGCCGATCTTTCTGAAAATGTGTAGGTATGTTAAGTATGGGTCACGGATGATGCCCGATGTGTTATTTTACCGTTATAGACGTTACTAACGGCCATAATGGCCCATAATGGGTTTTCTTCTTTATGGAATGTCTCAGAAAGTACTTGGCCGATCTTTCTGAAAATTTGTCGGTATGTTCATGATGGGTCACGGAGTATGCCCGATGTTTTATTTTACCGTTATAGCCATTACTAACGGCCATAATGGCCCATAACGGCTTTTCTTCTTTATGGAATATCTCAGAAAGTACTTGGCCGATCTTTTTGACAATCTGTAGGTATGTTCATTATGGGTCACGAATGATGCCCATTGTTTATTTTTACCTCACGCGTATTCAAGATAAACTGGGAGTACGTTTATATGCCTTGCATCTTGTTTTTTGCTTGTTTGTTTTGCCAAATCATGTTTTAAAACCATTCGTTACTACGTACAGATCACCCAAATTTTGATCCCCCTCGCCCCCCCCCCCCCCCCCCCCCCCCCCGCAACTTATCGTTCATATCAACTGCAAACAGAGTCACAGACATAGTCTAGTAACTCGTTCGAGTCATTGCGCATTTTTTCTAATACCAGCGTTGTAGAATACACAGACACCATACACTACACAGACACCATACACTACACAGACACCATACAATGCACAGACACCATACACTACACAGACACCATACACTGCACAGACACCATACACTGCACAGACACCATACACTACACAGACACCATACACTACACAGACACCATACACTGCACAGACACCATACACTACACAGACACCATACACTACACAGACACCATACACTGCACAGACACCATACACTGCATAGACACCATACACTACATAGACATCATACACTGCACAGACGCCATACACTGCACAGACGCCATACACTACACAGACACTATACACTGCACAGACACCATACACTACACAGACGCCATACACTGCACAGACACCATACACTACAGACGCCATACACTGCACAGACACCATACACTACACAGACACCATACACTACACAGACACCATACACTGCACAGACGCCATACACTACACAGATGCCATACACTACACAGATGCCATACACTACACAGACGCCATACACTACACAGACACCATACACTGCACAGACACCATACACTACACAGACACCATACAATGCTCCACGACAAATGTTGAGCTGATCGACCTTTACCCACGAACGTACGGAGGGGCCGGGGGGAGGGGGGGGGGGGAGGAATGGGGAGGATAGAGGGGGGCACAGGTATTGCGATTTGTTGAACCGATGTCTGTTGAATTCGCGGCGGCGCC
>CM065745.1:4208855-4216355 GCA_033310375.1 Conus canariensis
CGGCTGTAACGGCCTGTAACGCTTTTTCTTCTTTATAGAATATCTCAGAATGTACTTGGCCGATCTTTGTGAAAATTAGCATGTATGTTCATTATGGGTTTCGGATGATGCCCGATGTTTTAGTTTACCGTTATAGCCGTTACTAACGGCTGTAACGGCCTGTAACGGTTTTTCTTCTTTATGGAATATCTCAGAAAGTACGTGGCCGATATTTCTGAAAATTTGTAGGTATGTTCATTATGGGTCACGGATGATGCTCGATGTTTAGTGTACCGTTATAATCATTACTAACGGCCCATAATGGTTTTCTTCTTTATGGGAAATCTTAGAAAGTTCTTGGCCGATCTTTCTGAAAATTCGTAAGTATGTTCATTATAGGTCACAGACGATGGCCGATGTTTACCAGAATAGCCATTACTAACGGTTACACCAGTCCAAGACGGTTTTTCCTCTTTATGGAATATCTCACGCGTATTCAGGATAAACTGGGAGTACGTTTATATGCTTTGCATCTTGTTTGTTTTTACAATTCTCAAATCTTCCAAATGTTTAATGGAACACACTTTTGCACTCCCCCTTCTTCACCTACTCTCTCTCTCTCTCTCTCTCTCTCTCTCTCTCTCTCTCACACACACACATACACACAGACAGACAGACAGACACACATACACACACATACACACACATACACACAGACAGACACACACACATACACACACACACACACACTCACACACACACACATGCACACACACACACACACACACACACACACACACACACACACACACACACACACACTCACACACACACTCACACACACACACACACACACACACACTCACACACACACACACACACACACACACACACACACACACACACACACACACACACACACACACGCACACACACACTCCCACCCCCTCCCTCCACCCTCACCCAACAGCCTTGGTATTTGTTTTTCCAAGAGTGCCCCAGGAAAGGTAGCTAGCTGCTTGTCAGTGCGAACATTGAGCGTTCAGGGAAAGACCACTCTCCCTCTGCCACACCATGGTTACCCCCTTGTGATGAAGCCACCAGAGTGACCTCCCAGAAGGGGAAGGAAGGAAGGAAGGGGGGTGGGGTGAGTTCATGGAGGTGAGGTGTGTGTGGGGGGGGGGGGGGCGGGGCGGGAGAGGCTGAGGTGAAACAGGCAAACGGTTTGGCTGTCAGCTATGTCGCTGGGAATATGTTTTTGATTTTGGTTGTTCTCTTAAATGGGTATTGTTGACGTGCGTGCGTACATGAGTGCGTGTGTGTGTGTGTGTGTGTGTGTGTGTGTGTGTGTGTGTGTGTGTGTGTGTGTGTGTGTGTTGTGGTGTGTGTGTGTGTGTGTGTGTGTGTGTGTGTGTGTGGTGTGTGTGTGTTGTTGTGTGTGTGTGTGTGTGTGTGTGTGTGTGTGTGTGTGTGTGTGTGTGTGTGTGAGTCCCCAAGTGTTTGTGTGTGCATGCGCCCGCGCTCGCTCGTGCGTATGTATGTGTGTGGACAGACATCTCCCCATGAACAATGCCATTCCACAAGAGAGAGAGGAAAGTGGTTATCTGCCGTGACTCCCTGTCCAAGACCATTCTACAGGGTGCAGTGGAGGGTGGACATGTATTCCCCATGACTCCCTGTCCAAGACCATTCTACAGGATACAGTGGAGGGTGGACATGTATCTCACCATGACTCCTTGTCCAAGACCATTCTACAGGGTGGACATGTATCTCACCATGACTCCTGTCCAAGACCATTCTACAGGGTACAGTGGAGGGTGGACATGTATCTCACCATAACTTCCTGTCCAATACCATTCTACAGGATACAGTGGAGGGTGGACATGTATCTCTCCATGACTCCCTGACCAAGACCATACTACAGGGTGGACATGTATCTCCCCATGACTCCCTGTCCAAGACCATTCTACAGGGCACAGTGGAGGGTGGACATGTATCTCCCCATGACTCCCTGTCCAAGACCATTCTACAGGGCACAGTGGAGGGTGGACATATATCTCCCCATGACTCCCTGTCCAAGACCATTCTACAGGGCACAGTGGAGGGTGGACATATATCTCCCCATGACTCCATGTCCAAGACCATTCTACAGGGCACAGTGGAGGGTGGACATTATCTCCCCATGACTCCCTGTCCAAGACCATTCTACAGGGCACAGTGGAGGGTGGACATATATCTCCCCATGACTCCATGTCCAAGACCATTCTACAGGGCACAGTGGAGGGTGGACATGTATCTCCCCATGACTCCCTGTCCAAGACCATTCTACAGGGCACAGTGGAGGGTGGACATGTATCTCCCCATGACTCCCTTCAGTTCCCAAGTGGGACCATTTCTCATGGCCAACATCGGAGTGGGGGTGGACATATATCTCCCCATGACTCCATGTCCAAGACCATTCTACAGGGCACAGTGGAGGGTGGACATGTATCTCCCCATGACTCCCTGTCCAAGACCATTCTACAGGGCACAGTGGAGGGTGGACATATATCTCCCCATGACTCCATGTCCAAGACCATTCTACAGGGCACAGTGGAGGGTGAGCAAATATCTCACCAGAATAATGATGTCAACACCCTTCGTGGGGAGGGTAACACCAGAATAATGACCTCAGCACCCTTTGTTGGAAGGGTAACACCCTGTTGTAGGGTTGGTGACGACTGAATAATGTTGCCATCGTGTCTTTTTTTTTCTTTGTCTTTCTTTCTTTCTTTTATTTTATTTTTTTTTTAAGGAGACTGGCCCGATTTTCTGGCATCGAGCGATGCTGTGACGAAAGAGAACAGAAAACAAAAGAAAAGAAAAGAGAAAGACATCAAATGATGGCAAGGGTATTAGACGTGGCGTGGAATCTTGGCATCTCCTGCGTGCGGACCTCTGTGTGGGGGTCCTTTTGTTGGCGTGAATGTCGCGGGCTGTTTTCAACGATCTGTTGTCTTTTTTCTCTCTCTCTCTCTCTCTCTCTCTCTCTCTCTCTCTCTCTCTCTCTCTTCTCTCTGTCCTGTCTCTGTCCTGTCTCTTTTCTCTCTGTCTCTGTCTCTCTGTCCCTGTCTCTGTCTGTCTGTCTCTGTCTCTGTCGCTCTCTGTCTCTCTCTCTCGCTCTCTCTCTCTCTCTCTCTCTCTCTCTCTCTCTGTCCCTGTCTCTGTCCCTGTCTCTGTCTATGTCTCTCTGTCTCTGTATTTCTCTGTCTCTCTCTCTCTCTCTCTGTCCTCTCTCTCTCTCTCTCTCGCTCTCTCTGTCTCTCTGTCTGTCCTTGTCTCTGTCTCTCTCTCTGTCTCTTACCCGTCTCTGTCTCTGTCTCTGTCTCTCTCTCTCTCTCTCTCTCTCTTCTCTCTCGGTGTGTGTGTGTGTGTGTGTGTGTGTGTGTGTGGTGTGTGTGTGTGTGTGTGTCTGTCTGTCTGTCTGTCTGTCTGTGCTTTTCAACCCATCCTGTACGGCGCCCTCTGTGGTATTCCTGGCTATGGCACTCTGGGAGGTCACTGCGGGCAGCACAGTGCGGCCCTTGTCCACTGCCAACACATCACCACACGTTCCAAGCCGTGCTTGCACTGCACGCGGCGGTTCCATAGACTAAACGAATCGGTCAGTATAGTGCAGGGTACGCACCTGCCCGCCCGCCTGCCTGTTCTTCTTCTGTCTGCGTGCTGACATTCACCTGCCAGGGTTGTGTGTCTGGGATGTTTCGTCTGTGTGGAACGAGAGTTGAGAGACTGGTGGGATGTATATCAAAAAAGAAAATAAACAGATGAATCCGTAAGTGAGCGAATGAGTGAATCGATCAAGCAATCAATCACTCGATCAATCAATCAATCTATCTATTAGTAAATAAATAAATGAAGAAATGAATGAATGAATGAATAATAGATCAGTAAATACTCTCTGTCTTTCTGTCTGTCTGTCTGTCTGTCTGTCTGTCTGCCTGTCTCTCTCTCTCTCTCTCTCTCTCTCTCTCTCTCTGTTTGTCTGTCTGTCTGTCTGTCTCTCTCTCTCTCTCTCTCTCTCTCTCTCTCTAACACACACGCACGTGCGCGCGCCCTCCTCCCCCCCCCCCAACACACACACACACACTCGCGCACACACACACTTACACGCACGCATGCACACACGCACGTACGCACGCAGGCACGCGCGCGCGCACACACACACACACACACACACACACACACACACACACACACACACACACACACACACACACACAGAGGCACGTGCGCGTTGTAAACCCCACAAATGGGTCGATCAGATTTTCAAATTCATATTTTAAGACTAAATCACTTCATTTTAAACGAAATTAAATTGCTCACGGGTACCTTTTTGAAGTTTTGCAGACATTTTTAAGCGCCTTTATACCCCCCCCCTCCCCCCCCCCCCCTCCCTCCCTCCGCCTTCTTTTTCTTGAAGAATCTTCTCTCATCGTGAAACATGCCATTTTCTGTTTAGATTAAACGGTTTAGGGGGTCTAGATTATTTTCGAAACATCTTTGGCGGTAGAAAAAGAATTCTGCGGTGTATGTGGGTAAAAAATGACAAGACGGCAAAAAAACGCCCGTTTGTGAGGTGTTGCGTAAATTGTTCATCCCAGTTTGGGCGTGAGTGATGCAACACACACACAAACGCACACACACACACACACACACACACACACACACACACACACACACACACACACACACACACACACACATACACACACACACACACACACACACCGCACACGCACACACATACACACACACACACACACACACACACACACACACACCACACACACACACGGACCAAGAGAAGACGAAGTTTGGCTGTTACTCTTGATGCACGCCCCTTCCCCCTTGTCCAGAGAGAGAGAAAGAAAGAAGGAAAGAGAGAAACTAGGAAAGAAGGAAAGAAAGAAAGACCGAAAGACAGACAGGCAGACATAAATAGCGAAAGAAAAATAAAGAAACACACACACACACACACACACACACACACACACACACCACACAACACACACACACACACACACACACACACACCACACAAGCACACAGACAGAACTAAACAAACAAATAAAGAAGGAAGGAAAGAGAGAAAGAAAGAAATTAATGGAAGAGACCGAAAAAAAAATTCGAGAAGGAAGGGAAGAAGAAAGGAAGAATAGAAGAAAAGAAGAAAGAAAGAAAGAAAATGAACGGGAAGAAAGGAAGGAACGAAAGAAAGAAGGAAAGAAAGAAGGAAAGATGGAAAGACAGACAGTAAGGCAGGAGAAAGAGGGAAAGAAAGAAAGAAAAAAAAAAGAAAAACAGAAAGAAAGAAAGAAAAAACGCAAGAAAATGATTCGGACCAAACGAAAGAAAGAAAGAAAGAATAGAAAGAAAGAAAAACAGAAAGAAAAAAGGACAGAAAGAAAGAAAGAAAGAAAATGATTGGGAAGAAATAAAATAAAAAAGAAAGAAAGAAAGAACAAAAAGAAAGAAAAGAAAGAAAGAAGAGTAAGACAGTTAGAAAGAAAGAAAAAAAGAAGGAAAGAAGGAAAGAAAGAAAGAAAGAAAGAAGGAAAGAAAGAAAGAAAGAAAGAAGGAAAAAAAGAAAGAAAGAAAGAAAGAAAGAAGGAAAGAAAGAAGAAAGAAAGAAAGAAAGAAAGAAGAAAGAAAGAAAGAAAGAAAGAAGAAAGAAAGAAAAAGAAAGAAGAGTAAGAAAGTAAGAAAGAAGGAAAGAAAGAAAGAAACAAACAAAGAAAGAAAGAAAGAAAGAAAGAAAAGAAAGAGAAAGAAGAGTAAGAAAGAAAGAAAGAAGGAAGGAAAGGGAAAAAGAAAAAAGAAGAAAGAAAGAAAGAAAAAAAAGGAAAGAAAGAAAGAAGAGTAAGAAAGTAAGAAAGAAAGAAGGAAAGAAAGAAAGAAAGAAAGAAAAGAAAGAAAAGAAAAGGAAAGAAAGAAAGAAGAAAGAAAAGAAGAGAAGGAAAGAAAAAAGAAAGAAAGAAAAGAAAGAAAGAAAGAAAAGAAAGAAAGAAGGAAGGAAAGGGAAAAAGAAAAAAGAAAGAAAGAAAGAAAGAAAAAAAGGAAAGAAAGAAAGAAGAGTAAGAAAGTAAGAAAGAAAGAAGGAAAGAAAGAAAGAAAGAAAGAAAGAAAAGAAAGAAAGAAAGAAGATGATGATGATGATAATCTTTATTTCCAAGGGTAACAGATAAGCAAACACATGCTTTTTTTCATCCGGCCCTTGCCCCGTTAAGGGACTAAGTATGACTAGCGACTAAGACTTACAAAACTTAGAAAGAAAGAAAGAAAGAATGAGAAAGAAAGAAGAGAAAGAAAGAAAGAAAGAAAGAAGGAAGGAAAGAAATAAAAGCCAGCAGGCAGAACATGAGAGCATCAGACAGGGGGTGGGGGGTGGGGGGTGGTAAGTCAGTGAAGGTGGAGGCTGACCCGTGTACACAGGGCCTGTGAGGGGGGGGGGGGGGTGGGTGGTGGTAAGTCAGTGAAGGTGGAGGCTGACCTGTGTACACAGGGCCTGTGAGGGGGGGGGGGGGGGGTGGTAGGTAGGAGACCTGACAATACAAGCACTGTGTGGTCGGCTAGAGGACAGTGTTAGACGCTCGCTCTCCACGCTGATAAGTCACGATGTACGCCTTTTTTTTTTCTTTTTTTTTTTTTTTGGGGGGGGGGGAAGAGGAGGGTTGGCTTTGCGTGAAGAGGATTCGGGGGTGGGGGGAGGGGAGGGACGGGTCAGGAACGGGGGGGGGGGGGGAAGGGATGTGTGTGTGTGTGTGTGTGTGTGCGTGCGTGCGTGTGTGTGTGTGTGTGTGTGTGTGTGTGTGTGTGTGTGCGTGCGTGCGTGCGCGCGCGCGCGCGCGCGCGTGTGTGTGTGTGTGTGTGTGTGTGTGTGTGTGTGTGTGTGTGTGTGTGTCGCACCCGCTGCTGCTAATCTCACCTGACTCGCAAAAGCTGATTATCTAAGGTATGCTAAACCAGGTTCATTTATTGCTGACAATCCATTCACCGCTTTCTCTCTCTCTCCCTCCCTCCCCTCCTCCCCCCGCCTCTCTCTCTCTCTCTCTCTCTCTCTCTCTCTCTCTCTCTGCACCCCTCTCTATTTTTCTTTGTTTTTTTTTCTCCCCTCTCTCTCTCCCTCTCTCTCCCCCTCCCTCTGTCTGTCTCTGTCTCTCTCTGTCCCTCTGTCTGTCCCTCTGTCTGTCTGTCTGTCTGTCTGACTGTCTCTCTCTCTCTCTCTCTCTCCTCTCCTCTCTCTCTCTCTCTCCTCTTCTTATCCTTGATTTAATGGAAGTTTTCTGAGTTTTGAGTTCTGTATCTCTGTCTCTGTTTGTCTGTCTGTCTGTCTGCCTATCTACCTCTCTATCTGTCCTTCTGCTGTCTGTCTATCTGACTGTCAATCTCTGCATGCCTGTCTGTCTGTCTGTCTTTCCGCCTATCTGTCTGTCAGTCTGTCTGTCTGTCTGTCTGTCTGTCTGTCTCTCTCTCTCCACA
>CM065745.1:4218855-4223855 GCA_033310375.1 Conus canariensis
ATTGGCACATTTTTCTCTAATCAAATCTGTAAGTACATTCCAAAAAGATTTGACATAATTGCATTTCCAAAAACATATGGTCATAGTATCTTTATTTGTACCACAAAAACTGCATTTGTCATTATTACGAAACTCCCATTTCTTTTAAAATAACATTTGTACCTAAACATCTGTGCAATAGCTTCAGCTGAAACCATTTTAGTTTATATCGTTTATTTTGCTGGTATATAGAAAGCATGATTTCCAGTCATGATGTACCATCAGTTTCGAATCCCATTTGTCGCGCATTTTGGTCGAATCATTATTTTCAATAGTATATCGTAATAAAGCTTTTGAACCTTTGTCAATAGCAAATACCTTCTTCAAACCAGCAAGTTGTATCGGTATGTTTATTGTTCTTTACAGAAATACTACATTGTTTAATGTAGTCGATTTATTGCAGATTTATACCAGCAAAGGTGACAAAAATCGACATTAATATTATATTTCTCTTTGAACGCGTAATAAGAAAGAAACTGACCTTTATCATCAAAAAGTCCGCAAGACAATGTACATTCTTGTTACAAGTTTTCTAGAGATAACGTATGAGTTCCAACTTGGATTCTATTATTATAGCAAATCGGTTCAGCTAAAATTTCAGCGGAATTTCCTGGTATGCATTTGTAGTAAAAACTTTTATAGGCTTCAATGACGTCTGACCAAAACTGGTTATATTTCGTAAACCTGGGGAAACAAATTCTGGACCATACTTATAATAAGCGGCCATTGAGGAAAATTAGCAGTAGAATATGTTTCCACTTGTGGGTTGTTTTTTCGTTTTACGAAACCACGACAGTTTTAAAGAGGGTAACAAATATTTTTAATTCAGGGATACCGATGCCTCCAAGTTTTACACTCTTATGCGCCGTTTTCCGGTTAATTTTGTCTGGTTTCTTACCCCAGACTAATTCATAACACATCTTTTGTAATGTTCGAAAAAAACACATCAGGTGGATTTGGCAGAAGTAACCAAAGATGTATCAGTTTTGAAAGTATGAGAGATTTTAAAATTGCTACTCTACCAAGAGGCGTTAGTTGACGTTTAAACCCATTACTTTGAACAGATGTTTTAATATCTGCCATTTGTCCGGATAATTTATGTTTACACCAGTCTTTTAAATCATTAGTAAACCATATTCCTAATACACGAAATTTTAGTGGGTTCCAGTCCATTTCCTAATGATTCATATATCTACTTCAGAATTCTTCTTACTTCTAACCAATTGCACTTGTTTTGCTAGAGTTTATGTGGAGACCTGAAACAGATCCAAACTTAAACAGAACATCTACGCAAATTTCAAAAGATTTTCTATCACTGCCAGCAAAAATTCTGTGTCATCCGCATATTGTGAAAGTTTTATGTTCAACATCATTCATATTATTCCCTGGATATCTGTGTTTTCTCTTATCATTATAGCTAATATTTCTACACAGAGTATGAATAGATATGGGGATATAGGGTCTCCTTGTCTACAACCTCTTTTAAATTTCGAAACCAACTTGAAACCTGACCATTTACAACAACACAAGATTTAATATTTTATAGAATGTATCTATCCTCTGCAAATGTCTTTCTGAAAACCAATTTCTTTAAATACCTTCGACATAAAACCCAGTTAATCGAGTCAAAGCTTTCTCAAAAATCTATATTTAATACAATCCAGGTACTTATTTTGATCTAAGTAAGCTATTGTGTCATATATCAATCTTAAGTTATCACCAATGTATCTGTTCCTAATGAAACCCGTCTGGTCTTCATTAATAGTCTTGGCAGTACATTTTTTATGCGATTTGCAACACATGATGATCCAATTTTATACACTACATTAAAGTGAAATTGGTCTCCGTTTTTTTATACTGTCTTGGCTTGTCTCCTTTGGGAATACATATAATAATCCCTTCTTTTTGCACACTAGACAGTTCTCCTCTTTTAAAACTAGCATTCAACGCTCTAATAACAAATAATCCAATTTTTTTCAAAAAACTTTAAAGAATTCCGTCGAAAAACCTCAGAGCCTGGGCTTTTGTTATTTTTCATATTCTTTAAGACATCGTAGCTTCTCAAGAGTATTTTTCTCCCTCCAACTCGTTTGTTCTGTTTCATTTAGACATGGTGTATGTTTACTAGATCCATTATTTCACTATCTTCTACTTCGGATTCTGCGTAAAGTAATTTATAAAAGTTCTGAACTTCTAGAAGAATGTCTTTCTGGGTTGTTTAAAACATTATCTTGCTGATCCGTGATCCTAGCCATATTTTTACTGACAAAATGACGTTTCTCAAGATGACAAGAATAGTTGCTTACTTTTCACCCTCATGCTATCCACCTAGCTCTTGATCGTAGCAAAACACCTTCCATTCGTTTTTTCTCTAATTGTTTAATTGTTTCTTTTTTTGTTGCTATAGCTCTAATATCGTCCTCGCTTATAGACATTTGTTGTTTCTAATCTTCGAATGTCAGACTCTAGTCGATTTTCCTTTCCTGTATTTTCTTCTTTTTCATTGTTGCAAATGAAATCGTCTTTGATCTTAACTTTCATAAGAAGGAAATCTAGAAAGTATCATCGGGAACAGAAAAACGTAGTTCTTCATCAGGTATATCATTAATATTTGCATTTATCGCTATTCATCTATAACGATCTTTATCTCAGAATTTATCTCATTTAGATATATAGTTGTCTTTTAAAGAGATGAATTAAATTTCCAAAAAAGTGGTTATGTTTTGAGCTTTCACTAAATTTTGTTTTCAACAGTATACTCGAATGATCTGATCTATATCCACATTCAATGTCCACATAATCTACAAATGTTACTACTTTGTCTGAAATCAGAAAGAAATCTAATCTAGCCTGTTGGAAAGGATTGTTCTTCTCCATGTATACCGCAAAACACTCGGATTTAGTTCTCGCCATTTATCACTTAATTCCAAATTTTCAATCATGTTTTCGAGCTCTTCTCTTGCCTTAGGGTTGTTAACATGTTTATAATTATGATAATCTTTTGCTGGATCAAGGACTATATTGAAATCTCCAGCTATTATAACATTCTCAATACCAAGCTCATTAATCTTTTGTTTCAGGTTTGTTATAAAACTCCGGATCATCTCTGTTTGGTCCATAGAATTTACAAAAAGGAAATCATTTTCCTGAATTTCAGTAAGTAGCCATGATATAATTTCCCGAGTTATCTTGATGACACGTTTGACTTTGAACTCAAATTGTTATTAAACAATATTCCACCCCCCTTGAATTAGACGTGTAATTTGAAAAAAAACCTTATATCCCCATTCAGCTAAAACGTATTTTTCAATCTTTTCTTTCAAAATGTGTATCTTGTAGAAATAAATGGAATATTTCTTGTTTCTCAAGTAATGGAATACATCACGCCTCTTTTTTTGAATCATTGGAGGCCTTGACAATTAACTGAAAGAATAGATAAGCTAGTATTCATTTCGTATTTATCAATTAAATAAATTCAGAACATCCAACCAACCAAAAAGAAGAAGAGATGAAAAACATAATAAGCAACAAATAAAGGAGCACCAGTGTTATAGACACTTAAAAGAAAGACAAAAATACTTAATCTAGTTGAAACCGCTATCGGGAGCAAAGGACGGACAGCGTTTTCTGCACAAGCTGCGAAAACATTCATGCAATATTTACAGGTGACCTACAGAAAAACTTAACACACAAAAAGAACAATTAAATGAAAAAATTAAAGCCAACATAAGTATCTAGATAATACATTGCCCCGCCACATCGAGGGCGAGGTGGGCGTGGGGTAAGGAGACAGCAGAGAGAGAGAGAGAGAAAAGAAAGGTGTGTGTGTGCGCGTGTGGGGGGGGGGGGGGGGAGGAGGGGGCGGGGGGGGCGAGGTGGGGATGGAGGGAGGAATTAAAATTTAAGATCTTTTCATCACAAACAAACAATAATAATACTAATAAAAAAAATAAAAATAAAATAAATAAAAAGAATAAATCAATGAGTTAACTATTATCATATCTGCAACAATCATAAACAATGAACACAGAATCCAATCCAAAAAAGAATGAAAGCGGAACTGGAATTCCACCCCCGCTCCCGCCAATCACGTGTGTCCGTAAATAATGCTTATGCGCGTATGCGTGAGTTTATGTATCCACGCGCGCCACGCGCACGCCCACCTGCGTAGATGCACCCGCGCACACGCGCGTGCGGCGCGCGGCCGTGGCCGCCGCCGCGCGAGCACGCACGGAGCGCCCGCGCACCCACGCACACGCGCGCGCCCCCGCATGTTTGGGCTCACACACATGCGCCGCGACGGGGAGGGATAGAGGGCGGAGGGGGACAGCGGGGGGGGGGGGGGGGGGGGGGGGGGGAGGGGGGGGGGAGGGGGGGCGTGAACAGGGAGGTCATGAGGTCATGGGGGTAGGGAGGGGATAAAGTGGGGGGCAGAAGGAAAGAGGGGTGAGGAAGGGGAAGTGGTACGGAAAAAAAAAAAAAAAAAAAAAAAAAAAATCACAATTCTCACCACCCAATCACCAGACAACAAATAAAGCCGGCATGTCACAAACCGCCAACAGACATAGACAAAAAGAACCTCCAGAAACAGGGACAGGAGAACCGTCCACAAAGACAGAAAAAACAGCAGACGGACAGGAAAGAAAGAAAAAAAAAAAGAAAAAAAAAAAAAAAAAAAAAAAAAAAAAAGGGAAAGTCAAAGAGAGGTACACGAAGGCGGGGGAGTACCTGAACCGAAGGGAGCCCCGGCATCCAACGGGGACAGTCAATGACATACGTTTCCCACACAAATTCCATCGAGACAGCGAAGGCAACAATTTGTACAATTTTTTCTCTCGCTAGAAAGGGGTAGATCCAATCAATCAATTGACATTGAAGATCACATATGTTACACATCAAAGAAAATCAGAACTTTTGACTGGAATGACAGATTTTTAGTTTTCATGAATACAGCTCCCTTC
>CM065745.1:4231355-4236355 GCA_033310375.1 Conus canariensis
AATGGATGTGCGCAGGGTTTGCAGCCGATGGATGGCGACAGCAAAGTGCGCAGGGTTTGCAGCCGATGGATGTGCGCAGGGTTTGCAGCCGATGGATGTGCGCAGGATTTGCAGCCAATGGATGTGCGCAGGATTTGCAGCCGATGGATGTGCGCAGGGTTTGCAGCCGATGGATGAACAGTAAATGGATGGCTGAGGGGAAAGGGTTCAAGAAAAGGGTTCCAATGGACATGACCTAGCCGATGTCTGACCTGTGCGTTTGCCCAGCGCGCTACACTGGTCAGTCTCACAGAGAAAAGAGAACGTAAAAGAGAGGAGGCCCAGCGCGCTACACTGGTCAGTCTCACAGAGAAAAGAGAACGTAAAAGAGAGGAGGCCAGCGCGCTACACTGGTCAGTCTCACAGAGAAAAGAGAACGTAAAAGAGAGTAATGCCAGAAAATGAACGCATTTGAATAAAAAAAATAAATAAACGAATTGACAAAAGAGGAAATAAATAAGTAAGCAAATAAATGAATGTTTAGATAAATGAATAAATAAATGAATGAATAAATAGACAAATGAATGCATGAATGAATCAATAAATAAGTTAGTTGTTAGTTAGTTAGTTAGTGTTGGTTGGTTGGTTGGTTGGTTGGTTGGGTTGGTTGGTGTTGGTTTGGTTGTGGTTGGTTGGGTTGATTGTGATTGATTGATTGATTGATTGATTGATGATTGATTGATTGATTGGATTGATTGATTGATTGATGTTGGTTGGTTGGTTGGTTGGTTGGTTGATCGATTGATTTATTGAATGGTTAATGACTTAATTAACAAACAAATAAGTAAATGAATGGATGAATTGAAAAAAATGTAAATGAATAAAGAAATAAATGAGTAAGTAAATCAATATATCTAAGAAGAAATAATTTAAGGAGTAAAGATCAATGAACTTGAGAGGAAATCTCAGGTATGCTTGTGGTTTTAAGGGCAGGGGAAAGGCCATGTGAGGAAAGCGGACATGCGCCAATAATCTACATTTTAATGGTCAGCTCGCACTGTTCAGGTGTTATTGTAGCTGGGTTTCTACAGCATAATGCTCTATGACATGCTAGTCACAGACACACACACACACACACACACACACACACACACACACACACACACACACACACACACGAGCGCACGCGCGTGCACGCACCCGATCTCGCGCACAAATGCGCGGACACAGACGCGCGCGCGCGCGCGTACACACACACACACACACACACACACACACACACACACACACACACACACACACACACACACACGAGCTCGCGCGCCCGATGCACTCACGCGCTCACAGAGAAGAGAGAGAGAGAGAGAGAGAGAGAGAGAGAGAGAGAGAGAGAGAGAGACAGACAGACAGACAGACAGACAGCAGACAGACAGACACAGAGAGAGACACAGAGAGAGTGCGGTGACGACCCAAGAGCATTATTTTCGTTTGCCTGGTACAAAACTCCACGCTTTGGTCCGGGTGGGAAAAAACTGAGGAGGGGAGGAAATTAGATTCCTGGCCACCGCTGCCGTTAGCGGCACTTTACCCGAGAGCACTCGAACGCATCAAGGGGGCTCACTCTGGCAGGGGAGAGAACTCTTATCCGTGGCGATACCTTGCCCTGATAAGGGACAAGGGTGTGTGGTGGTGGGGGTTTTTTTTTTTTTTTCCTGGCCAGGTGCGAGTTTGAAGAGAGAGAGAGAGAGAGAGAGAGAGTTTGGACTTCCAACGCTTTCTGTTGTGTTTCTTTAATCGCATTCCACTGTCCCATTCAGCTGTGGAAAACAGAGACTGGTACAGACACACTGAGGACCTGACTGACTTCAAGCTCAAAACACACGCACTGACAAACCGTCAGACATGCATGCATGCACGTAAATACGCGCGCACACATACACACACGAGCTCACGCGCATAAATGCGAGCACACAGGCTCGCGCGCGCACGCACACACACATATCAGCTCGCGCGCCCACTTACGCATGCGCTGACGCACTCAGAGAGAGAGAAATAGAGTAGGAGGGAGCGAGAGAGAAGGGAAAGAGTAAATGTGAAAGAGAGGGGTAAACAACAACTAAAAAGAGTGAATGAGAGAGATAGAGAGGGGGGAGGGGGTAAACAACAACTAAACCAATAGTGGAAAAGGGGAAAAACATACGACAGCAAACACAAAGGGGGTAACTGGAGCGAGATACATATATATGTGTGTATATATATTATATGTGTGTGTGTGTGTATATATATAAAGTATATAATGCTGTACAATTAAGCAGTGGGGGAAAAGAAGTACAGGTTAGCAATTCTTCCATCATTGATAGTAATGACTTAGCAAAAATCTGAAATTACACCCCCCCCCCCCCCCCAAAAAAAAAAAAAAAAAAAAAAAAAAATGAAGATGAAGAAAACGGGAAAATATATGTTTTATATATATACGAAAAAAATATGAAAACCCTTCACTAGCTGCATGAGGGAACCATCGTAATCCCTCTTGAAGGCAGATCTATATGTATTGCCTGCTCTTGGGCCTTTCATCCACTGGATCAGACTCATCAGGGAGACGCTTGGCGTCAAATAGAGACACACCACAGTCCGTAATTCTGTGGTGTTCTCACCACCAAGGGTTCAAAAAAGAATCCAACAGCACCCCCACAGCAGCCAGCCAAATGTAGTAAATAAAAGGAAACGAAAGTGTGGAGAGGAAAAAAGTTGCTGAAAAACTAAAAACATTATACAAACAGTATGAAATGTGAGGGACAATCTTTGAGCCTATGCTTGAGGATCCATTCAAGGATGCAAGGGAGATCAAAAGATATGGAACAGTCTGATTGGTCAGCTCTGCTGTTCAATAACCCAAGCATTGTCAGCGGCTATGATTTGTGCGGAACAACCTTTACTTGTATCTCCTAAGAGATGCTATCGCCCACTGATTGACCAAACAATATAATGCTGAACAATTAAGTAGTAGGAGAAAACAAGTGCAGGTTAACAATTCTTCCATTATTATAGTAATGACTTAGCAAAGATTTGAAATTGTAAAAGAAAAGAAAAAGTTGAAGATGAAGAAAACGGGAAAATATATGTTATAAATATGAAAACCCATCAATAGCTGCATGAGGGAACCATCGTAATCCCTCTTGAAGGCAGATCTATATGTATTGCCTGCTCCTAGGCCTTTCGTCCGCTGGATCAGACTCATCAGGGAGACACGGCTGACTGGGTCTGTGCCCTTGGCGTCAAATAGAGGCACATCACAGTCCATAATTCTGTGGTGTTCTCACCACCAAGGGTTCAAAAAAGAATCCAACAGCACCCCAAAGCAGCCCCATATATCTTTTTATATTTTCTACTTTTCACAAGAAAATGTAGCTTGTTTTGCTCTTTCATGATTTTCTTTTGCTTCTTAGATGGCACCTTTGGTTGGTTTTTTGAAAACTCAACAAACATACTACGGTACTGCACACCAGACTTTTCTAGGATAGCATTCTTGTTAAAACCGAAAAGGCAGAGGAGTCAAATTACCACTTTCCGCGGTCAGTGAGGAGAAACAATCAGGTTTCGAAATATCAGTATCTGACCAGGAGTTATATGCTAGTGAGTTTCCTCCCCATTGGAGAATGTCTCCCCCTTGGAGACTATAAGCTTGCTGAAGGCTCATTTTGAGAAGCATTTATTTCATTTTATTCCCCCATTCACCCACTGAAGCACATACTGTTAGTTAGGCAGAATTATCTACCTCTGCAGATATGAATGCTTATCTTCCCCTATTTCTTCAATCTAAGACATAAGAGCAAGCTTTGTTTATAATTGAATATTTCTTGCAGTCATTGCAACACCAAGCTGCTCTGTAAGTTGCTGGAATGGTGCTCGGTATTTATCCTTGGAATTTATTAGTTTATATATATATATATATATATATATATATATATATATATTGAATTATAAACAAAGCTAGCTCTTATGTCTTAGATTGAAAAAAATAGGGGGAGATCAGCTTTCATATCTGCAGTGGTAGATAATTCTGCCTAACTAACAGTATGTGTCTGAGTGGGTGAATGGGGAATAATAAATGCTTCTCAAAATGAGCCTTCAGCAAGCTTATAGTCTCCAAGGGGGAGACAATATGTATACAAGCAACCACACAATGAAAAAGCCAACATGCAATTGTTTTTTTCTTTCCAACGTTACGGCTCTGCGCCTTCTTCAGGGACTGCTTTGTCTAGGTACTACTGAAAAATCACACCGTCTTTAAATCTGCTTTTCTTTGATTATTACTCGGTAAATTACAGATGGTTGGCACAGGCCCCTAACACAGAACAATGTTTGTGTGCGTGTGTGTGTGTGTGTGGTGTGCACGTGTGTGTGCGTTTGTGTGTGTGTGTGTGTGTGTGTGTGTGTGTGAGTCATCACGCGCCCGTACGTGCGTGCTCTCTCCCCTCCCCTGCCCTCTTCCTCACGTTCTGACCGTCCCCCCATTGATAAGAAACAAATTAACCATAGATTCCAGAGAAGATTCACAGGATGGGGGTGGGGGGGTGTAAGAGGGGGGGGGGAAGGGGGAGTGGGGGGATGGGGGAGAGGGAAGAAAAGACCAGAAATAAATGAACCCGAGATAGACACGGATCGCCCTGGCAGACGTGCCATTGAACATTCCCATCCCCCCGACCCCCCCCCCCCCCCCCAGGAGAACAACGTCCCCCCCTCCCCCCACACACCCACACACCCATACCTCCACCCTCAAAATGCTGACGGATGTATGGAGCGCGCTATCCCCCCCCCTACCCCCCCCCCCCCCCATCCTCCTTTTTCTTCCCCACCCCCACCCCCACCCACCACCCCCCACCCCATCCTCTCCCACTCGACATTTTTCCGTACTCCCAAACTTCTCTTTCCACCCCCTCTTCTTTCTGGGCTGGGTGGTGGTGGGTTGACCTGTGGGGGGGGGGGGAGGGGGGGAGTGGGAGGTGGGCGGGTGGGTCGTC
>CM065745.1:4241355-4246355 GCA_033310375.1 Conus canariensis
TGTGTGTGCGTCGTGCGTGCGTGCGTGCGTGTGTGTGTGTGTGTGGTGTGTGTGTGTGTGTGTGTGTTGTGTGTGTGATTTTGTCTATGTGTGCGTGTATGTGTATGAGTGTGTATGAATGTGTATGAGTGCGCGTGCGTGCACGGCGCGTGTGTGTGTGTGTGTGTGTGTGTGTGTGTGTGTGTGTGTGTGTCTGTCTGTCTGTCTGTCTGTCTGTGTTTGTGTGTGTGTGTCTTGGAGAGAGAGACAAAGAGAGGAGACAGTGTGTGTGTCTAAGAGAGAGAGAGAGAGAGAGGAGAGAGAGAGAGAGAGAGAGAGAGAGAGAGAGAGAGAGAGAGAGAGTACAAGAGGTAATCGTATATAATTGACGAGTGTATCATACATTTTGTATTACAGTTTTGTTACATAAGTTCGTATAGTATTGCTTTGTTCTGCATATATTGTACCGTATTGCACTATGATTTTTTGTACTGTACTGTGTTGTGTTGTAACTACTCAGCATTGTATTGTATTGTATTGTATTGTCTGGCATTGCATTCCATTCCATGGCATTGCATTGTATTGCACTGGATAGCTGTGACGAGAGCTGGGAGTGGTAGGTGGGTCCTCTAGGGGAAGGACTAGGAATAATTTCTCTATGAGAATTATAACATTTCACCGCCACCCTCTCTCTTACTAGTGGTGGAAGGAGCAACTTTCTGGTACTAGTCATCGAAAGACATTTTTTTTCCCGGGACTGTTAGAATACTCAATAGTGGCTCAGGGATAGGTTTCCTTAGGCTTGTACTCTTAACAGTACTTGTAGCTTGAGAGACAGAATTAGAGAGAAGTTCAAACCTTCAATACTGGTTGAATAAAGAACTGACACAAGTTCAACGCTCTTTCACACGTCAACGTTGTTTGCTTACACACGGGTAAGTAGTTAAAGCTAGTTTACAATAGATTGGTCTGTCCTATAGGCTGAGGTTTGGTTCTCACTGTTTCATCATTAAGTGAGGGAAAGTTCTGAATGAGTTGAGTTGAACTGAAGTCCACTTGGAATACCAGAACTTAGCTGAAGTCGGAGAGAATAGTTGATCTCTCTCTTGTGGCTGGTGACTGATCCTGCTGTGTAGACCTGTGCTGTAGTGCTGGGCTGTGGTTGTGTCTTCACAACCTGTCTTGCCCGGGGTATGTAGCGTAGCCACGGTATATAGCATAGCCACGGTATGTAGCATAGCCATGGTATGTAGTGTAGCCACAGTCCCAGGTCTGCAATAAAGAGAACCTGGTCTGTAGTTAGTTAGCTGAGAGTCTGGCTTGTCGAGTTCACACGTTTGCCCTCTACCTTTCCGAAGAGGTGTGAGAACTCGGCCAACAAAGGATTTGATGAGTATAATGATTTTGCTATAATTATCAATCTCCACTTTTGTTTAGAGGTTGAGTGGAGTTTACAAAAGGGTAGGAGACAGTAATACAATGCTAAACAATTTTAGTCAAATGACTTATTGGGTTTTTTTTTTCAGAATTAATTACATTAACTTTGAATACATTTAACCCAAGTACACATGTGGTCTAGACTTAATTTAATTAAAACCCTCTTATACTCAGTTTCTCTGACTGCAAGCTTCCCCTAGATTTCAGATTCTTTTACAGGTTTCAGCCTAAAATGGGTATGTGTGATTGATAACTTATGGGGAATGTGTGGTGAACCTCTAAGAGAAAATAAAATTGGTAGGCAGTTTCATAAGATCATAAACTGCAATTTGTACTATATTTTGTCTGTCTTAGAGATATATATCGTGTCAACTGTCACCAAATTGTCACCAGACACGTGACATTTTATGATGACAATTTTACAGCATGCAAGCATGCACAGGCACCATGCTGATGTAAGTTGTTAGTGTAAGATGAAATCTGAGGCCTACCTGATGTGATCCATCCGCTGCCTGGCAGTACAGGTCCCACTGGTTTGTCCCACCAATGTCATACAAAACTTGTCACTTGTCACACACAATACACAACTCAGTCACTTCCCAATACTCTATGTGTTGCAGTGTTTCCATCAGCCTTTGCATGTCTACAAACTACAGGTGATTACATACGTCCACAGCCTTCAGTTGCACAGCACAGTGTCATTGTACACACTCACAACTAAATGACACAGTCACAGTCACAACTGTCACCGAAAAACACAGGTATGCAGAACACAAATAAGCATCTCAGCTGCATTACTGATGGGCTATGTTTTGGCCATGACAGTCACGAAAACAACCATTCTTAGGTCAGCAAAGGGGCACTTGATAGAAGGAACACTTATACTAGACCAGTAGCACCACAGACGTGGCTGACACTTTACCCCCATCACAATCAACAGAGAAAGATAGGCTTATATTTCTTCAGGTGTGGTATCGAACCAAAGAGGGTCAGGTGCGCCCTTTGCAGCTTGTTCTTTCTTGCATACCCTGTTGTTTCATCGGCAGCAGTCTTTAAAAAAAAAGAAAAAGAAAAGGTACAAACAAAAAAAAAAAAAAATCAAGTGGTGTAGCCAGTGTCAGGCAATGAGTGAGCAGGTCCAATGGATTCCTGAAACTGCCTCGCTTCTGCCATGCCATGTGTCATGGGACGCCATGTTGTCTGCAGCGAGGCAAGAGGAACATCGTCGATCATTTCTTCGTCGTTCGTAGCAGACGTGAAAGCAGCCATTGTGAAAGTCGGTCAGTTTCATTCACAAAGTTACTCACTTTGTTCCCTTCCTTTTCTCAATGAAATGCGCGGCTCCAGCACCCAAAAATAGTTCCAAGACACGATTGGACCATGCCTGAGTCTTCCTAGTCTTGCACTGTGCTGTGCAACTGAAGACTGTGGACGTATGTAATCACCTGTAGTCTGCGACAGTGCGTGTGTTAAGCGATAGTCAGTGCATGATGGAAAATTCCTACCGACGAATCTCGGTAGCTCCTGGAATGGAAACTACAGGCACCTGCTGCTACTCCCGGCTGCTCCTGGTATGAGTACAAGAGGGCTTTAAAGTCATACACTGCAAAGCATTCCAACAATCACCAGTATTCATAAATCAACTTGGCAGTTTTCGCCTAGTGCAGGCATACTGTTTTTCTGATAAAAATGTATCATTAATTTATCATCTTGACAGATAGAATTGCAAACTGGCAAAAGTCATACTGTACACAAAGAATAGTGGTCAGAGTGTTAACAAAGAATCTTAACCACATGGTGATAGCTTTTACCACATGGTGGCAAGCAAACTACTACAACAGAATAATCATTCATCATTTTGATAAAGGTCACCAACTATTAGCATAAAGTTACACTGTTAAACCACATGGCATACGTACAATATATGTATAGATTCAAAATGTAGAAACATTGTTTCAACTTACACTTCTGGGAAAATCAGTGAAGCTTAGACTTGGAGATAGATCAGAGCAAGATAAGCATTCACTCTCTCTGGATTTCTCCTTTGTCTTTTTGTGTTTCACCTACAGCTGGTCTGAGGAATGGTGAGTGTGCGACACTAGGTGTCTTCTATTTGTATGCTAAACTGTCAAATCAAGTTTCTGATCTGGCTGACAGGGTGTCAATCAATATGAAGGAAAAGGGAGAGGGGAGGGGGGGGGGGTGTTCCTCCCACCACTCACTATGGAGTGGCTAACATTTTAGATCAGACAGAAGAGCGAATGCTAATTCACAAAGTGCAATGGAAGAACACATGTTAATCAGCCAAGCGCTGGTTAACACATTTGCATCATCTCCCAGCTGTGAGCCTGGCATGCTATTGTCAGCATGCAGATGGTGGATATGGAGGGGGGGGGAGTAGAGAAGGAGGGAGGTAAGCAAGAAGAGGGCCTTCCCCCCCCCCCTCCCTTCCGCTTTTGTGTTAAGTGAGGAGGGAAGTGGAGTCACTGTTGACATATTCCGACAATGACATAAACTTAAAACAGAGGTTGTGAAGTCAGGCTGTCTGCTGGTTTCAAAGAGAGTATCTGACCAAGGGTGGGGAGAGGGGGGTGGGGGGGCAGGTGATGGGGGGGGGAGACAGGCGACATTGTTATGATGTGACGTAAACTCATCATGCGATACTTTCCGATACTTTCGCGACATCAAGGAGAGAAGGAAGTGGCGGGGGGGGGGGGGGGGGGGGAGTGGGGGGAGTGGAGTTGGCATAGATTAGAATAGATTTGGAATCTGTACTGCCATGTGTGAGACACAGGGGACAGAGAAAAGGGGGAGAATGGCGCCTGTGTTTGTACAATTTGTACAAGAGGGTGGCTGCTTGGAACCGATCGGGTGGACTTGTCAAGTGACTCGTCACAATTGCATTGTATTGTATTGTAATGTATTGCAGTGTATTGTATTATATTGTACTATACTGTATTGTATTACAATGTATTGTATTGTGTTGCATTGTATTGTATTACAATGTATTGTATTGTACTGCATTGTATTGTATTGTATTGTGTGTGCGTGTGTGTGTTTTTCTACAAGCATCTTATAAAAAATAAAAAAAACAGCAAGAGTACCGAGATGGCCATCTTAGATCTTTTCAGAGCATCAGATGTGTTTGACCAGCCAGTTGATAGCGTTCCTCTGTGAATCAAAGGAAACAGCAGTGCAGCCATGTGTTGTTGTCGCAGGCTGTCGTGTGCTCTGTGAATCAAAGGAAACAGCAGTTGCAGCCATGTGTGTGTTGTCGCCACAGCTGCCGTGTGCTCTGTGAATCAAAGGAAAACAACAGTGCAGCCATGTGTTGTTGTCCCAGCTGTGTTGTGTGTGTTGTCTCAGGCCCCTGCAGCAGACTGGCTGAAGATCTGGTCTCAGGTGAACGAGAATGGG
Source organism: Conus canariensis (assembly GCA_033310375.1). Taxonomy (NCBI): domain Eukaryota; kingdom Metazoa; phylum Mollusca; class Gastropoda; order Neogastropoda; family Conidae; genus Conus; species Conus canariensis. The sequence continues at coordinate 4,246,189 of CM065745.1, forward strand.
CATCACCCTCAAACACCACCCCCTATCCACCCCCCACCCCCACCCCCACTTGTCTCCCAGTACGTACTATATACACGCGCACACGCATGCGCGCACCCCCCCCCCCCCCCACACACACACACACATACACACATATCAATCATGCATGCACATGCACAGACACACAT
>CM065745.1:4253855-4256355 GCA_033310375.1 Conus canariensis
GAGTAGAGAAGAGGAGACAGAAGATAGATGAAGAGACGGAGGAGAAAGAAGAAGAAGAAAGAAGGAGAGAGACAAGGCATGGAGAGGGAAGAAGGTTGATGGGTAGCGAAGGATTGGCGTGATGAAGAGAAAATGAGAATGACGAAGCATGTAAAAAAGTCATGTGACTGACAGCTAGTTAATAAAAGTAGTGATGAAGTAGTAATCTAAAGATGTGACTGACGAGAAGCATGAGACAGTATGTTAATAATAAGAGTGAGAAGTATGAAAGTATAGATGGACGAAGCAGAAATGTATGGACTGAAGCTATGTATAGAGTGAGACAGTAGTAAATATAGCATGGACGAAGCTAGTAAATAAAGTCATGTGACTGACAGCTATGTTAATATATATGTCATGGACTGACAGCTATGTTAATATATATAGTCAGGCTAACAGTTGTATAAAGCTGTACACAGCTATGTTAATATATATAGTCATGTGACTGACAGCTATGTTAATATATATAGTCATGTGACTGACAGCTATGTTAATAGTATAGTCATGTGACTGACAGCTATGTTAATGATATATCATGTGACTGACAGCTATGTTAATAATATAGTCATGTGACTGACAGCTATGTTAATATATATAGTCATGTGACTGACAGCTATGTTAATATATATAGTCAGTGACTGACAGCTATGTTAAATATATAGTCATGTGACTGACAGCTATGTTAATAATATAGTAGTCAAGTGATGGTGACTGACAGCATTATTATAGTCATGTGATGACAGCTATGTTAATATATATAGTCATGTGACTGACAGCTATGTTAATATATATAGTCATGTGACTAGGACAGTGACTGAATGTTAATAATAGTCATGATGAAGCTATGTAATATAGCATGGACTGACAGCTATGTTAATATATATAGTCATGTGACTGACAAGCTATGTTAATAATATAGTCATGTGACTGACAGCTATGTTAATATATAAGTCATGTGACTGACAGCTATGTTAATATATATAGTCATGTGACTGACAGCTATGTTAATATATATAGTCATGTGACTGTTAAACATGACTGAAGCTATGTTAATATATATAGTCATGTGACTGACAGCTATGTTAATATATATAGTCATGTGACTGACAGCTATGTTAATATATATAGTCATGTGACTGACAGCCATGTTACTATATATAGTTATGTGACTGACAGCTATGTTAAAAGATATAGTCATGTGACTGACAACTATGTTAATATATATAGTCATGTGACTGACAAGCTATGTTAATGTATATAGTCATGTGACTGACAGCTATGTTAATGTATATAGTGATGTGACTGACAAGCTATGTTAATATATATAGTCATGTGACTGACAGCAATGTTAATGTATATAGTCATATGACTGACAAGCTATGTTAATATATATAGTCATGTGACTGACAGCGATGTTAATGTATATAGTCATGTGACTGACAAGCTATGTTAATATATATAGTCATGTGACTGACAGCTATGTTAATATATATAGTCATGTGACTGACAAGCTATGTTAATATATATAGTCATGTGACTGACAGCTATGTTAATATATATAGTCATGTGACTGACAGCTATGTTAATATATATAGTCATGTGACTGACAGCGATCTTAATATATATAGTCATGTGACTGACAAGCTATGTTAATATATATAGTCATGTGACTGACAGCGATCTTAATATATATAGTCATGTGACTGACAGCTATGTTAATACATATAGTCATGTGACTGACAGCTATGTTAATACATATAGTCATGTGACTGACAGCTATGTTAATACATATAGTCATGTGACTGACAGCTATGTTAATACATATAGTCATGTGACTGACAGCTATGTTAATACATATAGTCATGTGACTGACAGCTATGTTAATACAATAAATCATGTGACTGACAGCTATGTTAATATATATAGTCATGTGACTGACAGCTATGTTAATACATAGTCATGTGACTGACAAGCTATGTTAATACATATAGTCATGTGACTCACAGCTATGTTAGTAGATATAGTCATGTGATCAGACAGCTATGTTAATAGATACAGTCATGTGACCTGACAGCTATGTTAATAGATATAATCATGTGACTGACAGCTATGTTAATATATATAGTCATGTGACTGACAGCTATGTTAATATATGTAGTCATGTGACTGACAGCTATGTTAATATATATAGTCATGTGACTGACAGCTATGTTAATATATATAGTCATGTGACTGACAGTGATGTTAATATATATAGTCATGTGACTGACAAGCTATGTTAATATATATAGTCATGTGACTGACAGCGATGTTAATATATATAGTCATGTGACTGACAAGCTATGTTAATATATATAGTCATGTGACTGACAGCGATGTTAATATATATAGTCATGTGACTGACATGCTATGTTAATAGATATAGCCATGTGACTGACAGCTTTGTTAATGTATATAGTCA
>CM065745.1:4266772-4271772 GCA_033310375.1 Conus canariensis
ACACACACACACACACACACACATCACACACACACAAACACGCACGCACACACACGCACGCACAACACACACACACACGCAACACACACACACACACACACGCACACACACCACACACACACACACACACACACACACACACACACACACACACCACACACACACACACCTACACACACACACACAACACACACCACACACACACACACACACACACACACACACACACACACACACACACACACACACACACACACACACACACACACACACACCACACCACACACACACACACACACACACACACACACACACACAACCCCACACACACTCACACACACACACACACTCACACTCACACACACACACACACACACACACACACACACACACAACACACACACACATGCACACACACACACGCACACCACACGCACACAGCACACACACACACACACACACACACACACACACACACACACACACACACGATCAATCGAAATAGGATTATCTCCTATTCTCACTTTATTGCTTACGTTTTGACACTGAAAGAGACCATACTTCTATGTGGGGCAAGGAAAAGGGTGAGAGAAAGAAAGAAACGAAAAAGATTTAAAGGAAGTAAAGGAGAGAGAGAGAGAGAGAGAGAGAGAGAGAGAGAGAGAGAGAGAGAGAGAGAGAGAGAGAGAGAGAGAGAAACGAGAAACAAGAAAGAGAATTTTTTTTTTTAATGAGAATTGAAAGAAACGACGTAAGGATCAATTGACACCTTTATTACTAACTCCCCCCCCCCCCCCCATCTCCCTCCCCTTCCCTCCCCACCAAAGGACAGAGAAGTTTGCTTTTGTAAAGAACTTGTTCCTGTCACCAGAATTGGGATCTGGGTAAGAAAGAAGAAAAAAGAAAAGTAAGGAAACGAACGAGTAGGCCAAAATCTGAAATTAAACTTGATTTATTTTTCTTTCCCTTTGTGCTACAGCCTGACTACCTCAACTACGTCAGATCACCACCGCTGGAAAATCCATTCCAGTCACGTCTCTGTCTCTGCGGTTCACTTGTTCAGTGTAACATGCAGAAGTAAGATGGCGAAGTGGGAAAGCATTAGAACAAGAAAAAAAAAAGAGAGAGAGAGAAACAAAACCGGGGAAAGCAAGAGAGAGTGAGAGAGAGAGAGAGAGAGAGAGAGAGAGAGAAGAAGAGAAGAAGAAGAAGAAGAGAAGAAGAAGAAGAAGAGAAGATGATGAAGATGAAAATACAAACAAAAAAAGGGGGAGTGAAAAGAAGGGAGGAGTAAAAAAAAATAATAATAATAAAAAAGGTGTAGAAGAGGGAGGAGGGTGGGAATGAGAAGAAAGAAGACAACAAGGAGAACGAATTAGGGGAACTCATGGACAAGCCATCAGAAAATCACTTCAACCCTCTGTAGGATCTGACTCCTGTCAGAAGACCACATTGTCCTTCTGTCTATTCTGACTCCTTTCAAAAGACCAAATTAGCCTTCTGTCTATTCTGACTCCTTTCAAAAGACCAAATTAGCCTTCTGTCTATCCTGACTCCTATCTGATGACCACATTATCCTGTCTATCCTGACTCCTATCAGAAGACCAAATGATCCTTCTGTCTATTCTGACTCCTATCAGAAGACCACATTGTCCTTCTGTCTATTCTGACTCCTATCAGGAGACCACATTGTCCTTCTGTCTATTCTGACTCCTATCGAAGACCACATTAGCCTTCTGTCTATTCTGACTCCTATCAGAAGACCACATTGTCCTTCTCTCTATTCTGTCTCCTATCTGAAGACCACATTATCCTGTCTATTCTGACTCCTATCAAAAGACCACATTATCCTTCTGTCTATTCTGACTCCTGTCTGAAGACCACATTATCCTTCTGTCTATTCTGACTCCTATCTGAAGACCACATTATCCTTCTGTCTATTCTGACTCCTATCTGAAGACCACATTATTCTTCTGTCCACTCTGACTCCTTTCAGAAGACCACATTATTCTTCTGTCTCTTCTGACTCATATCAGAAGACCACTGTCTATTTTGACTCTTATCAGAGAGACTGCTGTCTATCCTGACTCCTGTGAGAAGACCACTGTCTAACCTGACTCCTATCAGAAGACCACTGTCTATTCTGACTCCTGTAGAAAGACCACTGTCTACTCTGACTCCTATCAGAAGACCACTGTCTATCCTGACTCCTATCAGAAGACAACTGTCTAACCTGACTCCTATCAGAAGACCACTGTCTAACCTGACTCCTATCAGAAGACCACTGTCTATTCTGACTCCTATCAGAAGACCACTGTCTATTCTGACTCCTATCAGAAGACTACTGTCTATTCTGACTCCTGTCAGAAGACCACTGTCTATTCTGACTCCTGTCAGAAGGCCACTGTCTATCCTGACTCCTGTCAGAAGACCACTGTCTATCCTGACTCCTGTCAGAAGACCACTGTCTATCCTGACTCCTGTCAGAAGGGCACCAACCCACTCACTGACTCAGCCCCTGGAAGAAGACCTCTGCCTGACCCTGTCTCAGCCAGTGCCGTGTTCTTCAGGCTCAGCCAGTGCCGTGTTCTTCAGGCTCAGCCAGTGCTGTGTTCTTCAGGCTCAGACAGTGCTGTGTTCTTCAGGCTCAGACAGTACCGTGTTCTTCAGGCTCAGACAGTACTGTGTTCTTCAGGCTCAGACAGTACTGTGTTCTTCAGGCTCAGCCAGTGCCGTGTTCTTCAAGCTCAGACAGTACTGTGTTCTTCAGGCTCAGACAGTACCGTGTTCTTCAGGCTCAGCCAGTGCCGTGTTCTTCAGGCTCAGACAGTGCCGTGTTCTTCAGGCTCAGACAGTACTGTGTTCTTGAGGCTCAGACAGTACTGTGTTCTTGAGGCTCAGCCAGTACTGTGTTCTTCAGGCTCAGACAGTACCGTGTTCTTCAGGCTCAGACAGTACTGTGTTCTTCAGGCTCAGACAGTGCCGTGTTCTTGAGGCTCAGACAGTACTGTGATCTTCAGGCTCAGACAGTACCGTGTTCTTCAGGCTCAGACAGTGCCGTGTTCTTCAGGCTTGGACAGTACTGTGTTCTTCAGGCTCAGACAGTGCCGTGTTCTTCAGGCTCAGACAGTGCCGTGTTCTTCAGGCTTGGACAGTACTGTGTTCTTCAGGCTCAGACAGTACTGTGTTCGTCAGGCTCAGACAGTGCCGTGTTCTTCAGGCTTGGACAGTACTGTGTTCTTCAGGCTCAGACAGTACCGTGTTCTTCAGGCTCAGACGGTACTGTGTTCTTCAGGCTCAGACGGTACTGTGTTCTTGAGGCTCAGACAGTGCTGTGTTCTTCAGGCTCAGACAGTGCCGTGTTCTTCAGGCTCAGACAGTACTGTGTTCTTGAGGCTCAGACAGTGCTGTGTTCTTCAGGCTCAGACAGTGCTGTGTTCTTGAGGCTCAGATGGTACTGTGTTCTTGAGGCTCAGACAGTACTGTGTTCTTCAGGCTCAGACAGTGCTGCGTTCTTCAGGCTCAGACAGTACTGTGTTCTTCAGGCTCAGACAGTACCGTGTTCTTCAGGCTCAGACAGTACTGTGTTCTTCAGGCTCAGACAGTACTGTGTTCTTGAGGCTCAGACAGTGCTGTGTTCTTCAGGCTCAGACAGTGCTGTGTTCTTGAGGCTCAGACAGTACTGTGTTCTTGAGGCTCAGACAGTGCCGTGTTCTTCAGGCTCAGACAGTCCGTGTTCTTCAGGCTCAGCCAGTGCCGTGTTCTTCAGGCTCAGACAGTACTGTGTTCTTCAGGCTCAGACAGTGCCGTGTTCTTCAGGCTCAGACAGTACCGTGATCTTCAGGCTCAGCCAGTGCCGTGTTCTTCAGGCTCAGACAGTGCCGTGTTCTTCAGGCTCTGACAGTAACGAGTTCTTCAGGCTCAGACAGTAACGAGTTCTTCAGGCTCATTCCACGGGCAAGTTCAAAGTTCAAAGACTAGTGGTGGTAGGCATTACGGATTCACTCATCAGCCATTTGCCTCGAAATTGGAGGTATGGTAAGGTCATGTCGCCTATAGCCCAGCAGAGGGCTATATCAGGGCTGTCACCGCGTTGAAGTCAACTCACAAGTCATTATTCAAGAAAAAAAGACAAAAAAAAATCCCCTCATTTACACAACCCTTTAAAACACACCTAAAATCACACCGGAAATGTTGTTTACAATGTTTTCTCTGTAACATCTTAGATCAGATGAAAAATGCTGATCTCTTTCAGAAACTCAAAGATCACGTCTGGTAAGACATCTCTGAACACGGTTTTCATGGAGTCTGCTGTGAACTGTTAATGTCTCATATCATGCAAGTCCCAACACTCCAAAAGAATATGTTTCACTTTGGGTTGTAAATGACATGGAATGCACCACGGAGCTTCTCCACCTTTTAAAAGACAGAAATGGATGTAAAACGAGCGGCCTGTATACAAATGGCACAACACTGTTTCTTCTTCACGGCCACCTCAGGAACATGGGAAAAACTCTTTCAGGTTTGGACGGATTTTCAATAGCTTGTTATCCATCTGCGAGTTCCATTCCTCCTGCCAGAGCTCTTTGACGTAAGCCTGGGTTTGGGGTTTCAGATCAGTGTGAGGGGCAGACAATCTGCTCAACTAGCGAGGGCGTCATTCAACGACCTGTCGAGCTTCCATGATTCAGGGTCGGCCAGAGTTGTCTTTCTTGCGAAGGTGTTGAGGCTGGGTTGGAAGATGAGGAGAACAATGAAGAGGATTTGGAAGATGAGGAGAACAATGAAGAGGATTTGGAAGATGAGGAGAACAATGAAGAGGATTTGGAAGATGAGGAGAACAATGAAGAGGATTTGGAAGATGAGGAGAACAATGAGGAGGATTTGGAAGATGAGGGAGACAACGAAGAGGATTTGGAAGATGAGGAGAACAATGAGGAGGATTTGGAAGATGAGAGGAACAATGAAGAGGATTTGGAAGATGAGGAGAACAATGAAGA
>CM065745.1:4276772-4289272 GCA_033310375.1 Conus canariensis
GGAATGGGAATTGTGAGGAGGTCAATGTGAATGTGAATCGTGAGGAGGTTAATGTGAATGGGAATGGGAATACTTTGGGAATGATGTGAATGATGCAGGGTGTTCAGATCTACTCTAGGGGTGAATGTGAATGTGGCGGTGATTCAGATATGCTTGGGAAGGTTAATGCGGGGGTGGGGGTGGGGGGTTAATGTGAATGTTGCAGGGGATTCATATATACTTTGGGGGTTAATGTGAATATGGCGGGTGATTCAGATATACTTGGGGGCGGGGGGGGGGGGGGGGGGTATGTGAATATGGCGGGTGATTCAGATATACTTGGGGGGTTAATGTGAATATGGCGGGTGATTCAGATATGCTTTGGGGATTAATGTGAATGGGGCAGGGGATTCGAATATACTTTGGGGGAGGTGATGCGAATGGGACAGGGGATTCAGATGTACTTTGGGGACTATGTGAATGTTGCAGGGATTCAGATATACTTGGAGGGGGGGGGGGTAATGTGAATGGGACAGGGGATTCAGATGTACTTTGGGGACTATGTGAATGTTGCAGGTGATTCAGATATACTTGGAGGGGGGGGGGGTGATGTGAATGGGACAGGGGATTCAGATGTACTTTGGGGACTATGTGAATGTTGCAGGTGATTCAGATATACTTGGGGTATGTGAATGTTGCAGGGATTCAGATTACTTGGGAGGGGGGGGGTAATGTGAATGGACAGGGGATTCAGATGTACTTTGGGGACTATGTGAATGTTGCAGGTGATTCAGATATACTTGGGGGGGGGGGGTAATGTGAATGGACAGGGGATTCAGATTACTTTGGGGACTATGTGAATGTTGCAGGTGATTCAGATAAACTTGGGGGGGGGGGGGGTAATGTGAATGTTGCAGGGGATTCAGATGTACTTTGGGGACTATGTGAATGTTGCAGGTGATTCAGATAAACTTGGGGGGGGGGGGGGTGTAATGTGAATGTTGCAGGGGATTCAGATGTACTTTGGGGACTATGTGAATGTTGCAGGTGAATTCAGATATACTTGGCGGGCTAATGTGAATGGGACAGGGGATTCAGAAATATACTTTGGATCATTCAGAAGTGACATTGAATCTGAAAGGACTCTTCTTTTTCTTGAGAAATGTCTCCCCCCCCCCCCCTTCCCTTCTTTTCCCCTATGTAGAATTCTTCCCCCACCGAGTGGCCCATGATTCTTATCTTTCTTGTGCCATGATTATGATAGTTGTTCAGTAGTGGCCATGATTATGATAGTGTTCAGTAGTGCCATGATTTATGATAGTCGTTCAGTAGTGGCCATGATTTATGATAGTCGTTCAGTAGTGGCCATGATTTATGATAGTCGTTCAGTAGTGGCCATGATTATGATAGTCGTTCAGTAGTGGCCATGATGTATGATAGTCGTTCAGTAGTGGCCATGATGTATGATAGTCGTTCAGTAGTGGCCATGATGTATGATAGTCGTTCAGTAGTGGCCATGATGTATGATAGTCGTTCAGTAGTGGCCATGATGTATGATAGTCGTTCAGTAGTGGAGCCTACCCACACATCAGTTCACTCCACTGTTTCTTACTGATGGCAAGGAGGAACACCAATTCAGCCGATCACGTGCCTCGACATATCTATCTCTCTCTCTCTCTCTCTCTCTCTCTCTCTCTCTCTCTCTCTCTCTCTCTCTCTCGCTGTCTATCTATATATCTGTCTACCTAATATCCATCTACCTGTCTAGCTACCTACCTATCTTCTATTCTATCTATCTATCTATCTATTCTATCTATTATCTATCTATCTATCTATCTATCTATCTATCTAATCCACCAGGCGCCGTAATGCGATCGTCAGGGTTGCCGTAATGCGGTGGTCAGGGTTGCCGTAATGCAGTGGTCAGGGTTGCCGTAATGCAGTGGTCAGGGTTGCCGTAATGCAGTGGTCAGGGTTGCCGTAATGCAGTGGTCAGGGTTGCCGTAATGCGGTGGTCAGGGTTGCCGTAATGCGGTGGTCAGGGTTGCCGTAATACGGTGGTCAGGGTTGCCGTAATGCGGTGGTCAGTGTTGCCGTAATGCGGTGGTCAGGGTTGCCGTAATACGGTGGTCAGGGTTGCCGTAATCGGTGGTCAGGGTTGCCGTAATGCAGTGGTCAGGGTTGCCGTAATGCGGTGGTCAGGGTTGCCGTAATGCGGTGGTCAGGGTTGCCGTAATGCGGTGGTCAGGGTAGCCGTAATGCGGTGGTCAGGGTTGCTGTAATGCGGTGGTCAGGGTTGCCGATTCCCGGCTGCGCAGTCTGGGTTCGATTCCCAACAGACCCATTTATGTTTGTGGGACTTTTCGGCTCTTCCGGCTATGGCGCCGAGTTGAGGTCTCTGAGAGTTCAGTGTGGAAGACTGAAACCACACAGTGGACTTTAGTTGAAGTCTCTGAGAGTTCAGTGTGGAAGATTTAAACCACACAGTGGAGTTTAGTTGAAGTCTCTGAGAGCTGAGTGTGGAAGACTGACACCACACAGTGGAGTTTAGTTGAAGTCTCTGAGAGTTCAGTGTGGAAGACCGTAACCACAATGGAGTTTAGTTGAAGTCTCTGAGAGTTCGGTGTAGAAGACTGAAGCCACACAGTGGAGTTTGTTGAAGTCTCTGAGAGTTCGGTTGTAGAAGACTGAAACCACACAGTGGAGTTTCGTCCACAGAATAGACGCGTCTCAGTGTTCAACTTTTGTCTCACTAACACTGCAGGTGTCTGTGTCTCTCGGACCTGGGCGACGCCGGGATATGTTAGGAAAGTACTGAAAAGTACAGCCCTGCCATGCAGTCTCAGACCAGAATGGCACGCCATAGCATCCTCTTCTTCTTCACCATCCTCAGCTCCATTGATCAGCGTGAAAAGTCTCAGATTCTGTGCCCCTTTCATGCATGCTCTGTCTTCATAGTCTCCTAAGTTTCCATTGCCTTTCCATGTTCAGGCTCTTGGTGAGTTCGTTTCGGGGTCGTCGGCTTCCTTTCCATGTCTAGGCTCTTGAGTTCATTTCGGGGTCGTCGGCTTCCTTTCCATGTCCAGGCTCTTGGTGAGTTCGTTTCGGGATCGTCGGTTTCGGCAAGTTCCTGGAGACCGTCGTTGGACGGAAGTGTGGCGCCCTCTGGAGGAAGAAACTCGCTCACGCCGGCACTGCAGTCAGCAGTGATTGTTGCAGTAGGGGGCTTAGTTAGTGGTGTCCTGCGTCTGTTGGATCAGAACAGGCACCACTGAACACCACATGAAGTGACTCGGCAACAGGGCAGTGTCTCCTCTGGTGGCTTGCCTTAGATGATGACCTGCCAGTGACTCTCCTTGTGATTGCCGGTGGTGGAGCTGGGGTGAGACAAGACAGGGTGTGGCTGAGGACGAGAATCCGGAATGAGCGACTTTTGTGGGTGCGGGGGTGTTGGGGGTGGGTGGAAGGTAGGGGTGGCAGTGGTTATGGAGGGGGGGGGGGGTTAGTGACCGGTAAGGGAAGAGAGAGAGATGGGAGGGGGGTAGAGACTGGTAAGGGAAGAGAGAGAGGATGAGACAGGGGAAACAACTTTCAAAGTCTTAGAAAGATTTATTTCCCCTAACTGTGTTCAGCCATTACTTTTTTATGCGCCAAAAATAGTAACGACCTGTGACTGGTCGGGAGAAACGTGGCCATTTTCACCGCTCTGCTGCCACCGCTGCTCTCAGATCTCCAGCCACTGATGTGGGAGATTCCCAAACTGCGTGAATCCCTGAATTGAGTGCAAGATTCCCAAACTGCCTGGATCCCTGAGTAGAGTGGAAGATTCCCAAACTGCGTGAATCCCTGAATTGAGTGCAAGATTCCCAAACTGCCTGGATCCCTGAATTGAGTGGAAGATTCCCAAACTGCGTGAATCCCTGAATTGAGTGGAAGATTCACAAACAGCCTGGATCCTTGAATTGAGTGGAAGATTCCCAAACTGCGTGGATCCCTTAGTTGAGTGGAAGATTCCCAAACTGTGTGGATCCCTGGGTTGAGTGAAAGATTCCCAAACTGTGTGGATCACTGGGTTGAGTGAAGGATTCCCAAACTGCGTGGATCCCTGAGTTGAGTGGAAGATTCCCAAACTGCGTGGATCCCTGAGTTGAGTGGAAGATTCCCAAACTGCCTGGATCCCTGAGTTGAGTGGAAGATCCCCAAACTGCCTGGATCTCTGAGTTGAGTGGAAGATCCCCAAACTGCGTTGATCCCTGAGTTGAGTGGAAGATCCCCAAACTGCCTGGATCCCTGAGTTGAGTGGAAGATCCCCAAACTGCCTGGATCCCTGAGTTGAGTGGAAGATTCCCAAACTGCGTTGATCCCTGAGTTGAGTGGAAGATTCCCAAACTGCCTGGATCCCTGAGTTGAGTGGAAGATCCCCAAACTGCCTGGATCCCTGAGTTGAGGGTTCACCTGACTCAATCCAAAGCCTGCACTGTGAAGCGAGAGACACTTGCCTGTGGATTGAGGCCTCGTGTTTGCACGGAGGGATATTTCTACACACCTGTATTGGACACGTGGACAGAGAGAGAGAGAGAGAGAGAGAGAGAGAGAGAGAGGGGGGGGGGGGTTGTGGTCCAGAGGTGTACGATGGCGTGTAGGAAGCGGAGACGTGCAGAGAGTGCTCTCCTGCTGGGCATCGCTATTTGGGGCCTCACAGGTATGGGCCCATTGATGTTGGTGCTTTGGGCTTTTGTCGTTGGTGATGTTTGCTTGTTCGTTCGTTCCTTCCTTCTTATGTATGTTTGTTTGTTTGTCTGTTTTGTTGTTTGTTGGTGGGTGCGTGCGTGCGTGCGTGGTGTATGTATGCGTGCGTGTATGCGTGCATACGAGCGTGCGCACCTGTGTATGAGAGAGAAGGACAGAAAGGCGAGAGAGAGAGAGAGAGAAGAGAGAGAGAGGGAGAGGGGAGAGAGAGAGAGAGAGCGAGCGAGCGAGAGAGAGAGAGAGGGAAGAGAGAGAGAGAGAGAGAGACGAGGCGGGGGAGAGAGATGGGGCGGGAGAAAGAGGGGGGGGGGGCAGAGAGGGAGAAAGAAAGAGAAGAGAGAGAGAGAGAGAGAGAGAGAGAGAGAGAGAGAGAGAGTTCGGCTGACAGACAACGACAGGTGGACTGGGAGAGCGGGGATGGGAGTGGAGGTGGGGGAAAGGGGGGAGGGGGTGACAGAGAGAGGTAGGATGCCCTTTTGCTCTGTGTGTGTGTGTTGTGTGTGTGTGTGTGTGTGTGTGTGTGTGTGTATGTGTGTGTGTGTGTGTGTGTGTGTGTGTGTGTGTGTGTGTGTGTGTGTGTGTGTGTTTTAAACCTGTATGAGAGCTGAAGACATAGCGAGACAGGTAGAAAGATAGACCGAGAGACAGACAGACAGACAGACAGACAGGAAACAGTACATATACTTTACCTCCGTACAAATCCTGCGGAAAGACGCCTGCACTCTGTACTTCATCTGTTCTCTCCACCAAGAAGAATCACGTTTTCCCTTATACGTGATTTTGACTCGTTTGCGAACACTTTTTCCCCCAGCGACGTGTGGTCAGTGTTTAACTTTGGTCTCTGACAATCTAATGCCGGATGCAGACTGAGCTTACAAAGGTTCCTGTTGTGTTGGAATGGGCAGCTATCTTGTCCTTTCCAAATATCTAGTACGCGTCACTCGCACGTGCACGTGCGCGCATACGCGCGCACGCACACACGCACACACACATACACACACACACACTGAGGCACACAAACACGACATAGTATGCGTGAAATGAGATCTATTTGTGTTACAGCAGTTTTGGATTTGCACCTTGTTCTCTGCTTAATGCTTTTGAGTCGTGTTTAAGTCTGTGTCTCATTGAGATTGATCTTGTATATTTTTTTAAGCACGTCTCTCTCTCTCTCTCTCTCTCTCTCTCTTCTCTCTCTCTCTCTCGCTCTCTCTCTCTCTCTCTCTCTCTCTCTTTATATATACCACTCTCTCTCTCTCTCTCTCTCTCTCATTATATATATATATATATATATATATATAGAGAGAGAGAGAGAGAGAGAGAGAGAGAGAGAGGAGAGAGATTCCTCGCTTGTATTTGTGTTAGCTGGTTTATACTCTGAATCATTTACTATGTGTGGGCAACGTTGTCTTTGTCACACAGATGGTTTATACCCTCACTCACTGACTCCATGTCTTGTCAAACAGTTGGTTTATACCCTAATCACTGACTACACATCTATGTCAAACAGTTGGTTTATACCTAATTCACTGACTATATATCTATGTCAAACAGTTGGTTTATACCCTAATTCACTGACTACACATCTTTCTCAAACAGTTGGTTTATACCCTAATTCACTGACTACACATCTATGTCAAACAGTTGGTTTATACCCTAATTCACTGACTACACATCTATGTCAAACAGTTGGTTTATACCCTAATTCACTGACTACACATCTATGTCAAACAGTTGGTTTATACCCAAATTCACTGACTACACATCTATGTCAAACAGTTGGTTTATACCCTAATTCACTGACTACACATCTATGTCAAACAGTTGGTTTATACCCTAATTCACTGACTACACATCTATGTCAAACAGTTGGTTTATACCCTAATTCACTGACTACACATCTTTCTCAAACAGTTGGTTTATACCCTAATTCACTGACTATACATCTTGTCAAACAGTTGGTTTTATACCCTAATTCACTGACTACACATCTTTCTCAAACTGTTGGTTTATACCCTAATTCACTGACTACACATCTTTCTCAAACAGTTGGTTTATACCCTAATTCACTGACTACACATCTATGTCAAGCAGTTGGTTTATACCCTAAGTCACTGACTACACATCTATGTCAAACAGTTGGTTTATACCCTAATTCACTGACTACACATCTATGTCAAACAGTTGGTTTATACCTAATTCACTGACTACACATCTATGTCAAGCAGTTGGTTTATACCCTAAGTCACTGACTACACATCTATATCAAACAGTTGGTTTATACTGTAAGTCACTGACTACACATCTTTCTCAAACAGTTGGTTTATACCCTAATTCACTGACTATACATCTATGTCAAACAGTTGGTTTATACCCTAACTCACTGACTACACATCTATGTGAAACAGCTGGTTTATACCTTATCTGTCTGACTCCATGTCTTTGACAAACAGCTGGTTTATACCCTAACTCACTGACTCAATGTCTTTGACAAACAGTTGGCAATGTGGTTTATACCCCAACTCACAGACTCCAAGTCTTTGACAAACAGTTGGTCTCTACACTAACTCCCTCCCTCCCTGTGTTTGCAGCCTTGCTGGTGTCAGGCAGCCGGTTCCAGCATGATCACCTGGTGGGGTACACACAGCTCGCCCTGGACGAGGTCAGGGGTCAGGTGCTGGTTGGAGGTCAGGACCACCTCTTCCGCCTCTCCCTGGACGACCTTGACCCCCTGGAGGTCACGGACTGGAGGTCGCCTCCAGAGGTGGTGCAGAACTGCATCAACTCTGGGCAGAGCGAGGTGAGACTGGCGACGGGGCGGCTTGTTTGGATGGTGGGGGGGGGGGGGGGGGGGGGGGGGGGGGAAGGGGGGGGGAGGGGGGAACTTGTGTTTCGCTCGTCTGTTCCCTTATCATGCTTATTTGATGTTCATCCTGTATGTTGCCTGTTTAGGGTTCTGTCTGTCTGTCTGTCTGTCTGTCTCTGTCTGTAATTATTGATGAAGTAGTGGTTTTGTTTTGTTTGTTTGTTTGTCTTTAATGCATTTCAGCCCTGATGTGGCTCTTTTGCGATCGGCTGTGCTTAGGGCAACATCAATGTTTAAGTTAGTAGTGTTTGTCTTCAGTTAGTAGTTTGTATATCATATGTTTAGGAGACTTGGATTGGTGGTGGTGGTGGTGGTGGTGGTGGTGGTGGTGGTGGTTGCTGCTGCTGCTGCTGCTGCTGCTGTTGCCGCTGTTGTTGTTGCTGTTGCTGCTGCTGTTGCTATTGTTGTTGTTGCTGTTGTTGGTGGTGGTGTTGTTGCCGTTGTTGTTGTTGCTGTTGCTGCTGCTGCTGTTGCTATTGTTGTTGTTGCTCCTGCTGTTCTTGGTGGTGGTGTTGTTGCCATTTTTGTTGTTCTTGTTGTTGTTGTCGTCGTCGTCGTTGTTGTTTTCAGTCGTCCATTCACTGCCCCACCCCCACCCCACCTCCATGTCATCCCCTGCCCCTCCCTGCTTCTCCCTGTGTGTCGTGTTTTCTGGTTTTCAGTCAGCGTGCTCTTCACGTCTTTCCATCATTCTGTTTTAATCAGCGTGTTCTTCACGTCTTTCCATCATTCTGTTTCAATCAGCGTGTTCTCCACGTCTTTCCTTTCCTTCTGTTTCAATCAGCGTGTTCTTCACGTCTTTCCATCATTCTGTTTTAATCAGCGTGTTCTTCACGTCTTTCCTTTCCTTCTGTTTTAATCAGCGTGTTCTCCACGTCTTTCCATCATTCTGTTTTAATCAGCGTGTTCTTCACGTCTTTCCATCATTCTGTTTTAATCAGCGTGTTCTCCACGTCTTTCCATCATTCTGTTTTAATCAGCGTGTTCTCCACGTCTTTCCTTTCATTCTGTTTTAATCAGCGTGTTCTTCACGTCTTTCCATCATTCTGTTTTAATCAGCGTGTTCTCCACGTCTTTCCATCATTCTGTTTTAATCAGCGTGTTCTTCACGTCTTTCCTTTCCTTCTGTTTCAATCAGCGTGTTCTTCACGTTTCATTCTGTTTTAATCAGCGTGTTCTCCACGTCTTTCCATCATTCTGTTTTAATCAGCGTGTTCTTCACGTCTTTCCATCATTCTGTTTCAATCAGCGTGTTCTTCACGTCTTTCCATCATTCTGTTTTAATCAGCGTGTTCTTCACGTCTTTCCATCATTCTGTTTTAATCAGCGTGTTCTCCACGTCTTTCCATCATTCTGTTTTAATCAGCGTGTTCTCCATGTCTTTCCTTTCCTTCTGTTTTAATTAATCAGCGTGTTCTCCACGTCTTTCCATCATTCTGTTTTAATCAGCGTGTTCTTCACGTCTTTCCATCATTCTGTTTTAATCAGCGTGTTCTTCACGTCTTTCCATCGTTCTGTTTTAATCAGCGTTCTTCACGTGTCATTCTGTTTCAATCAGCGTGTTCTCCATGTCTTTCCTTTCCTTCTGTTTTAATTAATCAGCGTGTTCTCCACGTCTTTCCATCATTCTGTTTTAATCAGCGTGTTCTTCACGTCTTTCCATCATTCTGTTTTAATCAGCGTGTTCTTCACGTCTTTCCTTTCCTTCTGTTTCAATCAGCGTGTTCTTCACGTCTTTCCATCATTCTGTTTTAATCAGCGTGTTCTCCACGTCTTTCCTTTCCTTCTGTTTTAATCAGCGTGTTCTCCACGTCTTTCCATCATTCTGTTTTAATCAGCGTGTTCTTCACGTCTTTCCATCATTCTGTTTTAATCAGCGTGTTCTCCACGTCTTACCATCATTCTGTTTTAATCAGCGTGTTCTCCACGTCTTTCCTTTCATTCTGTTTTAATCAGCGTGTTCTTCACGTCTTTCCATCATTCTGTTTTAATCAGCGTGTTCTCCACGTCTTTCCATCATTCTGTTTTAATCAGCGTGTTCTTCACGTCTTTCCATCATTCTGTTTCAATCAGCGTGTTCTTCACGTTTCATTCTGTTTTAATCAGCGTGTTCTCCACGTCTTTCCATCATTCTGTTTTAATCAGCGTGTTCTTCACGTCTTTCCATCATTCTGTTTCAATCAGCGTGTTCTCCACGTCTTTCCATCATTCTGTTTTAATCAGCGTGTTCTTCACGTCTTTCCATCATTCTGTTTTAATCAGCGTGTTCTCCACGTCTTTCCATCATTCTGTTTTAATCAGCGTGTTCTCCATGTCTTTCCTTTCCTTCTGTTTTAATTAATCAGCGTGTTCTCCACGTCTTTCCATCATTCTGTTTTAATCAGCGTGTTCTTCACGTCTTTCCATCATTCTGTTTTAATCAGCGTGTTCTCACGTCTTTCCATCATTCTGTTTTAATCAGCGTGGTCTTCACGTCTTTCCATCATTCTGTTTTAATCAGCGTGTTCTTCACGTCTTTCCATCATTCTGTTTTAATCAGCGTGGTCTTCACGTCTTTCCATCATTCTGTTTTAATCAGCGTGTTCTTCACGTCTTTCCATCATTCTGTTTTAATCAGCGTGATCTTCACGTGTCATTCTGTTTCAATCAGCGTGTTCTCCATGTCTTTCCTTTCCTTCTGTTTTAATTAATCAGCGTGTTCTCCACGTCTTTCCATCATTCTGTTTTAATCAGCGTGTTCTTCACGTCTTTCCATCATTCTGTTTTAATCAGCGTGTTCTTCACGTCTTTCCATCATTCTGTTTCAATCAGCGTGTTCTTCACGTCTTTCCATCATTCTGTTTTAATCAGCGTGTTCTCCACGTCTTTCCATCATTCTGTTTTAATCAGCGTGTTCTCCACGTCTTTCCATCATTCTGTTTTAATCAGCGTGTTCTCCATGTCTTTCCTTTCCTTCTGTTTTAATTAATCAGCGTGTTCTCCACGTCTTTCCATCATTCTGTTTTAATCAGCGTGTTCTTCACGTCTTTCCATCATTCTGTTTTAATCAGCGTGTTCTTCACGTCTTTCCATCATTCTGTTTTAATCAGCGTGTTCTTCACGTGTCATTCTGTTTCAATCAGCGTGTTCTCCATGTCTTTCCTTTCCTTCTGTTTTAATTAATCAGCGTGTTCTCCATGTCTTTCCATCATTCTGTTTTAATCAGCGTGTTCTCCACGTCTTTCCATCATTCTGTTTTAATCAGCGTGTTCTTCACGTCTTTCCATCATTCTGTTTTAATCAGCGTGTTCTTCATGTCTTCCCATCATTCTGTTTTAATCAGCGTGTTCTTCACGTCTTTCCATCATTCTGTTTTAATCAGCGTGTTCTTCACGTCTTTCCATCATTCTGTTTTAATCAGCGTGTTCTTCACATTTCATTCTGTTTTAATCAGCGTGTTCTCCACGTCTTCCCGTTCATTCTTTTTCATTTGGTTTTATTACCATCAGAATTGCTCCTTCTGGTCATACCTTTGTGTTTCTGACATTTCCGTCTTTTTGTGTATCTATGGACACCCTCTCTCTCTCTCTCTCTCTCTCTCTCTCTCTCTCTCTCTCTCTCTCTCTCTCTCTCTCTCTCTCTCTCTCTCCCCAATATCTATAAATCTTTCGTTTCCTTTGGCCCACTCGTGTTTTGTTGTTTCTGTTTGGGTTATTTGTTTAATTTCTAATGTTACGTCCATTGTTCTTTCTGTTTGGGTTATTTGTTTAATTTCTAATGTTACGTCCATTGTTCTTTCTGTTTGGGTTATTTGTCTATTTTCTAATGTAACCTCCATTCCAAACAGCTGAAAAAAACACTTGAGCTGAAATCAACTGGTGTGTGTGTGTGTGTGTGTGTGTGTGTGTGTGTGTGTGTGTGTGTGTGTGTGTGTGTGTGTGTGTGTGTGTGCATCTGTGTGCGTGCGTGGTGAACAAGCCCTAGAACTCCTATGTACCTCACTCCATCACGTCCCCATGCCCACCCACACTCCACATTCCACCCTCACCCCTCACGCCTCACACCCGACTCCTACCCCCACATTCCCATCCTGTACTCCTTAGCCCTCCCCCTCCCCCCCCCCCCCCCCTCCCCCCCCCCCCACTCCTACCCCCCCATCTACCCGATCCTCTTCCCCACCGCCCTGGGACTAAGGGGCGTAACCTCTGCCTTCCTTGATACAGCGACAAGCGGTGTGTGGTGGCTTCCCTTTGATCTGTACTTCCTTCCTGTGTTGACTGATCACTGGCTGTATGGATCATTGTCGGTGGGACCAGGTGGCTTTGATGGGGACCAGGGGAAGGGGCGGGGAGAAAAGACTGGGGGGTGAGGGTGGGGGGTGGGGGGAGGCGGGGATGGAGTGGAGGAGGGGGTGAAGTGAGGGTTAGTGAAGTTTGAAAAATATCTGGCTGGTTTGTCTATGTCTGTCTGTCTGTGTGTCTGTTTGTCTGTCTGTGTGTCTGTTTGTCTGTCTGTCTGCCTGTCTGTCTGCCTGTCTGTCTGTCTAACTGTCTGTCTGTCTGTCTAACTGTCTGTCTGTCTGTCTGTCTGTCTGTCTCTCTCTCTCTCTCTCTCTCTCTCTCTCTCTCTCAGAGCATCTATTTATTCATTATGTATGTATGCATGTTATGTATGTATGTATGTATGTATGTATGTATGTAAATGTATGTATGTATGTATGCATGAATGTATGTATGTATATGTGTGTATGTATGTATGTTATGTATGTATGTATGTATGTATGTATTTAAGTATGTATGTATGTATGTATGTGTGTGTTGTATGTATGTATGTATGTATGTATGTATGTATGTATGTATGTATGTCTATCTATCTATCCATTTAGTTAGTTCTCTGTCTACATACTTATCAATCTATATGTCCATAG
>CM065745.1:4291772-4296772 GCA_033310375.1 Conus canariensis
ACCACGGTATGCATTCCTTCATCAGGTGGGGGTGTAAAGCAGACAATACCACGGTATGCATTCCTTCATCAGGTGGGGGGTGTAAAGCAGACAATACCACGGTATGCATTCCTTCATCAGGTGGGGTGTAAAGCAGACAATACCACGCTATGCATTCCTTCATCAGGTGGGGGAGGGTGTAAAGCAGACAATACCACGATATGCATTCCTTCATCAGGTGGGGGAGGGTGTAAAGCAGACAATACCACGGTATGCATTCCTTCATCAGGTGGGGGTGTAAAGCAGACAATACCATGATATGCATTTATTCATCTGGTGTGTGTGGCGGGGGGGGGGGGGGGGGGGGGGGGCAGTACTCCATGTTATTACATAAATCCTGTTTTCTTCCAAAATACCCTGTCTTAGCGGTGCATTCTGTTCTCAGTGCATTAAATACAACACACAATTTTTTGTGATCAACCTTCAAATTTGCCAGCCATCAACGCAAAGTGCTTTATGTAGGATTCATGTAAAGATACGGTGCTGCTACGTGTAGAGGCGGCTCACAGACACATCTACGGAGTGGAAGCAGTTTGGATGGCGACTCCTAACTCGTTCACTAGCGTCTTGAGCTGACAGCTGGATGCGGCAAAGACAACAGCGTCTTAACGTCTGTAGCAGGATGCTTATCTGAGCTGCGACAGCCCTACCAGACATAACCAGTGTACCTCTGGCTGTGGCCTGTCACCTGACCAGTGTATCTCTGGCTGTGACCTGTCACCTGACAATGTACCTCTGGCTGTGGCCTGTCACCTGACCAATGTACCTCTGGCTGTGGCCTGTCACGTGACCAATGTACCCCTGGCTGTGGCCTGTCACCTGACAATGTACCTCTGTCTGTGGCCTGTCACCTGACAATGTACCTCTGGCTGTGGCCTGTCACCTGACAATGTACCTCTGGCTGTGGCCTGTCACCTGACCAATGTACCTCTGACTGTGGCCTGTCACCTGACAATGTACCTCTGACTGTGGCCTGTCACCTGACAATGTACCTCTGGCTGTGGCCTGTCACCTGACAATATACCTCTGGCTGTGACCTGTCACCTGACCAATGCTTTTCTGGTGGTGTTGTCCGTGGGCTTTCGGAGGGTGTGTCCTATGCACCGCCATCTTCTTTTACGGACGTCTTGCTCAACTGGCAGTTGGTTACTTCATTCCCACAGCTCTTTGTCGCTGATTGTCTCTGGCAGTGGATGTGGAGGATCTTTTGGAGGCAGCTGTTGATGAAGGTCTGCAGTTTGTGCATGGTGGTCTTTGTGGTTTTCCAGGTCTCTGATCTGTTTTAGAGGACAGATCTGATGTTTGAGTAGAAAAGACGGATTTTTTTTTGCTGGTGGTGATGAGTCGAGATCTCCAAATGTTTTTGAGTGTGATGGAGGCCGATCTTGCTTTTCCTATTCCGGTTTTTCACATCGGCGTCAGTTCCCCCTTGCTGGTTGACGACACCGCCCAGACACGTGAACGCTTTGACTTCTTCCATTGGGGCTCCATTCAGCACCACAGGGTCTGGACTGAGTGTGTTGATCTGGACTGAGTGTGTTGATCTGGACTGAGTGTGTTGATCTGGACTGAGTGTGTTGATCTGGAGTGTTTGGGTCTTCTGCAGGTGGATGGTAAGGCCGACCTTTGCTGCAAAGGTGGACAGCTCTGAAGTCTTACCCAGACCCGCCCTCAGGGAAAGTCAAGTCAAGTCAAGTCAAGTCAAGTCAAGAACACTTTATGATCTCACAAAGAGAAATTAAGAGTGGCCATAAAGACAATTATTGTTTCCTTCCTATTCAGCCTGTGGTCACACGCCACAGATAGGATCTTCACTACACTATATAATCCACCACAGCCCCACATACAACTAGCCACACATAACTACTATCATCATTACCACCACCCATTAAAGTTTATATGCTTGTTCTTAATCTGGTTGTTGATGTTGTTGTTATTGTTGTCCTTCTTCTTCTTCGTTTTCTTCTCCACCTTCTTCTTCTTCTTCCTGGCCCAAATTCAGCCTAGCATGGTGAGGTGACCACGGTCAGCAGCAGTCTAGGGAAATGCCAGCGGCATGGTATTGCAGAGGTTGTGGCTGTGTCTTGACATGAATTAACATCGCGGCGTCTCTCATGCCTGCAGGCGGACCAGCTGAGCGAGGTGCGGCGGACGTTGACGGGCAAGGCCATCTGTCCCTACGGTCCATTGCACAACACCACGGCTCTGATGACAGAGAACGGCGAGCTGTACTCCGCCACCATCATCGACAAGCTGGCGCGTGACCCGTCCATCAACCGGAACCTAGGCCCCGCCCCCTCCCTCCGCACGGAGCAGATGAACTCCAAGTGGCTGAATGGTAAGACACGTGGTTCCCATGGGCGGGTGGTGGTGGTAGTGGTGTGTGTGGGGGTCGGGTGGTGGTGGGGGAGGGGGGCGGAGGGGGGGGGGGGCGTGGTTCCGAGAGATCGTGAAGTGGTTTCGTTTTGTGGAAAAACCACCACTGTTCTCTGTCTGTCTGTCTGTCTCTCTCTCTCTCTCTCTCTCTCTCTCTTTGTTATTTGTATTTGCTTATCTGTTACCCTTGGAAATATAGAATATCAATCAATCAATCGATCGATCAATCAATCAATCAATCAATCTCTCTCTCTCTCTCTCTCTCTCTCTCTCTCTCTAAATGTAAAAAAGTACAAATGTTGATATTATTGATGCATTGTAATTGTCTAATTATCATCCTTAGCAGTTTGTTGGTTATTTTTTTACAAAAGGAATGTAACTCTCTCTCTCTCTCTCTCTCTCTCTCTCTCTCTCTCTCTCTCTCTCTCTCTCTTTCCCCTTCGATAGGAGGATCGCTTATTCCATATCTGTATGTGCTGATTCTTTTCTTCTTTGTCATCAATTTCTTTATTCTTGTTTGTTGTTTCAATCGTTTCTTTTTTCCTTTTAAAGTCATCTACGCCTTAACTGTTAATGGATGAACTTTTTAAGGTTGTGAAGATATGTGTGTTTGTTAAAAGTTTTGTAAGTCTTAGTCACTAATCATACTTGGTCCCTTAACGGGGCAAGGGCCGGATGAAAAAAAGCATGTGTTTGCTTATCTGTTACCCTTGGAAATAAAGATTATCATCATCATCATCTCTCTCTCTCTCGTTTGGGGTGATGTTATTTTTTTATGTGGAGCAGATGTATGGTTTCAAAAACTTGGTTAAATGTCTCGGGGAAAAAAAAGAAAGAAAGAAAGAGATCGCGTAGGTTTGACAGTAAACTCAGATGAAACAACTGTTGTGGTATTTAGAAATGGTGGACTTCTGTCAAAGCATGGAAAATGGTTGTAAGAAAACACAGAGGTTTGTGTACTTCATTCTTATAAATTCCTAGGTTTATTATTTTCGACAAAATTAAGTTTGAATTATGCACGGGATGAATTTTTCAGAAAAAAAAAATAAAAAGAATTTTTTTTAAGGTGCACGAGGGGTGGGGGGGGGGGGGGGGAGGGGCTTTATGGAAATAATGCAGTCATTAAGAAAACTGAACTGCATTGATTATGGCTTATTCTGGAGATCGTTAGACACACAGATAGAGCCATTTATTACTTATGGGGATTAAAAGTACATTCGCCGATGGACAAAGTACGTACGTATGCCATGACATGTTTCGTTTGCCGCATGTGCCAGTAAATTCGTCTGGCACTGTGTTAATAAGAAATGGGCAGATATCTTTGGTATATAAGAACATTTGTTAAATGTAACAGATATTGGATACAATTGTTCACGCTTCTACAGTGACATATATGTAAGCAAGCTGGTGATATGATGCTTCCTCCAATGGATTTGAAGGGGGGTGGGGGGGGGGGGGAGCTGGCGTATGAAGTGAAGAAAGTTCTATGTGGTCATGGTTTTGGTACTGCGTGGGTGGCTCAGGAAGTGAAGAACCAGCTTCTCTTTCTAGCAGAATTCAACGACAGATTCATGCACGCCTTCAAGCAAAACTGCCATTCACACATATAAAGAAAAATATGGCTTCTTCTTCTTCTTCTTCTTCTTCTTCTTTAAACATGTATTTCAATCTGAAATTTTGGGGGGGTAAAGTTAGAACACATAAACAGACAGAGTGTATTAGACAAAGTACACTGGGCTTTAATGCTGGAACCAGATGGTACCAGTCTGAACTATGACCATCATGCCTTTTTGTGGTCACCGTGCTGGTGACGAAAAACGTTCATTTCAGAGAGCGCCATTCAATGAGGTGAGATGAGGGGATGAGTTGAGATGAGGTGAGATGAGGGGATTGTTATTAAGACTACTTACATAGCGCCTATTCCCGGCCAGAGACCACGCTCTAAGCGCTTTACAATCCACACTGTTGTTTACACAACGGGCTGCCTACCTGGGTAGAGCCGACTGAAGATCTGCTTGCCGGCGCTTCATTCGGTCGTTTCCCGTGTCATCCAGCCAATATCGTTCACTCAGTTTAACATCTCTTTCATTCTTTCGATTTTTCATGCAGGATGCATGCTATATGTAACGTCTCATCCATACCAATGGCCAAACTGGCCTTCTCTTCCGAAAGTTGGTGATGGAATTTTACGTGTGTTCGAGGTGTTACGCGCGCGTTCACACTCGGAACCTCGATTTATAGTCTCATTCGGAGGACTGCTTGGGAAATGGAATCAGAACCAATGTTAACTCCAACGGGAAAGTCCCCCCTGTACCGAAACAGTACCGGCAGAGATTCGAACCTGCAACACCAGGATCATCCAGATTACGTGTCCGGCGCTCTACCAGCTGAGCTATTCCGGTCTCCGTCCATAGCAGAAGCGAAGGAAATCAGACAAATGCCAGACAGCAACAACAACGAACTGGCCAGTAATGAGACAGGCCATTCATGGTGACCTTGATCACGGCATGGATGCTTGTTAGGCTGTGTGGATAGCGGACCCGTGCGTCGCCCGTCCTGCAGAAAAAGAAAAAAAAAACCCTGCT
>CM065745.1:4314272-4321772 GCA_033310375.1 Conus canariensis
GTGTGTTAGTGTGTGTCTGGGTGTATGTCAGTGTGTGTATGTTAGTGTGTGTCTGTGTATATGTCAGTGTGTGTCTGTGTGTATGTCAGTGTGTGTCTGTGTGTATGTGAGTGCATGTCTGTGTGTATGTCAGTGAATTTCTGAGTGTATGTCAGTGTGTGTGTCAGTGCATGTCTGTGTTTATGTAAGTGTGTGTCTGTATGTATGTCAGTGTGTGTCTGTGTATGTAAGTGTTTGTCTGTGTGTATGTAAGTTTGTGTCTGTGTGCATGTAAGTTTGTGTCTGTGTGTATGTAAGTTTGTGTCTGTGTGTATGTCTGTGTATGTCAGTGTGTGTCTGTGTGTATGTTAGTGTGGGTGTGTGTATGTCAGTGTCTGTACGCAAGTCAGTGTGTGTCTGTGTGTATGTCAGTGTGTGGCTGTGTTTATGTGAATGTGTGTCTGTGTGTATGTCACTGTGTGTCTTGTGTGTATGTCAGTATGTGTCTGTGTGTCTATCTCTGTGTGTCCGTGTGTATGCCACTGTGTGTATGCCCATGTCTGACTGTCTGTCTGCGAGTGCGTTCACTAGGTAAAGCCCTGTGTGATCAGACACACAGGAGGACAAAAGAAGGTGCTTCTTTCACACGTTCATGACCCCACACACCCCTCACATTGCCATACCACCTCCACTCAACGCTGTTCATTGGATCTGACTCGGAGTCCTTAACCCCTGCAACTTCCACAGTCCTCTTCTCTCTCTCTCTCTCTCCCTCTCTCTCTCTTTTAAATGAATGCTATGTCGGTGGGCGTGTCTTGGGCAGCACGTGCATAGCGTCACGTGACCCTTACTGTGGCTGGGACACGCGGCGCGCGCTGTGCACGCCGCCCCCGGAGGGGAATCCCCACGCCGAGTTCTGGGAACAAGACGTCTCTGGCTGTCCTAGCCTGGACTACCCCGGTGAGAGAGAGAGAGAGGAGAGAGAGAGAGAGAGAGAGAGAGAAGAGAGAGAGAGTTTGTCTGCGTGTGTGTTCAAGCAGGCGTACGTGTATGTATGAGTGTGTGTGTGTGTGTGTGAGTGTGTGTGCGCGCGCGCGCGTTGTGTGTGTGTGTGTGTGTGTGTGTGTGTGTGTGTGTGTGTGTGTGTGTGTGTGAATTACTTTCCATGTATTTTCCCCTGTTTTGGATGGTATTTATGAGGGATAGCCAATAACCAAGTGAGTGTGAACATCCTAGAGACTGAACGAACCACAATCTCTCTCTCTCTCTCTCTCTCTCTCTCTCTCTCTCTCTCTCTCTTCTCCTCTCTCTCTCTCTCCTCTCTCAGAGATCAGTAAGATACGACGTCATCATTTGATTGAGTGGATGGTTGAGTCAGTCTTAAGATTTTTTTTTAACCTTACTGCATTACTCCCGTGCGTGAAGACATAAGGAAATGTTACGAATTCATTTCTTTTTGTTAACCTTTGATTTGATACACACTAGGAATGAAAGTGTACTATTTGTTTGCAGGAAAGGAAGAGGGAAGTGTTTTTGTTCTGTTACCTCTCCCCCTTTGTCAAAAGACCTCTTTGGTAATGACGATAAAATATCAAAGTGTCAAGTCTCTCTCTCTCTCTCTCTCTCTCTCTCTCTCTCTCTCTCTCTCTCTCTCTCACACACACACACACACACACACACACACACACACACACACGCACACACACACACACACACACACACACACCACACAAGCTTTATACTAACACATGTTTATTCCTTGTGGCGTTACTGATGACAAACAGTAACAGTAACATATTGAGGCATTTATGCTTGTGTCTGTGCACAGCCTTGAAAAAAACGAGCTGTTGCAGCGAGAGAATCTGAATCATTTTTCATGTCTTGTCCCCTCTCTTGGGTGGTTTTTTTAAAACAGATAACAAAAGAACGAATTGAGTGGGAAGCAAGTGCCTATGGCACTCTTTCGTTACACACGTTAGAACTTTCTTCTCAGTGTTTTGATGTGTCTCTAATGTTCATCGTCAATGTGTAAATTGTGTTTGGATCCCCCCACCCCCCCCCCCCCCCCCTTCAGAAGGGGCTATGACCAGTGCTGAATAAAACTCTTTTTTTCCATTTCCTTTTCTCTTTTCTTCTCTCTGATAATACAGAGGACGGGGCGTGGTCGCCGTGGTCTGATTGGTCCAAATGTCAGCAAGTGGGCGGGGACCCCATGGTGGACTCGTGCTTATGCAGATCGAGGTCATGTGACAACCCCAAGCCGACCAATGGGGGGCGGCCGTGTGTGGGTCCGGCCATCGAAGTCGCCAACTGCACAAGTAAGGGTTGAGATGACCGTAGATTTGTTCTCCTGCTTCTTCTTCTTCCTCTTCTTCTTCTTCACATATTATTATATTACTATCATCATCATCATCATCATCATTACTATTATAATCATAATTATTCTTGTTGTTGCTGTTGCCGTTTTTTACAACGTAGGGGAGGGGAGGGGAGGGGGGTGGGAGGTGCCAAAACTACCCTTTTTAGCCAGCACCAAACCAAAAAGCCCCCCCCACCCCTACCCCACCCCCCACTCGCCCTGCCCTGGTCAGTTCCTACTTCCTTCTTCCACCCCACCCCCACCCCCACTCCATACACAGACACCATCACTACCACCACCTCTTCCATCATTATCATCATCATCATTATTATTGTTATTATTATTATTATTGTTATTATTATTATTGCTGTTGTTCTTGTTGTTGTTGTCGTCGTCATCACCATTATCATTATCAATATTATTATTATTTATTGATCTATCTATTTATTTATGTTTCTTTTTATCTCATTCTGGTTGCTGTAATCTCAACTGGACGTCATCCCTTAAAAGTATCTCTCTCTCTCTCTCTCCTCTCTCTCTCTCTCTCTCTCTCTCTCTCTCTTTGGGTGTGTCCAGTTCACGGTCAGTGGACGGACTGGTCGGAGTGGTCAGCCTGTTCGCAGACCTGTGGCTACGCCCTGATGGAGCGGAAGCGGCAGTGCGGGAACCCGCCGCCGCAGTACGGCGGCCGCCTGTGTGTGGGAGCCGACAGCGAGAAACGCTACTGTGACGACCTCCCGGCATGCCCCTGTGAGTGGGAGCCCACACTGGAGGGAAGTGGGTGGGGTGGGAAGCGTGGGGAGGGGGGAGGGTGGCTGGGGAGGTGGGGGGGGGCGGAGGTTTGGGGGGGGGGGGGTGTATGTTATTTGTTGTGTGTATGTGTGTGTGTGTGTGGGTGGGGGGTTGAGGGGAGGGGATGGGGGGGGGTTAGGGGTGGGGGGAGACGGAATAACCTCGAGGAAGCTTCTTTTGTGTGTGTGTGTGTGTGTGTGTGTGTGTGTGTGTGTGTGTGTGTGTGTGTGTGACTGTACACTGTACAAAACACATTGTATTGCAGTTAATTAAAAACACATTGTATTGCAGTTAACTAAAGGGAGACTCTGTAACACTGTACAAAACACATTGTATTGCAGTTAACTAAAGGGAGACTCTGTACACTGTACAAAACACATTGTATTGCTGTTAACTAAAGGGAGACTCTGTACACTGTACAAAACACATTGTATTGCAGTTAACTAAAGGGAGACTTTACACTGTACAAAACAAATTCTATTGCAGTTAACTAAAGGGAGACTGTACACTGTACAAAACACATTGTATTGCAGTTAACTAAGGGAGACTGTACACTGTACAAAACACATTGTATTGCAGTTAACTATAAAGGCAGACTGTACACTGTACAAAACACATTGTATTGCAGTTAACATAAGGCAGACTGTACACTGTAAAAACACATTGTATTGCCGTTAACTAAAGAGAACTGTACACCGTACGAAACACATTGTATTGCAGTTAACATAAGGCAGACTATACACAGTGCAAAACACATTATATTGCAGTTAACATAAGGCAGACTGTACACAGTACAAAACACATTCTATTGCAGTTAACTAAAGGGAGACTGTACACTGTACAAAACACATTGTATTGCAATTAACTAAAGGGAGACTGTACACTATACAAAACACATTGTATTGCAGTTAACTAAAGAGAGACGGTACACTGTACGAAACACATTGCAGTTAACTGAAGGGAGACTGTACACTGTACAAAACACATTGTATCGCAGTTAACTAAAGGAAGACTATGTATACTGTACAAAACACATTGTATTGCAGTTAACTAAAGGGAGACTCTGTACACTGTATAAAACACATTGTATTGCAGTTAAGTAAAGGACACTGTATAAAACACATTGCATGCAGTTAAGTAAGGGAGACTGTACACTGTACAAAACACATTGCAGTTAACTAAAGGGAGACAATACACTGTACAAAACACATTGTATTACAGTTAACTAAGGAGACTTGTACACTGTACAAAACACATTGTACTGCAGTTAACTAAAAGGAGACTCTGTACACTGTACAAAACACATTGTATTACAGTTAACATAAGGCAGACTGTACACAGTGCAAAACAATTGTATTGCAGTTGACTAAAGGAAGACTCTGTACACTGTACAAAATACATTGTATTGCAGTTAACTAAAGGGAGACACTGTACACTGTACAAAACACATTGTATTGCAGTTAACTAAAGAGAGACTGTGTACACTGTACAAAACACATTGCAGTTAACTAAAGGGAGACTGTACACTGTAAAACAACATTGTATTGCAGTTAACTAAAGGGAGACTGTTACACTGTACAAAACACATTGTATTGCAGTTAACTAAAGGGAGACACTGTACACTGTACAAAACACATTGTATTGCAGTTAACTAAAGGGAGACTGTACACTGTACAAAATACATTGTATTGCAGTTAACTAAAGGAGACACTGTACACTGTACAAAACACATTGTATTGCAGTTAACTAAAGAGAGACTGTGTACACTGTACAAAACCATTGCAGTTAACTAAAGGGAGACTGTACACTGTAAAAACACATTGTATTGCAGTTAACTAAAGGGAGACTCTGTACGCTGTACAAAACACATTGCAGTTAACTAAAGGGAGACTGTACACTGTACAAAACTCATTGTATTGCAGTTAACTAGAGGGAGAGTGTACACGGTACAAAACACATTGTATTGCAGTTAACTAAAGGGAGACTGTACACTGTACAAAACACATTATATTGCCGTTAACTAAAGGGAGACTGTACAGTGTACAAAGCACATTATAATGCAGTTATCTAAAGGGAGACTCTGTACACTGTACAAAACACATTGTATTGCAATTAACTAAAGGGAGACTGTACACTGTACAAAACACATTGTATTGCTGTTAACTAAAGGGAGACTGTACACTGTACAAAACACATTGTATTGCAGTTAACTAAAGGGAGACTCTGTACACTGTACAAAACACATTGTATTGCTGTTAACTAAAGGGAGACTGTACAGTGTACAAAACACATTGTATTACAGTTAACTAAAGGGAGACTGTACACTGTACAAAACACATCGTATTGCAGTTAACTAAAGGGGAGTAGGACTGCTATTCACTTTTCTGTTTTGTTTGTTTGTTTGTTTGTTTTTGTTCATTTCCTTTTGCTGTCTTTTTCATTATCTTATTTCTCTCCCCCCCCCCTCCCCCATGATGACCTCCTGTCAGTGCCCCCCGTGGACGGACAGTGGGCAGTGTGGTCAGGCTGGAGTGGCTGCACCAAGGATTGCAATGGCGGCATACAGACTCGCAGACGCACCTGTAACCGACCCAAGCCCAGCCGAGGCGGCAAGATATGTAGCGGCAACAAACAGGAGTGGCGAATGTGCAACACACACAAGTGTGAAGGTGTGTGTGTGTGTGTGTGTGTGTGTGTGTGTGTGTGTGTGTGGTGTGTGTGTGTGTGTGTGTGTGTGTGTGTGTGTGTGTGTGTGTGTGTGTGTGTTTGTGTGTGTGTGTGTGTGTGTTGTTGTTGTGTTGTTGTGTGTGTGTGTGTGTGTGTGTGTGTGTGGTGTGTGTGTGTGTGTGTGTGTGTGTGTGTTGTTGGTGTGTGTGTGTTGTTGTGTGTTGTTGTTGTTGTGTTGTTGTTGTGTTGTTGTGTGTGTGTGTGTGTGTGTGTGTGGTGTGTGTGTGTGTGTGTTGTGTGTGTGTGTGTGTTGTTGTGTGTGTGTGTGTGTGTGTGTGTGTGTGTGTGTGTGTGTGTGGTGTGTGTGTGTGTGTGTGTGTGTGTGTGTGTGTGTGTGTGGTGTGTGTGTGTGTGGTGGTGTGTGGTGTGTGTTGTGTGTGTGTGTGTGTGTGTGTGTGTGGTGTGCGTGGTGGTGTGTGTGTGTGTGTGTGTGTGTGTGTGTGGTGGTGCGCGCATGTGTGTGTGTGTGTGTTGTGTGTTCCCTCGCCTGCGCGATGCGCGGCATCTGTTTATTCCTTCGTCGTGTGTTCATCTTCTCCGTCGTTTCTTCGCCTTTCTCTCTTCGCCCTTTAATCCCAACCACCCACGCCACCTCATCCTACACCCCACCACCCCACCCCACCCCCAAACCCCCACTCCCCACCCCGTGTTCTCTTCTCTCTCTCTCCCCCCCCCCCCCCCCCCCCCCCCCCCTCCTCCGCCGCTCACCTTTTCCCTCACTTTCAGAAATCTCCCGGATCTCGCCCTGGACCGAGTGGATTCAGACCAACCGGACTTCCGGCGGCTACTTCGAGCAGCGTTTCCGGTTCACGTGCCGGGCGAACGTGGCCAAGAGGAACATGATCAAGACCTCCTACGCAAAAAGCCAGGCACGATTCTGCCACAACAACGGTCATGGCTGTCAGACAGCGGGTAAGGTGGTGATTGGGTGGGGGTGCTGGGTGTATGTGTGTGTGTGGGGGGGGGGGGGGGAGGGGGGCGGCGGGGGGAGGGAGGGGTATATGGCGTTGTGGAGCGGGTTCGGGGGAAGGAGGGGACGGGAAAGGGGAAGGGGAGGTGGGGGGAGGAGGGGGATGAAGATTTAGTTGGGGATGAAGAAAAAACAACAACCGAGGTTTGCATCAAAATTTCTAATTCAGCGACTTTACGTTGAAAATACAATGCATCTTCGAAATGAGAAAGGTACAAATGTTGAGCTACATATACCACACAAAAAATAAATAAATAAATAAACAAATAAATAAATAAAAATAAAACAAAATACAGTAAAATAAACCGAAATGAAATGAATAAAATGAAATGAAATGAGATAAAAGAAAAGAAAGAAAAGAAAAAGAAAAATGAACGGAAGAAAGAAGAAATCTTCTTCATCTTTTTTCCCTTCTTCTTCTCAAGCCATGTTTAGCCATTATTGTTCCTGCCCCCCCCCCCCCCCCCCCCCCCCTCCTCCCCGCCGGAATAATAACGTTAGCATTCCACGTCTTGTTAGAAAGTTTGTCAAGGCAGCGCACACGCTGGGCGTTGGGGCGTTGGGGCGTTGGAGGGCGGGGGGGGGGGGGGGGGGGGGGGGGCGATTACCGTGGAAGGGGGAGGGGGAGTGGGAGGAAGGGCTGTCAACTTGGAAGATTATCTAGCGTAACATA
>CM065745.1:4326772-4329272 GCA_033310375.1 Conus canariensis
GTGTGTGTGTGTGTGTGTGTGTGTGTGTGTAAGATCTGAGATAGACGAGAGTGTAAAACAGGAGTTTTGTATGCAAAAGAAACGTCACAGGATTGTCTTTTTGTTTTTCTTCTAAATTTCGTTTATTGGTTTATTGTTGTTGGGTTTTTTTTTCTTCAGATGTTGTGAGTAACTTGTATTCCTTGATGAACGATTTGGTGTTCAAATGTAAACAGGTTTAGCTTAAAAAAAAGTCCTTGTTTAACCCCAGTGATCGTGGAGCACTTCTCTCTCTCTTTTTTTTTTTATACGCGCTTTAAATGTCTAATCAGTCACTGTTTTCTGTATCCTGATGGTGGTGTTGGTAATTCATAGCGATTCTCTTCAAATCGTACCATGTAACAATGGTCGTCAGCTGTCCTCTACTCTGTTCAACCCCCTGAAATAGAACAGGTGAAAGACGCTGCACAAGAGGTAGCGCGGTGGGTAGCCTGCCGCGTTTTCTGTCTGACGTTGAGAGGTCAAGTCCGGCTGGTCGCTCAGCATCAAAGTGTTACCACTCTCGCTTCCCTAGCTTTGATAAATTGTCACACTGATGGTACCCATGCAAGCGTGGTATAATTGTCTCCCTTCACCCACTCTCCTGGAAAGAGGATCGTCGTCTGCCACAATGTTACCTTTGGTAGCGATGGAGTTTCACTGGGACTACCGCTGACTAGAAAAAGATTTTCATCTCGATCTGCATGTTGTCTCATCATGTGTCGCATTTGTTTGTTTGTTGTTTGTTTTTGTTTTGAAATGCACGTGACCACTCGGAGACGCAGCTGACGTAGATGCCGCGTAAGGATATTTTCTGAGTGTTCCTGAAATGTCTTCGTGTTCTGACATTTCCTTGATGTTTCGTGTTCTTCTCGTTCCCGCCTTTTCTTAGTGTAGTGTTCGTTTCACTCCCGATCCTAGCGTTTTAATTACGATGATCGTTGATGATTTGGGTTTGGTTGGCTGTGTTTGTGTCCTCGGTGGCGAGTTACCTAATCATAGATGCTTGTGTTTAGGTATATCTACGTTTGCATGTCTGTTTTAAGTTTTTAGATGAACTGGATGAATTATTATTATTATTATTATTATCATCATCATCATTGTTGTTGTTGTTGTTATCATCATTATTATTATCATCATCCTTATTATTATTATTATTGTTGTTGTTGTTGTCTCCATCATCTTGTTCATATACTTTCACTTCCTTTTCAATTTTTGTGTAACCCCCCCCCCCTCTCTCTCTCTCTCTCTCTCTCTCTCTCTCTCTCTCTCTCTCTCTGTGATTCAAGTACGTTTTTGTTGTTGTTGTTTTAGTATCCTTGATGTTCATTGTTTATGCCTGTAGGATTTAGCATGGATTGGGTGATCTTGTGATTTTGATTCCTTTTTTTTTTTTTTTTTTTTTAAATAGATAACTATTTAATGGTTCTGATATCTATGATCTGGTTGAATTTTTGTATTACAATGTCCAAGATCTGAACAATTTTCCCGTGTGTGTGTGTATTTTTTTTTCTTGTTGGTGTTGTTGTTTTATTTGTGTGTTTTCTCTTTTTTCTCCTTTTCAAAAAAAGAGAATGACGTTAGTTATTGTGTATTGACCGTTGACCGTCTCTGCTGCTTCTGTTGTGACCGTTTCGTGTTCGTTCGTTCGGTTTGAGCGTTCAGTCGATTCGTTGGCAGTCACTGAACACACCAGAGACGTAGAGTTGAACACACACACACACCTTGGCGCTCAGTTCCCCTGAACATGTCAGCTTGTGGGTGATGATGATGATGATATGATGATGATGATGATGATGATATGATGATGATGATGATGATTATGATGATGATGCTTGTTTGATGGGCCTCTGTGGTCTTCTGTGGCGGCTTTGTCATCTCCCGTCCACAGTCGTTCCTTTATTTATCATTATTTTTTTTAATCTTATTTTATTTTATTTTTTTCACAGTTTGTTTTATTTTATTCTGTTTTGTTCATTTTGTTGTTGTTGTTGCTTTTGTTTTGTTGTTGTTAATAATTTTTTGAGTAAAAAGTCATTAGAAGCTTTGCTAGGCAACTGACGTGGATCTGAGCATTGGTTTGACGGACGCTACCAATATCACGGTTCTCTCTCTCTCTCTCCTCAGAAGTTTTTGAACTGATTTTGTTTGAGGACTGTTATGGACGAGGGTTGACTGCCAGAACCCAGTATGTCTTATATATATATATATATATTATATATATAATATATATATATATATATATATATATATGAGATACTGGGTTCTGGCAGTCAACCCTCGGGGATCTCTCTGTACAGGTCGGATCTCTCTCTCTCTCTCTCTCTCTCTCTCTCTCTCTCTCTCTCTCTCTCTCTCTCTCTTGTATGTATGTATGTATGTGTGTGTGTGTGTGTGTGTGTGTGTGTGTGTGTGTGTGTGTGTGTAATGCTGAACAATTAAGTAGTGGGGGAAAACAAGTGCAGGCTAACAATTCTTCCAT
>CM065745.1:4333410-4345910 GCA_033310375.1 Conus canariensis
ATCTTTCCTCTGTGGCTCTGAAGTGTCTAAGGAGTTGTGTCAAACACATACATCCTGTGGTTTTCCTTTACGCTGAACAAACAGAGCAGTCGTCTCTTTAATTCCTTTATTTGCTTGCAATGATCAGCTTCTCAGCTGTCATACACCCTGGTGTGTAACTTTGTAACAGAGTGCCAAGATAAGAGTGATGAATCCTTCTGTAGCCATGCTCCCTGTGTGAAGGCATTCACGTGTTCCAATGGCAGTGTGTGCCATACAGTGGGTTGTGTAATCAAGGTATGACTGTTGGGATGAATCAGATGAGAGAACTGTAAATTGGAATTCAGATATATACCTAAAACTATCGATTACTCTCCATCCCCTGTTCTTATTAATTTTGATATTAACTTCTGTTCACCTCAACTCCAATGAAACCCAACGAGTCTTGTCCTGACAGCCACTATCGTTGTCCTGGTGAGTTCAATGACTGCCTGCCTGTCTACACACGGTGTAATGAAATGTACGACTGTATTGACCACCAGGATGAAGAGGGGTGTGAGGACATGACATGTCCAGGATTATTTCGATGCAGAACTTCCAGGATATGTTTGCACAGTGATCATTTATGTGACGGCTGGTCTCACTGTGCTATGCATGACGATGAATTACTGTGTGAAATGACCTGTCCTTTGATTGTCAATGTCAAGGTCACACATTTCGTGTGGCAGCCATTCCTTGCTGAGCTCTTCCCCACTCCGTTACCTGGATGCCACAGGTTCTGACATGACCCTGTCTGATGTCAGTCACAATACCTATCTTATTCATGTCATCTTGGCTCAGTGTTCTATCAGTCATATACCTAAAATGACATTTCAGAATTTAAAATTCCTCGACCTCAGTCACAACAAACTGGCCCAAGTCTGTTTGGACCCTTCCTTGATTGGAACATCTAGAAAATTGTCACTGTCTAAAAACCCACTGACTCACTTTTTATGGCCAAGACTTCTGTCGTCAATCAGAACAGACTGACAGTCATAGATCTGTCACATACACACTCACATATTTGACCCTCAAGTCCTCTCGCCTTTCCATCGCTTAGAGAAACTGAATTTGACTTCAACGTCCATTCACACTTTCCTCAGCAGTTTTCCACCTTGCCTCAACTGACTGAGTTGCATATGGACAGAAGCCCAGTTAAGTTTTTTCCACGCAACATTTTCACACATCTGTGGCATTCTTTCTCCATCCACACTGGAAATCATAAACTCTGTTGTAATGAAATTCTACCACGTGACTTTGATAGCAGATTTTGTTTTGCCCCAGGGATGAGAGTTTCGTCATGTGAAGATTTACTGCAAACATGGACGTATCGTGTGTTTCTGTGGATGATTGCCTGTCTGTCTCTGTCTGGTAACATGTTTGCTTTTGTGTACGAATGTTTGCAAGAAAAACGGCCTCTGTAAGTGGCTTCAGTGTGTTTGTTATTACCCTTACCCTGGCAGACTTTCTGATGGGAATCTATATTGTCTTTAATTGGAGCTGCTGATGAAAAATTCCGAGGTCAGTATCTCCATTGTGAGATTCATGGAAAAGTAGTGTGGCTTGTCATGTGGCTGGCTTTTTGTCTCTCCTGTCCAGTGAAGTGTCAGCTCTAATCATTTGTCTCATAACGTTGGATCGGTTCATTGTTCTTAGTTTTCCATTCAGCTCTCTGCGATTTAAGAGAACGTCAGCTTCAGTGGCTTGTCTATTGAGTTGGTTAGCTGGTTTGTTTTTAGCTGCCTTTCCATTACTCCAGTGACAACACATTGGGAGTTTTACAGTCAGACAGGTATCTGCATTCCTCTCCAGTTACCAGACAAGAGTTTGAAGGAAGATACTATTCTGTTGGTGCATTAATCATCTTTAATTTCACTTTGTTC
Organism: Conus canariensis; assembly: GCA_033310375.1. Classification (NCBI taxonomy): domain Eukaryota; kingdom Metazoa; phylum Mollusca; class Gastropoda; order Neogastropoda; family Conidae; genus Conus; species Conus canariensis. The sequence goes on from CM065745.1 coordinate 4,335,312, forward strand.
CTGCTCATCTCTTCTGGTCAGACTATTATCTTCTGGTCAATACAAAGAAATGCTTTGAAAATTAACAGCACCAAATTATCACAGGACATGACCATAGCCCGGCGGTTGATCAGTATTGCTGTGACAGATTTCATGTGCTGGTTTCCCATAGGACTATTTTGGAATGTTGGCATTGACTGATGTTCCAATCCCTGGAGAAGTCAACGTTGCCCTAGCTATATTCGTACTTCCATTAAACTCTGCTATCAATCCTTTCATGTATACGTTTAATACATGGGCAGAAAGACGAAGAAAATCTGAGGAAGCAAAATTACTGAAATGGCTGGAAGCTAATTTCACGTTCTCGATGACTCGCAGGATATTTGAGTATAGCTCAAACATAACAGTATACAGGGAGCCTTATGTATGTGCCTCTCTCTCTCTCTCCTCTCTCTCTCTCTCTCTCTCTCTCTCTCTCTCTCTCAACCTCTCGCTCTCTTCCATCACACAACACACACACACACACCCACACACACACACACACACAGCACACTCACAATGCGCGCGCCCGCACACCCCCCCCCCCAACACACACACACACACACACACACACACACACACACACACACAACAACGAATTACTTCCCCTCCAAAGTGGAAGTGTGGTATGATATAAAGTTCTTTGTTATATAGAAGTTTTCTTTTTTCTGTGTGGAAACAATTGATATTTTTCTTTAGGCCACTTGGCTTTTCAGTCCCCCCCCTTCGCAGTGCCGACGTGACCTTTTTATGCCATATTGGGCTCTCATATTATTGATGATGTTCTATTGTATTACATAATGTTCCTTTATAATATTTCTTCTGTCTCTTTCAGAAACTACGACATGGCATAGAGGATGACTCTTGTGTTGGGTTCGTCCCTTTGCAGCTGTATGTCTGAATTCCATAATACTTCCTACAAAATTGTCAGTAATTTTTATTATCTTCTTTACAAATTCAATCCAGAGTGAAAGCCAAATGCTTGTGACATACAACTTAATCATAAATTTGTGCAGGTTATTAATCTTAGCAATTATTAATCTTAGCAATTATTTAGAATAATCAATTACTAATAATTGCACACCCACGCGAGTGCCTGCGTGCAACACACACACACCACACACACACACACACACACACACACACACACACACACGCACACACACACACACACACACCGCGCCCGCGCGCGCGCGCGCGCGCGCGCCACACACACCACACACACAATATACACACACATCGGAATAGCTCAGTGGTAGACTTCCGGACTCGTAATCTTGGTGATCCTGTGGTTGCGGGTTCGAATCTCCGCTGGGCTGTTTTGGTGCAGGGGACTTTTCCCTCGGGGTTAACATTGGTTTTGATTCCATTTCCCATACAATCCTTCGAATAAGAATATAAACCGAGGTTTCTGTGTGTGAACGCACGCACAACATCTTGCACACACGTAAAATCCCTTCACCAAGTTTCGGAAGAGAAGGGCCAGTTTGGCCGTTGGTATGGATGACACGTTACATATTGCATGCACCCTGCGTGAGAAATGGAAGGGATGAATTTAACTAAGGAAACTGAGTGAACGATCTTTGCTGGCAGCTCTTCAGTTGGCACTACGCAGTTGGCACTACACCAGCCCGTTGTGTAAACGAGTACGGATTATAAAGCGCTTAGAGTTTGGTCTTTAGCCGAGGATAGGCGCTATGTAAGCATTCGGAATAATAATAATGATAATAATGAATTCACACACACACACACACACACACACACACACACACACACACACACGCACGCACGCACGCACGCACGCACGCACACACACACACACACGCACACACACACACCACACACACACACACACACACACACACACACACACACACACAAAATAGAGACAGAGGGGTTCGCGTTTCCACGCCGATTGAGAAGAGAGAGAGAGAGAGAGAGAGAGAGAGAGAGGAGAGAGAGAGAGAGAGAGACAGACAGACAGACAGACAGACAGACAGACAGACAGACAGACAGACGAGAGAGAGAGAAGTTAGTATGGTGCCAGCCCTCCATTCTCAGATCCTTTTTTCCGAACTAGAGACTGCCTGTCCTGATAAGACTTTTGACACTACGCGTGCTATAAATATGCGTTTGCAAAACAGAAATGGTGGACAGGTGGGGGGGGGGGGTAGAGGAATGTCGCATGAAGATGGTGGTGGTGTGGGGTCTGGGAGGGAGGGGGTGGGGAGTGGAAGTGGGTGAAAGCTGTCCCACGCTGACACCGTGTCTTTTTTGGAGGTGAAAGGTGCAGCTCAACAGACACAGACCTAAGCAGAGAAGGGACCGGGTTTTTTTTTTCAGTACACGTTTAGTTCAGACGTGTTCCAGCGTCGTTAGTATCTCGTTATGACGTCAAGCATGACGAATATTTTTGTCCATTTTTCCACCGTTTTTCCTCATCTGCAATGGTACCATGCAATTATCTCTTGATCCAGGTGGTCAATGTAAACTTTCTATTTATTGATATAGTTTGCTGACTGTTGTCATGGAAACAATAGCCTGTTTAATTTGCTGCTTGTGTAGGGATTTGTTGTCGTTGTTGTTGTTGTCGTACTCTGGCTGAAAGACTCCAGGGATCATCCAAACAGCTGAAGTACTTGAACACTATGGTAAAAATGCATCATCTGGGGATGAGAACATTACGCGTGTGACCGTTTTTTAGTTACCCCGCCACATGGGCAGCCACACTCCGACTTCGGGGGATTTCAGAAACTGATAATGTTATGCTAGGAGCTTAGGAATTAATAACAGCTATAGTTCAGCATACATGGCAAACGTTTCCGTTGATATATTTTACAAGGAATGCGCGCACGCTTGTGTGTGTGTGTGTGTGTGTGTGTGTGTGTGTGTGTGTGTGTGTGTGTGTGTGTGTGTGTGTGTGTGTGTGTGTGTGAGGGCTTTTTACGCTTCTGAGTATGTTTGCACAAGTCTGAAATGAGTAAACAAGTGTTTTTGTCTTCACTTTTGAAAACAAAATCCTGAGAGTATGCCCCTTGAATGTCTAGTGTAGTATTTGCAGGATATGCTTTGTCTTAATTTTCTATTGGTATCTGAATAGCTGTATGTATTTGAAAAAGACTTCTTTCCCAACTTCAGATAATGGCATATCAAAAAAAATGAGTACAGCATTAATATCATGCACACACACACACACTCACACACACACACACACACACACACACACACACACACACACACACACACACACACACACACACACACATGTGCATCTGTACGCACATATCACTATCACTATTACCTGTCAACCAATTACACACATCATATGCACAAGCGATAGTATGTGTTCAACACACTGGGCTCAAGCTTCCTCTTTTGAAAGACCAAAAAGAAAGGGACGCCTTCATTCCATGGGCAACATTCCCTACGTAAGATGTCTTCGCTCGCTTTGAAATGGTGTTCACTGTATACATCGGTCCTTTCTACTGTAATTCAAAGGTGCACTTTCTAATACAGCAACATTCCCAACGTAAGACGTCTTCGCTCGTTTTGAAATGATGTACAGTGTATATATCGGTTCTTTCTACTGTAATTCGAAGGTGCACTTTCTAATAAAGCAACATGCCCCACTTAAGACGTCTTCGCTCGTTTTGAAATGATGTACAGTGTATACATCGGTCCTTTCTTCTGTAATTCAAAGGTGCGCCTTCTAGTACAGTAACATTTCCGTTTGATGCCACGTTATGGGTGCAGTAAGGGTAGGGTCACTGGAAGTCAGTTAACCATCAGTCCTTCATCACCCTCCCCCCCCCCCCCCCCCCCCCCCCCCCTTCAGTCTAGCCAGGCTATTATTTGTCGTTTGTTCACTGTAACCTATTGTCATGTGCAGAAGAAGGGAAAACCTCATCTGTATACACCGCAGAGATTACAGTGTTGAACGGAATTATTATTATTATGAATACTTACATAGCGCCTATCCTCTGCCTGTACCATTCTATGGAGGACCATTTAGTCCGTCTTGAAACCACCATATACAACGCTATCATATGGCTGCTATCTTTTTTCACCTGCAGAAGGCGTTCGACACCACATGCTCAACAGCTCCCTCTCAGAGATATTCTAAACATAATTCCACGGACAGCTTCATCTACACTGCTGAGCTCACAGCTTAACTCCTGGCACTTCAAATGTCTCTACATCAAAACATCAAGACTTTCTTATTCTCTCAGTCTCCCTTTCTGTTTTGGAGGCCTTTGCTGGCTATAAAGTCAAGTATTCTCATCACAGAGTTTGTTTCAACTATACAAATCTTACAGTTACAATAGAGCTTTCGCTTAGGTTCCCGGTCATGTTGGAATATGAGGCGACGTGGTTGTTAATCACTTGCCAGTAATGCCACAAATAAAGAATTGAGCAGATTCTCTATTCCTAACACCGATTGGAATTCAAAGATCGATGGCAAGAAGATTGGAACTTGCAGACGGTTACCAAACTCTTTCATATATGTCCAAAAGTTAAAGATCCCCTCCCCCCCCCCCCCCCGTGCCGTTTTCGGCAGTACGGAAGAAAGAGTTTTATACCAATTGCAGACAGGCCACTCTTTTACACTAACGTGTATTTTGAAGGTAAAGAAACACTGTGATGCATTCATGTGATGTACAACATACATGAAAATCCTTCATATCTGTTGGGTTTTACATGTCAGACATAAACATTTCACAGCAGGCTCTATGAAACTCTTGCTCAGGGATGTCCCAACCGACCTTTTTGAGCTCCTGAAAGAGACATACACTGATCATCTGATCAAACAATTTACAGAAGAATCATTTTAATACAACGCTAGCGTGTCTTTAAAGCATGTGTTTTAAGTGTGTTGTGTGTGTGTGTGTGTGTGTGTGTGTGTGTGTGTGTGTGTGTGTGTGTGTGTGTGTGTGTGTGTAGTTGTCACTACTTATTTTTCTGTGTTGTTACAGTGTTCATGTGTCAGGTACAAAGTCTACGGGCAAGCTTGGAGCATTCGTTCTGGAGGGGAGTCTCCTTGTTTGTTCTGTGTGCTCTGTGTTGGCATTCCTGCTTTGGTGTTTTACGCAGCATCCGTTTGGAGTTATATCAGTTCACCAGGGGAGCTAAACTTACACTACTGGTTCATTATTTACTATTTACTTTTTCCTGTCTCATTTAAGATTTCTCTTCAAACCAGTCAAATCGATGTTGCATGTATTTGTAACTGTTCATCCCTATATTTGTTTGACTATATTCAATGTTGAAATTGTTTTGTATCTGGGCAAGCTTGAGACGTCTTTTCTTTTTCAGGGATGTCGCCTTGTTTGTCCTGTGTGCTGCCATTTCTGCTAGGCGATTTGGTGTCGTAAGCAGCATTCGTTTGGAGTTTATCAGCGTGTAATTAGTTCATCGTGGAAGCTAAAGTTCCCCTACTAATTTGGTACTTACTATTTTTCACACAGTCAAAAAACAGTCTATCTGCATTCTCTCTCTCTCTCTCTCTCTCTCTCTCTCTCTCTCTCTCTCTCTCTCTCTCTCTCTCTCTGTATATATAATTGTTCGGCATTACATATATATATATATATATAGTCCCAAACGGACTATGAACATGGACCAAATGGAATATCCATGTGTCTGTGGAAAGCGTTTCGCTACCACCCGTGGCATGAAGATCCACAGATCAAAGATGGGATGTGTGAAGACTCATCTGAATGAGCAGCAGCGCATTGCATCAGCAGATAAGACGTCGGAAGACCAAGGCCAGGATTTAAACCACAGTGCCAAGGACATCCACGCTGTTGGTTCGGATGAGGAATTTGCACAGGCCCTCGATGCCAGGCGCCTGAAACTCAACCTGCCACGAGCAAACGAAACTGAAGATTGGGAGAAACTGGATGCAAAAATCGTCCAAAGACTCGATGCACTGATAGGGAAAAGCACCCTGGAACACAAACTAGCCACATATGGGGACATTGTGTATGCCACATGTAGAGACGCCTATGGAGCAAAACTACCCAAAGAGAAAACACCTCCAAAGAAATCCAGACGCCAAGAAAAGATGGACAAGATCAGGGTCCAAAAGAAAAACCTCAAGATGCAAATGGAGACCGCACTGCCAGCTGAAAAACAAGGCTTGGAAAAACTGTGGAAAGACCTGAAAGAAAAACACAGTGCCCTCAGCAAAGCGGAATCTGCGAGGAAGAGGAAGAGCAAAAAGAAGAAGACACAAGAGCGCTTCTTCAGAGACCCCTTCCAGTTTGCCAGAACACTGTTTGAGCAGCCAAAATCTGGGACCCTAAGTGTGGACAAAGGAGTTCTTGAGCAGCATCTGAGGAAAACATACTCTGACCCACAGAGCAAAGCACCACTCGACATTCAAGGTCTGGTGTGGCCAACCAACCCTGAGGAACAGTTCAATGGCAAGCCTCCAACGTTGGCGGAAATCAAGAAGGTGGTCGACAAAGCCAGAGCCAAATCATCACCAGGGCCAAACGGAATACCTTACCAGCTTTACAAGAAATGTCCCAAGGTGCTGGAGTGGCTCCACAGGCTGCTGCGATCGGCTTGGAGAAACCAGAAGATCAGCGGCCAGTGGATGACGGCAGATGGTGTGTACATCCCCAAAGAGCAAAACTCAAGTGACATTAGCCAGTTCAGGCCAATATCACTACTGAACGTCGAAGGGAAAATCTTCTTCTCTGTCATGGCAGCAAGGCTGACCAAGTACCTGATGGAAAACAAGTACTTGGATGTGTCAGTCCAGAAAGGTGGCATCCCAGGCGTGGCGGGCTGTGTAGAACACGCCACAATGATCTGGGACGCAATCCAAAAAGCAAAAACAGAAAAGAGAGACCTGGACGTAGTGTGGCTTGATCTGGCAAACGCATATGGATCTGTGCCCCATGAGATGATACAGTTGGCTCTTGAGATGTACCATGTGCCAAAGAACATCCGCGACATGCTCAAGATGTACTTCAATGGCTTCTCAATGCGGTTCTCTACCAAGGAGTACACAACAGACTGGATCAACTTGGAAGTGGGTATTGCAATGGGCTGTGCAATTTCCCCAATACTGTTCGTGCTGGCAATGGAACTCATCTTGAAAGCAGCAACAAACAACGCGAGACAAACAGACCTTGGCGATGGATACAAGATGCCTCCTCTCAAGGCCTTCATGGATGACACTACAGTGATTTCATCCAGAGAAGACGAGACACGTCATGTGCTGGAGAGGCTGGACGACATAGTTGCCTCATCCAGAATGAAGTTCAAGCCAAAGAAATCACGGAGTCTCTCACTGAGGAAAGGAAAAGTGGCCGGATCTGTGGTCTTCAGTGTTGCCAACCAGGCCATTCCAACAGTCACAGAAGAACCAGTCAAGAGCCTTGGAAGATGGTATGATGATACGCTGAAAGACACACAAAGAGCAAAAGAAACCAAGCAGATGGCGGAAGAAGGCTTGGAGACCATTGACCAGTGTGGGCTCCCTGGCAAATACAAGGTCTGGTGTCTGCAGTTCATGCTGATACCAAAGCTGCTATGGCCTCTGATGATATACGACATCTGCACCAGCATAGTGGAGGCAATGGAAGCCAAAATCAACAAGTTCACAAGGAAATGGCTTGGTGTCCCACCCTGTCTGACTGACATAGCGCTGTACTGTCGCCAAGCAAAGCTGAAACTACCCCTGAAATCCATCCTGGAGGAATACAAAGCAGGGAAGATCAGACTTCAAAGCATGCTGGAGGAAAGTCTCAAGATCAGAGAAATAACAGGACACACACAGACCAACAGACAAGGACTGGGGGTGACCAAAACTGAATGGTGGTCAAAGGCCAAAGGAAAAGCCAAAAGAGACATGATGATTCAGGAGATGAGAAAAGAAGAAGACCAAAAAAGACTCCAAAAAGCAGTCCAGCAGAGCCAGCAAGGGCAATGGACAACGTGGGAGAATGCACTCCAAAGAAGTCTCACTTGGAATGACATTTGGCACATGGCCCCTCTCAGGATCAGCTTCATTCTCAGATCTGCATATGACCTTCTGCCCTCAAATGCAAACCTGGTGAAGTGGGGGAAAACAGACGATCCTGCATGCCCCCTCTGCCATGAAAAACAAACAGTGGAGCATGTCCTAAGCTCATGTAAAGTAGCCCTGGCTCAAGGAAGGTACACATGGAGGCACAACCAAGTGCTCAAAGAAATTGTACAAGTAGTCTGGGCTAGTACCAACACCACAAAAGGGAAAATCACGACTCCAAAAGCACCCGCAACATTCTTCACGGCAGGAGGCAGCAAATCATGGCCAAGAACAACAGTGCCACTCGAAACATGCAGGCAGAGTCTGCTGGACGGGGCAGATGACTGGGAGTGCACTGCAGACCTCCCAGAATGGAAGAGTCACCCAGAGATCATCAGCAAGAGTGGCATGAGACCAGACATAGTAGTCCACTCTAAGTCAACCAAGCAGCTGATCATGATCGAGCTCACGGTGCCATATGAGAACAGAATGGAGGCAGCTCAAATCTACAAGACTGAAAAGTATGCTGATCTGGCAAACAGCCTGAGGAGAGAAGGCTATCAGGTCAAAGTCCTCACTGCAGAAATTGGAGCTAGGGGGTTTGTAGGAACGTCTGCATACAGCCTCATGAAACAGCTCTCAGTTGCAGGGAAGGAAAAAACCAGAGCCCTGAAAGCAATGGCAGAAGCGGCAGAGAGGTGTTCAAGCTGGATCTGGTCAAGGAGGAACAAAAGTGAACTTCATAAGGCTTAATTTCCCTACAAATATCAGGTGTCCCTGTGGCTCAGTGGTTAAAGCGCGAGTCATTAAGTGGAAAATGAGCATGTCCAGAGGGTCATGGGTTCGAATCCCAGCCATGGCTTGTCCCAAGATGGGAAAAAAAAGGGGCAGCAGAGGGACATCCGGAGTCATGAACCGGGTGTGGCCCAACCCCCCTAGAGTGTCAGGAGATAAGGGCCGAAACACTTGCTTGAAGGGGGCTTCTCTTCTGAGGACTCTCTGCTTCCACGCTCTCCACGAGTTTCTTTCTAATATATATATATATATATATATATATATATATATATATATTATATTTGTGTGTGTGTGTGTGTGTGTGTGTGTGTGTGTGTATGTGTGTGTGTGTGTGTGTGTGTGTGTGTGTGTGTGTGTGTGTTGAACAATTAATGGTGGGAGAAAACAAGTGCAAGCTAACAATTCTTCCATTATTATATTTAAAACATGGCAACGATTCTAAGGAGAAAAAAAAGGAAAGGGGGGTGTTAAAGAAATAAAAATGACACGTCAGGCAAATATGTTACAAATATAAAATCCTTCACTAGTAGCCTGTGGGGACCATTGTAACCCATCTTGAACACAGAACTATTCACATTGCCTGCTCCTAGGCCTTTCGTCAGCAGAACTGAAATCATCAGGGAGGTGCAGCTGATTGTGTCTGTGCTCTCTTGGCATCAAGTAGAGATATGCCACGGTCTACAATTCTGTGACATTCTCACCACCAATGGTTCAACAACGGAATCCAACAGACCTCGAAACAGCCAGTGAAGAAAAGTAAAACGAAAAGAAAATGTGGTAAAAAATAAGTTGCTAAAATAACTAAAATCATTATTTAAACCGTGTAAAATATCAGGATAAATCTTTGACCCTGTGCATCAAGATCCAATTAAGGATATAAATGAGGTCAAAAAGTGCCAACAGGCAGAGTGGTCAGCTCAACTCTTAAATAACCCAAGCATTGTCAGCAGCTGAGAATTGTGCAGCACAGCCATTACTTGGATCTCCGAAGAGATGCAGTGTCCCACTGATTGACCAACCAATAATATGTTGAACAATTTGTGGGGAAGAAACAAGTGCAGGCTAACAATTCTTCCATCACTAGATTAATTACATGGTAAAGATCCGAAGGAATAAAAGAGGGGTGGGGATGGGGGTTAAAGAAAATGAGAATGAAAAGTCAGGACATGTAAACATAAAATCCTTCACCAGCAGCCTATAGGAACCATTGTAACCTATTTAGAACACAGAACTATACGTATTGCCTGATCTGAGGCCTTTCGTACACTGGATTAGACTCGTCAGGGAGGCACAATTGATTGTGTCTGTGCTCCCTTGGCATTAAATAAATATATACCACAGTCTACATTTCTGTGGCATTCTCACCACCAAGGGTTCAACAACGGAATCCAACAGCACCTCGAAGCAGCCCGTGAAGGGTAGAAAAGTAAATTTGTATCTGTCTGTTCTTATATGTACCCCTGTCCCACCACTGTCTTGTTCTATCTTCTGCTTTTTTTTCATTCTTGACTGGTATACTTGATTTCTGAAATATAATTATTAAATATTAAACAAAAAACTTATCGTAGAAGCACTCTACCTAGCAGTTCCCTTTGTATTGTACTGTATTGTTTTGTATTGCATGGTGTTATGTTGTGTTGTTTCGTATTGCACTGTGAAAGTTACATGCTGAAAATTAGTTAAAGATGCATTTTGCTTGATTTGCTTTTTATGTTTCATGTTTCTTTCTTTCTTTGTCTTTTTTTCTCCTTGTCACTTTACTTTGT
>CM065745.1:4348410-4429569 GCA_033310375.1 Conus canariensis
CAGACCCTTTCTTGTACTTGACTATATGACCTACTTAGTAACTTACTTACTTAGTTACTTAGTTAGTAAGTTACTTAGTTAGTTAGTTATCTGGTTGGTTAGTCAGCTAGCGGGCTAGCTAGTTCGCTGGTTAGTTAGCTGGTTATTCAGTCAGTCAGTTATTCAGTTAGCAAATAGTTAGCTAGTTAGTTAGTTAGTTAGTTGGTTAGTTGGTCAGTTAGTTAGTTAGTTAGTCAGTTAGCTAGTTAGCTAGTTACATAGTTACTTCATTACTTGTTTACTTAGCTAATTTTAGTTTGTTAGTTAATTTATTGGTTAGCTAGCTAGCTAGTTAGCTATCTATTTATGTATTTAGTTAGTTGTTTTTTTTTTCTCCCTCCACCACCCCCGCCTTTACTATTTTTTTTTCTTTTATTTTTTCCTTCTTTGTTTCTTTTTTGTTTGATTTTTTTTTCTTTTACTTTTTCACTTTTCTTCCTTGATTTTTTTTTTTTTTTTTTTTTTTTTTTTTTGTAAAGGCGGGCCTTTTTGTTTTTTCCTTCCCTTCAACTCTCACGCACCATGCGGGTCTGTATGATGTATTACTATCAATGGACATGAATTTGCTGGTTTTAATGTTTTGGTGTTTGTTACAGCGCGTCAGGGTTTATTTTTGTACTAGTGTTTGGTGCAGTGACACTCTCACACTGTGTTTCACAAAAAGATACAAGGGTTATACATATATATATATATATATATATATATATATATATATATATATATATATATATATACATATACATATATAAAAGAATAATTTTTAAAAAATTAAAAAAAGAAAGAAAGAGAGGCCCGGACATCTTTCCGGAAACCTTCCTTGAAACGAAGGACGAAAATAAGTATGCAAGGATGATACCAGAAGTGCGCGAAGGAGAGAAGGGAGGAACAGAAAATAAAGAGAGAGAGAGAGAGAGAGAGAGAAGAGAGAGAGAGAGAGAGAGAGAGAGAGAGACACACACACAGAGAGAGAGAGAGAGAGAGAGAGAGAGATGTAGTAAAGAAAGCGCACAGCTCGTCTCGCAAACCGGCCTATTCCCCCCGAAGGCTATCCTTATAGTGAAAATGAGAGACCACAAGGGAGACACAAGGACATCCTTGCAGCGAGACAGTCAGTATCAATGAGAGAGAGAGAGAGAGAGAGAGAGAGAGACAGACAGACAGAGAGAGAGAGAGACAGACAGACAGAGAGAGAGAGAGAGAGAGAGAGAGGAGAGAGAGAGAGAGAGAGAGAGAGAGAGAGAGAGAGAGAGAGAATTTCTATCCTATTTTTTCCTGCTGTCATTCATTTTCTTTTTCCCCTCTGATATATTGACTCATACTCACCATGCATCGTCTGTGTGTGTGTGTGTGTGTGTGTGTGTGTGTGTGTGGTGTGTGTGTGTGTGTGTGTGTGCTATTGTTTGTGTGGAAAGGAGAGCTGGAGAGGCGCGATATTTATGCTCTTATGTGTGTGTGTGGTGTGTGTGTGTGTGTGTGTGTGTGTGTGTGTGTGTGTGTGTGTGCTTTTTTTTTTTTTGTTTTAAGTAATGGACATTCCATTGCGGATAATATTGTTTTGGCGTTTGATACAAAGCGTCTGGGTTTATCCATGTACTGATGTGTGGTGCATTGACACTTTCATTCTGCTATGTTTGCTGCATAGTATACTTTTAATTGAATTAAACACACACTTGCCCTCCCCTCCCTCCCTTCCCTCATATCCCACATCCACTGTTGGTGTGCGGACGTGCGTGCGCGTGTGATAACAATATTTGTAAAAGATAAAGTTAACATTTTCTACAAAGCCGTTAGAAACATTACAAAGCGCTCATGAACATGAATTATTCATTAACTAAAAAGACAGAAAATGCACAATTGCGGTTGAGCACAAAAAAGTGTGTGGGTGCCTGCTTTTTGCAGTGTCTGCTATTGTTTGTGTGGAAAGGAGAGCTGGAGAGGCGCGATATTTATGCTCTTATGTGTGTGTGTGTGTGTGTGTGTGTGTGTGTGTGTCTGTGCGCGCGTGTGTGTGCGTGTGTGCGCGTGTGTGCGCGTGCGTGTGTGCGTGCGCGCGAGCGTGCATGCGTGCGTGCCTGCGTGCGTGTTATATTAACTTCCTTAACTGTGCCTCCTGCTCAAAAACCACTTCATATGGTATCGATGACTTTGTCGTTTTAATCTTGCTTATGCACATTTTACCCACTAGCAAAATGTTATTGATGCACGCATAATTATGTGAAGATTTCTTTTCATGTAGTCCGAACAGCACGTCTGTTACAGACAAATGCAATTTCATGCCTACCTTTGAGAAAATAATATTTTCAATTTCTAACCAAAATTGTCTCACTGATGGACATTCAAAAAAAAAGTGCTCAATGGTATCCACAGTGTCCGGACAATAATCACATGAAATAGATTGGCACACGCCCATTTTTTGTAGCATAATATTTGTGGGATAGATATTATGTAACAATTTCCATTGCAGCTCACGTAAGCGTACTTCTTTTGTTGCCAGTCTTGGCGTAAGCCACATCTTTTCACTCAATTCAATGTTCAGTTTTCTGCTCCAAAAATCTACGGCGTGTGGAGTTAACGGTTTGTTGTTACTCTTTTTCAACAGATATTCTTTAATTTGTTTTGTTTTAGCATAGAAATGATTTGCATCAGAGGTACCATGATTCTCCATTTCAAATCGTCTATTCTTATCTTTTATCAAGTCAATCCAAGTTTGTGGTATGGCATTTAGTAGAGCATTGTATTGAAAACATGGTTATTGCCCTGTTTTGGTTAAGTAGGTCTTGTACTTCCACTAAAGTTAAAAAACGCCTTTCCTGCGTTTTAATAATATGGTTTATTGTGATGAGGCCTTTCTCTCGCCATTTTTCAAAATTGAGGACCTTACTTTTATATTTGATTAACTTATTATAAAAGAGACATTGTGTACCAATATATTTTGCAAGCACACTATCGCTTTCTACTTTAGTTTTGTTATCTAGGTAAGTTAATAAAACTTCTTTCCAAAAATTATTTTCGATTGTAGAGATCCCTGGTATATCTTTAGGAGAACAGTTTATTTCAAATATTTCCTCAGCTGAAGCTATTCTTTTCAAGTGCCAAAAAGGAATGAGGCACCATGTCTCAGTTCTTTTGTTGTATAATCGTCCAATCTACTGTAGGTAGAAGGTATTTTGCAATTCAATCATGTCAACCATTCTTAACCCTCCTTCTTTATAATCTGCTTTCATGACCTTTCTTTTAATCTTTTCAAAGGCTTTTCTGTTACTGTGTTTCCTTTGCCAAAGAAATTTATATAAAATTGTATTAACTTTAATCAGTATTTCCCTTGGCAGTCCAACCGACTGCATAACATAAATAAATTAGCTGGTCAAAAATGTCTTTATGATCACTATTTTACCATGTATGCTAAGGTCTCTCTTACTCCATTCTTTTATCATAGCTGTTAGAGTTTTCAGCCTACTTTTCCAGTTGTCTTCTATTTCTTTGGCCATTTTGTCTTTTGCAAAGGATATTCCTAAGATTTTTATTTTGTCCACTATTTCAAAGGGTATGTTAAGAACTCTTTCATCAACATCACCTATTGCCAAGACTTTAGTTTTGCGTATGTTTAGTTTCAAGCCAGAGAAACATGCAAATTGTCTGAGAATATTTGTTGCCGTTGTTATATCATTCTGGTGTTTTAAAAAATAGGGGGTTGTGTCGTCAGCCATCTGTTGAATTTTGATGCATGCATTTGTTTCATTTCGTATCTGTATTCCTTCAATGCCACTATTTCTAATTTTAATAGCTAGCAGTTCTACAGCCAAAACGAAGGCTAAAGGGGAAAACGGACATCCTTGTCTAATACCACAATTAACATCAAAACTCTCCGATATCCAGCCCCCATGATTTATGTGATTCACAGCCTTTTTTAACATAATTCGAATCCATTTCTTAAAATCGGGACCAAATCCAAAAACATCGAATGCTTTCAATAAGTACGTTTTTGTTATGGAATCAAATGCTTTTGAATAATCAAGCGCTAATATAAAACCTGATTTACCTGTTTTGTTTACGTAATTGATTGCATCGTCAATTGTACGAATGACTGTAGATATATTTCGACCCTTAATGTAACCAACCTGGTCTTCGCTGACCAGATGTTGTATAACACCACTTAGTCTCTGTGCCATAACTTTAGCTAGAATTTTATAGTCAGTGTTTGTTAAGGTAATAGGTCTCCAGTTTGTTAGATGTTCTTTATCCAGTTCTTTGCCTTTATGAATTAGTGTTATCACACCTTGGTATTGAGTATAAGACAGCTCATCTTTCTGAAAGGATTCATTGAAAGAGGCGGTTACAATATCTTTTAATTTAGGCCAGAAAAAATTCATGAATTCAACAGTAATTCCGTCCATACCTGGCGCTGATCCATTTTTCATGCTTTGTAAAGCGCACGATGCTTCATTGACAGTGACAAGACCTTCACATGAGTTGGAGTCAGTGTCACTAAGGCGAGGAATATCTTCTCCAGCAATAAAGTCGTGCGTAGCTTCAGTCACATTTGCAACGTCAGTCTTTTGATTGTAAAGATTTCTATAGAAAGTAACCTCTTCTTTCATTATTTTGGTCTGGTCAGTGGTAGTAAACCCAGAATCTGATACAAGACGAGTAATCACGTTTTTTCTTTTCCTTACTTTTTCAAGGTTACAAAAATATTTGGTGTTTTTTTCTCCTTCTTCAATCCATTTCACTCTTGATCTAATTTGGGCTCCTCTCGTTTTTTGCATGTCTAGTAGTTCTAGTTTATGTTTAGTACTTAATAAATCATTCTGCAAGCGTGCATTTCCAGGGTTTTTTGTTATGCCAAATTCGATGTCATGAAGTTGTTTTCACAGGTCTAACTATTCGTTTCTTCGACAACAAGCTAATCGTTTGCCAAAATCAACACAATAATTACGTATTTCGGATTTCGTAAGTTCCCATTTATCAACAGAATTTATAAGTTCCTTATTATTTACACAATCATCTATTAACGCATTCACATTTTTTACAAAACTTTCATGTCTGAGGTAGCTATTATTAAATCTCCAATACCCTGGACCTCTTATGAACTTGCTGTTTTCTAACTCTGTGACTACAGCTTTATGATCGGAATTAGAGACTGTATAATGTTCACATGACGCAATAAAGGAAATAAAATCTTCTGAAGCAAAGCAATAATCTAAACGACGAGCGATAAAAGGATGAAAGCGGTTCCAGGTATATTCTTTATCATTCTCATGGAAGACCCTCCATACATCTGTCAAAGAGAGCTCACGTACACAGGTCTTGAAAGCTTCAATTTAGTTAGTTTATTGTTAGTCACTTAGGTTGTTTGTTTGTCTGTTTGTTTGTTCCTTTGTTTAATTCTGTTCTTGTTACATTTCTATCATTTTATTTATCAAACGTTTTTGGTCGACATATAACTCGTGATTTTAAGAATTTTACTACTTTCTCTTCTTGTGTTTGTCCCCGTTGCTCTGCTACCACAGTCCACACATAGTAAAGTGGACAGAGAGCTGAGTTGAGCGGTAATACGAACACAACCATGGCGTCGTGGATAGTGTCTAAAACAGTGACACCAGCCGAAGTCATTATGACAACAGCTCCGAATGTCAGCCAACAAACAGCGTTTGTAACACCAAATTTTGCGGTCAAGTTGGCCGAAAAAAACACTGACCTTTTATTGTAATCAAGTCTGATTCTGTATTTTGGTAATCGATTGTAGACACAAACAATTAACCACACTATAATCAAACTTAAAATGAAATTGATGATTGCAACTACTGTAAACCACTTGAACCCCAGGACGTCATTATAATGAGTATAGAGTGCCAGACGGCACAGACCAGACTGCTCATGGAGACCCCAGTGAGACAAACCAGGAAGAAACGGAATAAACGATAGCATAATTCCAACAATCCATGCTATAAAACATGCTGTTACTGTAAACTGTTTACTGTGTCGCTCTGATTGTCGATGAAAACAAAGGATGATGGCATGACCCAGACTGATGAACATGATGACAAGAATTGATACTTCGATGGACACAAGCCACAGGAAACCACTTACTTTGCACATGGTGCTATGGCTCCACTGCTTTTCTGTTTGGATGTATTTTCCAGACAGCATTCTGTTGGCAACAATGGTCGTCCCCGCGTGACCTCCCATAAGTATGTTAGCAAACTGCAGTTGTCCTACAGCTGCTTGGAAATGTCCTTCAAATAATGTAGTGAATAACCTTGTAGACAGAAAGCAAGCTGCATTCCCCAATATCGCAGATATGCCCGATGACCAAAAGAAAATTCGATACAATTCCGATGGCAGCAGCGTTTCACATGAAACTAGTACAGTGTAAGGTGCTAAACATTTCAGTTTAACTGACTGTTGAGGAAGTAAGTTATCACAGCAAAATCTGTAGTCTGATGAAAAGATGGTTTGGATGTGCATGGCTTCTGACAAGGAATCCCATGGAAAGTGTCCAATTGGATTCCATCGTATATCGACTTCAGTCAGTCGTGGTACATTCGCGAAGCCTGTAGACGTGATGCTTCTTACTGCAGAGGAAGAAATGTTCAACCATTTAGCATGGTACAAGTATACAGATAATAGAGTGTTGACAGCATTGGGATGCGTGTCTGATACACTTACTCTTCTCAGAGCATAATTGACATGCTTACCCAGTTGATTCGTAATCCGACTGAGTGGATTGTTTACTAAGTACACTGTTCTTAGGTGTGGTAATTGAAAAACATCAACCACCTGAAGTGTATCTAAGTAATTATTGGAAAGGTCTATGTGCTGTAAGTTGTACAGCTTAATGCCAGATATGTTGAACAGTGAGCAGTCCGACAGAATCAATCGAATTAAATATACATTTTGAATCAAATCTGTCAGTACCATTCCCGTGCCTTTGGCGTCTAAGTAACGAAGTTCAGGGAAAAGGTCAGCAAGAAATATGTTGCTACATGAGAAAGAATGACCTTGACACAGACAGCCTTCAGGACAGGTCCTGTCACACATCAGTTCATCATCCCTATGTGGACACTGTCCCCAGCCATCACACAGATGATCTCCATGCACACACACTGTGGAGTCCCGACACTGGTAGAATCCAGGACAGGTTTCCCTCTCACAGTCTTGTTCGTCTTCTCCATAGACACAGTCAGACAATCCGTTACAACGAGTATAGACAGGGAGACAGTACAGCCATTCTGCTGTGCAACGATAATGACTCTCTGGACATGGCTCGCCGTTTCTTATACTCTGTGAGGTGAAATAACCAGTGCCGTCTAAGTTGATATGTAAGTGTTCGTTTCCCTTGTTGACAAAATGTGTGTTTTCCTGACAGTGTCTTTCATCTGAGTGATCAAAGCAATCCGAGTATTCATTACATTGTTGGCTGTCCAACACACATTGACCAATCAAACACAGAAAACCAGTACATGAGGGGTGTTCACAGAACGACTCATCACTAGTGTCCGGACAGTCCTCTCTAAAGTCACACACCACAGTGAAATGCACTGTCATGACATCATCATCACATGTAAACATGACATCAGCGATCCTCCCTGCATGGAACCTTGTATTGTTGTTGTGGTCATTCATGTCTACTAACACATACTGTAAATTCGCAGATCTGGAATAAGTGTTGCGATTGCATAAGAATCTATGAGTAAAATGACCATCAGGTTTACTAGAAAGAAACTGTCGAGTTTTTGAAAATCTGAACGAAGTCGAATGTGTCTGAGTTAGTACAACGCGAGAAGCAAAGACACGATCTCCTTGTGATCTTGTTTCGCACAGAACACTTTTAACAACTTGATATAGATAAAGTCCTATTGTCATTGAATTGAGTGCAAGATCCATGACGCTCCTTGTAGCTTTCCTTGAATGCGCACCAAGTACTGATTGTAAATGATCCATGTTGTAGACGACAGTTTTGTCACTCCATGCACAGAACTTGCTGTATGTAAAAGATAGAGAAAGCCACCCTTTTGTGAATCCAAATGCTACATAAAAACTTTGATAGTTTTTGAAGATATGCAAAGAGTTTTGTTTTTCCTTTCTGGTTTTTATAGAAGCTAATTTCCCGTGTCTAGCTTCGCATTCACGTTCTAAACCAGATAAAGTTATTAGAACCGAGTCTCTCGTTATAAGAATATAACATTTGTTGTGTGAAGCCACCAGTCCCTGACAGCCAGAGCTGCTGAAAGGACAGTGTTCTGTTTCATCCCGTCCGTCTTCACACTCTGGCTGTATGTTACAGTGCAAATGATCCTGGTATTTGCTGTAACGGCCAAAAGAACAGTTAAACAAGCCACCAGGTAGCTTTCGTGGTGCGTCTCTCTCGGAAATGAGGGAAAAATATGCTTTTGTGTACGGAATATTACTATAAAGACAATTTGACAAAACAATGTGTGAGTCCGATTCAAAATTTAGAAAAAGTGGAAAATCAGTGTCAATGTTATTGACTGCATAGGATCGATGGGGTTTGTTTAGTTTCCTGTGATAGATCTCCATAGGAATGTCTAAACGAAAATGGGGTATAAACCATCTTTGTCGGATACTAAGTATCAAAACAGATCCTGGTGGTACGCTCAGATCACATCCTCTTAAATGTTTATCAGATGTGGTGACAACCTCTGGTGCCACAACATAGCCAGAGTGTTCTGTAATATACTCTGCGATTAAATCTGTTCTTTGTTTGCTTTCGATATTCAAGCTGACAAAAGGACTGATTTTGTAATAAAGATACAAGTCACTTTCTTCAAAATCAAAAACGATTTCATCTAAAGAATGCCACGCGCATTGAACAGTGCATCTCCAGCATTTCCCTTGTGAAACATCGCCCACACGCACCTCCCACTGACTAGAACTGCACTCATATTCAAAACGTTTAATATGAACGCGAAGACTAAAAGCCATGCTGCGCACAAGCATTTTACAGAAAGACGTGGAACCCTCACACACCCCATACACCACACCCTGGTGTGCTGTGAACTGTGGTAAATTGTTTTCACAGTCTGAAGCATTGACCCACTGGAACATGTCGTCTGTGTAGTTCTGGTTCAGGAGATAGTCCACACCTGGGCAGGCGCTACTGATATTCATGAGATCAACAGCAGGTCTGGCAGGTATTGTGTTTGTACTCATTTGATCTGTTCACACGACATCAATGTGGTCTATGAAACCAAATATAATGTAAGAAACAAAAGAACAAATTTTTAATTTCCTTGAAATATTCAAAAGTATGGAAAAAAATATTTTCAAAACTGTTGCTGAGGTGAAAAAGTTTTTTACCTTTGTTTTCTCTTCACTTGTTGCTATTATCATTACTATCATAATTACTATCATTACCATTATCATCATATCATTATTATCATTACTGTAATCATCATCACCATCATTATCATCAACAGTACCAGTGTCGTTGTTGTTATCATTACAATCATTATTATCAAAACCATTACATTTATAATCGCTATGTCCTATTATAACTTGTCCCATTGCCATCATTTATTGTAGAATTAATAGTAATAGTACTTATATACAATAACTTGTTTTGAAGAAGTGTGTGTGTGTGTGTGTGTGTGTGTGTGTGTGTGTGTGCGTGTGTGTGTGTGTGTGTGTGTGTGTGTGTGTGTGTGTGTGTGTGTCTGCCCCCTCCCCTTTCTTTTTTTCATTAAACCGATCCCCTTCTTCCCTCCACCGTCATAGCATCAATACCCAAAGGTAGCGTGTAGCTATCCACCACTGCAATGTCTGCCCACTCTATCCTCTACCAACACACACATTTCACATACCTCCCACTCTTCACCTTACACATAAGTTACAGCTATCTTCCTTTCCCCTCTCACTACACTCTCTCTATTTGCCACATCAATCTTTTGTTTATTCAGATACCTATCCTCTCCTTTTCTTTATCTGCTTTTCTTTTAATTCCATATACTATTTTCCCTCCAAGAGATTCTCTTCCCTCTTCCCTCGTGCCTGTGCATATGTGTGTGTAGGTGTAGATGTAGCTATGCGGAAACACACACACACACACACACACACACACACACACACACACACACACACACACACACACACATATGTACGCGCACTCTCTCTCTCCCTCTCTGTCTGTCTGTCATCTCTCTCTCTCTCTCTCTCTCTCTCTCTCTCTCTCTCTCTCTCTCTCTATTTATCTATCTATCTATCGTTAGTTTGTTTATAGGAATGCTAGCCCTTTTTCCTTTCATCGTTTCATTTCCAGCGACTATTATTATCACTAGTGTTACTTCACTTACCATTGATACTATCATTACTATCATCTAATACTACTGTTTGCTTTCTATTCATTGACCTTTTCTATTTCTTTCCACCAATTACTATTGTTATCAAGATTACGTCTGCCATTATTGTTATCTTTACTACTATCATCATATCAGTATTATCATAACTGTCATCATCATCATTATCATCATTACTGATTATCGCCATATCATTATTATCAATACTCAGAATGGGTCTCAGGAAGAGACTTCAAGATGGCGGATGTGTTGTAAGTCCAGTTTTTTTGGCTCGTCATCTAATTCTGGAAAATTATGTCCTAAAGATGACCAGGTCATCTCTAAGGTTTGAAACTGGTGAATGTAAGTCCTCCTCGATGTTTTCGAATGTAAAATCAAAATCGAAAGCCATTCAAACTGTTAGTTGGGAAGAAAAATCTTTTGAGACGACTGACGACCGTTTGAAAGCCCCATTTGGTGACAAGAATGACAGTGGACAAGACCGTGACTCTGCGAAAGACCCTACGCTTGAAAAGATCAACAGACTAGAAGAGGTGATCGTTACACTGTGTGAAAAGATGTCTACGCTTGAGTCAGTCGTTCAGAAGCAAAATATTTTGATCAAATCAATGAGAAGTAGTGATGTAAATAGTAAAAGTTCTGGAATGCAAACAGAGGATCAGCCTTACCCATCTTAAGCTGATGCTGCTCGATGTGGGTCACCGCAACAAGGTTATTCAAAGACACCTGTCTGTGCTGCATCTCAGGGTAAAGCATGTGTCAGGATAGATGGAGAGGAAAGGGTGAAAAGGAACGCACCAGCGAAGAAGAATGTTCCAATGAAGCAAAAGGAAAATGACGTCAAGTCCAATGACGCTGGAAAGATGACGCGAAATAGGGCGTGAAGAAATCAGGACAAAGAACAATACGGAACATTCTGACTACCCAAGTGTTTTGATTATTAGTGATTCTACCTTCAATAAGATTGATTCAGTCCGACTGGGATGGCCTACGGTCTTCAAGTTGCAACCCGAAAGGCTTTTGTCATTGATGACATCCAAACAGTAGCTAAAAAGGCTAGGGAAGATCTGTCTCCTGCTCCAGAGTGCATAGTTTTGCATATGGGGATAAACGATCTTAAAGGAAAAGAAGCAGTTGAAAGCGGAAGAAAAATGGTGTCTGCCATAGAGTCTGTCAAGGATATGTTCCCACAAGCCAAAATAGTTTTCAGTAAGGCTCTTCCGGTTAGACTAGAGAGACTGGAGGCAAAGCACATGGTATACAATGCTCATGTGTACTCCATACGCATTGAAAACAAAATCAAAAACGTCTCTTTCGTGGGGTATGATGCTGTCAGTCAGGTGAGACATTATCAGGATCTCCTTCACCCCAGTCATGAAGGGGCGCGGTTGATGGCAGGCTTCCTTGGGCGACATCTCCATAATCTCTTCTGGGAGCGGCCAAAACGCAGACAGACGCGGGGAAAGTTCTTTGGCAGATGGTCGCGCCCCCCGAGACTTCCTGCCTCCCCCTGGTGTCCGATGGATCCCCCCTTGGGTTGCCAGAAAATGATTCAATGAATATCGAACTTGAAGATTAACTTTTATGGAACAACAATGTAATGGGTTTTTCAAAATTTTACAGTGGAATGCTAGATCTATTTCCACTAACCTACCATCTTTCGAAAATCATGTTATGCAGGGAAATTACTGTGTGCTAGCCCTTCAGTCTCTCAATGTTGAAAAACAAAAGCTTCCCAATATTAAGGATTTTTATTATCCTCTACTTTTTACCATTAACAGATTAAATGGAAAAGTTCAATGCGCATTATATATAAGGTGTGGCTTTGAATATTCAAATATTTTTCCGTGGCCAGTACCAAATGATAAAGAAGGTTGTTTTGCTGTCGGTGCTGCAGTTAAAGTAAATGATTGCTCAATATATAACATATTATCAATGTATTACCCATCCGGTCCAAAGGAGGACAATACAGATTGGCTTAAAAATACGGATTTCTCTAAGAAAAAATGGATAGTTTTGGGTGATTTTAATGCCCATGCCCCGTTGTGGGATACAAACAGCTCTAAAATAACATGTAATAGGTTTGTTGAAAATGTTGTAGATTCGGAGTTAATATTATTGAATGATGGTCGTATTACAAGAATTCCTGATGTCTCAACTCATAATCCCAGCGCTATTGATTTGTCTTTAGTGTCCTCAAACTTAGCTGTAGATTATGACTGGTCCCCAGGAGAAGATTGTCTTGGAAGTGACCATCTTCCCATTACCATCGCTCTCAATGTCAAGTTCAATTCAAACTCGACAGATCCAGTGGAAAACATACCAAAATATAACTACAAATTTGCAACTTGGGAAGATTACAGGAAATTCTTAGAGTCTCATGATCCTGATTCAATAATCAGTGAAGATATCGATGAATTCTATTCAAATTTTAAGAAAATACTACTACTTGCAGCTGATAAGGCGATACCAAAATGTGGTTACAAGAAAATTGGTAAATATATTGGTAATGTGTGGTGGACGGAGGAGTGTAAAATAGCGGTGACATCAAAGTGCAAGGCATTTAAGACATGGATTAGAAATAAGACTGAGGAAAACTTTCAATCCATGAAAATACAGAAAAATATTTGCAAAAAGATCATCGCTCAAGCAAAAAAGACATATTGGGAAATACTTTGCCACTCGGAGATTACAGAATCGAAGGATATGTACAAGGTTTGGAAAAAAAATAAATGAGATGAAAACTTGTAACAGGACACAGTCATTTCCTGTGAAATTAGATACGGAATTTCCAGCTACTTTGGATAAGGCTGAGGCATTTGTGGATACTTTTTCATGTAACAGTTGTTCTGCAAGCCTTAATTCAGAGACTAAGCTTTTTAGAACAACCGAGGAAGAAAAAGAAATGTATTCAGACCCTAGCCCAATTCAAGAACACTATTTAAATTCTCCTTTACAAATTACAGAATTGAAAGAAGCATTAGCTTCTATTTCTTCTTCAATTTCAGCAGTTGGTCTAGATGGCGTTTCTTACCAGATGCTCTGCCACATGCCTTCTTCTTGGATAGGTTTGCTACATTCTTTATTCCAAAAATGTTGGGATATTGGCGCTATTCCTAAAATCTGGAAGAGTTCAGTAGTTGTACCAGTTCTAAAAGAGGGCAAAATTAGATCTTCGGTTAACAGCTATAGACCAATTTCGCTTACTTCTCATGTTGGAAAAATTATGGAAAAAATTATACTCAAACGGATCACTTTTTATTGTGAAAAAATAACGTCATTCCAGTTCAGCAGGCTGGCTTTAGGAAAGGGAGATGCACTACAGATCATTTGGTTAAGCTTACTACTCAGGTCAAACGTCAATTTTCAGGAAGAAAAAGTACACTAGTTACGTTTTTTGACGTTAAAAAAGCGTATGATAGCGTTTGGCATGCCAGATTATTGTTCAAATTAAAGGAGATAGGAATTTGTGGCAAATTGTATGGATATATTAAAGCCTTTTTGAAGGACAGAGACATGTATACAAAAATTGGCAATACCTACTCATCGTTCAGAAGTGTAGATATGGGGATTCCACAAGGTTCAATCATTGCTCCAATTTTATTCTCCATTTTTGTTTATGATCTTCCAAAAGCTTTGTCTAAGATCACACATGTGGTTCAATACGCTGATGATATTGCAGTATGGATAAACACCAGTTTAAGGAAAAATTCGAATAAGAGGATTATCAGTCATGTGCAGACAATTTATCAACAGGAACTAAACAATTTATCAAATTAGATAAAAGAAAACGGTTTAAAATTGTCAGGTGAAAAAACATGTTTGCTGCTATTTAATAATGGTGAAAATCCTTCCATATTACCTATTTTGAAATTAGAGGATAATATCTTGAAATATCAAAATTGTGTTAAATTTTTAGAAGTATTTTTGACAACAAAACTTAGTTGGAAAAAGCATATAGAACATTTATTAACCAAGGCAAAAAAAGATAAAACTTTTTGAAAATAATCAACTATCAGCCTTGGGGGCAAGACACGAAAACTTTATTGCATTTGTCTACTTCTTTAGTTCGATCCAAATTAAAGTATGGCCAAGAAGTGTATTATTCTGCTCCAAAATATTTGTTAAAAAAGCTACAAAGTGTGGATAGCAAAGCAGTGAAACTGGCCTTAGGGGTACCAGTTCATGCAAATACTATCAAAAGTTATCAAGCTGCAGAGGTTTTACCTTTTCGAGAACAACGGCTCTTAGACGTATCAAAATATGTGATTAGAAGTCTGTCAGTTAAGAACTCAGTTACAGCAGAACTATTGATGGATTCGAACAAAGATTATTCCAAACGAGCTAGAAATATTTTATATTTACAACCAATTAGAAATTATGCGTTTAAGCTTATGTCTGATTGTAACATTGATTTATCAACAGTTTCTGAAGATCCCATCGCGCCTAAGATTCCCCCTTGGGAGCATTTGTGTGGAAATTTTAATTATAATTACACAAGTGTTTCTAAAACTGAAAACGTTAATCTCTTGGTTAGTGAGGTCAGAGTTCATCTTGACAATTTTTATAGTAATCACTTGAAAATTTACACTGATGGCTCAGTCCTAGATAACATTCGTAGTGGTTCTGGTTTTGTCATTCCTAGCCTAAATGTGAAAAGGAATTATCATCTTGGCAAAGGGTTTTCCATATTTACAGCAGAATTATATGCAATATTGATGGCTTTGAGCTACATTTATGATGCTCCCATGCCTTTTCATAATATTCTCATATGTGTTGATTCAAAATCTGTCTTGCAATCTCTAGAACATTGGGATGGTAAGGCTCGAAACGATTTACTTTTTGATATTCATCACCTCATACACTGGTTAAGGATTCATGGAATATGTATTGACTTTTGCTGGGTTCCCTCTCATAGTGGGTTGAAATGGAACGAAGCAGCAGATATACTTGCTAAAGCTGGAGCTAAACATTGCCTCGATTATAATTTATTATCTTCACTGAAAACATCTTCGTCAGAAATGTTGCTAAAATTAGAAAATTGTGTTTATAACAGAAATTGTGGAGAAAATCTCAAATATGTAAATACTTGTCCTCGTCACATTTCCAAGATAGTAACAAAACTCAAGTTAAATGCATGGAACAAAAAATATTCTTGCCATGTTTTTTGTACTTGTGGTAAGCCTATTTCAGTGCATCATTTGTTGATAGAATGTTCTGTCTTAACTCCAATTTATAAAGAAAATTCTATTGATATCAAAGTCCAAGATATCAGTCAGATATTGTCCAACCCTTCTATCATAAACATTGCTACTATTATCGCACAATCTGAAATTCCCAAGTTGCTTTGATGCGTGTTTATTTTTAACACTAATGCAAGAAGTTATTGTTGTTATTTTTTATCTTTGAGGTTAGGCTTTGTTAGTTAGAGATGACGTTTTGAATTATTTTTCGTCTAATATCATCTATGGTGAACAGACGTTAAATAAACCACTGAACTGAACTGAACTGATCTCAGGAAGACTATGACCGACCTCACCAACACCTTGGAAGAGATGAAGGACACCGCTACTACAGAAGAGCTGTGGGTTTACTTCAGAGACACTCTTCATGCAGCGGTCAAGCAGTTCATCCCCCATAAGCAGGTCCGTGTCAAGGAAATCCAGCCCTGGATCACCCCAGCCCTACGCCAACTCATCAACAGACGAGACCGCATCTTCAAGAGGATGCGCAAGCGAGGGACAGAAGACCTGAAACAGCAGCATCAGCAGCTCCGAAGAGAGGTCCAGCGCCAACTACGACGAGCATACTGGTCCTACCTCGACGACACCTTCGACGAAGCAGACTCCAAGCAAGCAGCCAAGAACAAGCGCTTCTGGTCGTACATGAAACACCTGAAGTCGTCCAACACCGGTGTCGCGCCGCTGAAGGAAGAAGGCAGGTTGATGTCCGACCCAAAAGCACAGGCAGACATCCTGAACCGCCAGTTCCAGTCTGTATTCGGCAGCGGCCAGACTTACTCAGGAGGAATTCCATGAAAAAATGTAGACCCCCACTCAGAGACATCCCAACCCTAGACAATGTTGACATCAACATCCACGGGGTGAAGAAGCTCATCAGCAACCTGAAACCTGGAAAAGCACCGGGACCCAGCAACATCAGCCCGAGGATCCTAAAGGAGCTGGCAAACGAACTGGCACCAGCTCTTACCATCATCTTCCAGTCTTCAGTCAATACCGGCACCCTACCAGCTGATTGGAAAACTGCCCATGTTACGCCGGTGTTCAAGAAAGGAGAGCAGTATAACCCGGCAAACTACAGACCAGTCTCTCTGACGAGTGTATGCTGTAAAGTGCTGGAGCACATCCTAACCAGCACCGTTATGAACCATTTCGAACACCACGGCATCCTCTGCAACCAACAGCACGTCTTCCACATGAGAAGATCTTGCGAGACCCAACTCCTTGACTTCACCAACGAGCTGTTTGAGAACATGGAGAGCGGGAAGCAGACCGACATCTTGGTGTTGGACTTTGCCAAGGCCTTTCATAAGGTCAACCATAGCCTCCTGTGTCACAAGCTCAACTACTACGGTGTTCGAGGAGAGATCAACGCCTGAGTAGCCGACTTCCTGAGAGACAGAAAGCAGGCTGTGGCCGTCAGCGGAGAGCGTTCTGGCTTCCTCCCGGTCAGGTCTGGAGTCCCACTAGGTTCCGTTTAGGGGCGTTGTCTGTTCCTGATCTACATAAATGATCTGCCCGACACCCTGACTACGAGGTCACGCCTGTTTGCGGATGACACGGCGGTCTACAACATGATCACTTCTCCAACAGCCCAGGCCCATCTACAACAAGACCTCAACCAGCTTGCTGTGTGGGAGAAGAGATTGGACATGGCTTTTCATCCTGGAAAGTGCACCACTCTGCCTGTGACCCGCAGCAGGAACCCCCTCCATTTTGACTATTGTCTGCACGGCCATTTCCTGGAGACCGTCACCAGCGCTAAGTATCTAGGCGTCACCATCTGCAGCGACCTCAGCTGGGACACGCGTATCAACCACCTGCACAACAAAGCCAACAAGACCCTAGACTTCCTGCGTCGTAGTATCAAAGTTAGCTCCAGGACGATCAAGGAAGTGGCCTACATGTCCTTTGTGCGACCCATCCTGGAGTACGCCAGCAGCATCTGGGATCCATACACAGAGCAGAACATCAGTAAGCTTGAAGCGGTGCAGCGCAGGACAGCCCGTTTCGTGATGAGGCGCTACCACAACACCTCCAGCCCCACCGCCATGCTTGAAGAACTGAAGTGGCCCAGCCTCCAGGACAGACGACGTACAGCACGCCTAACTATGCTGTACAAGATCCATAATGACCTGGTCAGCACAGAAGGCATCAAAGCCAGCCTGCGCCCTGCACCTCCGTGCCTACGCCACGGTCTCGATCAGCGGTTCACCATTCCGCAGTGCAGAACGCAGTACAGACAGCAGGCGTTCCTTCCTCATACCATCAAGGACTGGAACGAGCTGCCCCAGGACGTCGTAGAGGCCAAGGCCATCGACACCTTTGTGTCAAGGGTCTCCCGTCTCCATTAAAAGCCACGCCCAGTTTTTTTTCTTCTGTTCGGAACCCTGACATAAGTCACAAAATAATCAACTAGTTGATTGTGGTTGCTATCAAGGAAGAAGAAGAATACTGTCATCATCATCATCATCATCATCATCATCATCATTATCATCATTACTGATCTCTTTGTTGTCGTTGCTATAACTATCATTATTTTCACTACTATTATGCATATAAATACTAGGTTCTATCATCACTAATCATATCACCAGCAGAGAGTTGTAGAAGTAATGGCAATAATACTTGTATTAAAACAAGGAAATGTGTGTGTGTGTGTGTGTGTGTTGTGTGTGTGTGTGTGTGTGTGTGTGTGTGTGTGTGTGTGTGTGAGAGTGAGTGTGATCCTCCCTTCCCTTTTTTCTTTTTTTTTCCACAACCCTCCCCCTCTTCCCTGCTCCAACAAAACTATTAACCTTTCACTCTTTGATCATTCCTATTCCTTTTCACTTACCATTACTATTAATAACATTACAACATTTATCCTCATCACCTTCTCTCTGCTCCAGTAGCACTGTTCACATTTACTCAATAACCATTTATATTCCTTTCCACGAACTATTACTATTACCAGTATTACTTTTATTATTATTGCTACCAGTGGCAGTCATCACATCACATCATTATCAGAACTATCATCATAACCTTCATTTGAAAAAAAAGCTTTATCATTCTTATTATCTCAGTGAGTATTAGCATCATTTTATTCATCACTCCTATCACTTCTATGATCACTATTATTATTACCAATACATTCTGTATATATTTCCTTACTATTATCATCAGTATAGCTATTGTCACAAATTCATAACTGTTACAAATATATACTATTCAACACTTGGTAAGGATCAGATGTTAAACACAATGCTGTGACAAAAGAAATAAACTATTGAAAAAAAGTGGTTAAATCTCATTCCTTGTTCATTTTTAAAGACAAAGAAATTTCATTCTTGAAAATGTTCTGGCAATTAGAGCAACAACAATTGTGTGATAAAGGTAACCCTGAAATCAAACATTAATAGGGCATGGAAGAAAAACTCTGTCCCACTTCTCCTGGAGAGCGATCCCAAGGTCAGCTAATGTCCCAGGCTGGTGATGTCACGCTTGTACAGTCTGCACAATGATGTCCCAAACATGTTCAATGGGATTAGGATCCGGAGAGCGAGCTGGCCTTTCCATTTGTTTAATCCCTAGTCGTTCAGGTGCTGATTGATGATACGAGCACGGTGGGCGCGGGCATTGACGTCCATGAAAATGACGCCTTCACCTATTGCACCAGCACAGCATCGCACAATGGGTGGAGGATCTTGTTATGGTACCTGACTGCATTCATGATGCCGTTCTGCAGCACAGACAGATCCATCTTGCC
The DNA here is from genome assembly GCA_033310375.1 of Conus canariensis. NCBI lineage: Eukaryota > Metazoa > Mollusca > Gastropoda > Neogastropoda > Conidae > Conus > Conus canariensis. The sequence goes on from CM065745.1 coordinate 4,367,757, forward strand.
CTGCATGGAAATGCCGCCCCAAACCATGATTGACTCCACCGTAGCGATCATGTTCAGCTATGTGAGCAGTATGCAATCTTTCTCCTGGTTGTCGCCACACCCTCTGATGTCGATCTGTCACATCCAGACAAAATCTGGACTCGTCACTGAACAAAACAGAGGTACAGACAGCTGCAGTCCAGTGACGATGATCTTCAGCCCATTGCAGTCTGGCTCACTGATGGTTTCGGGTCAAAGGAATGCGGACAGCTGGTGCTCTGGAGTCAAGTCCAGCCTTCTTCTCACTGTTTGAGTAGAAATTCGATTGCCTGTCGCATGCTGGAGGTCGTTACGAAGCTCAGTAGCGTTAATGTATGGGTGACGTTCAGCCTCAACATGGAGAAAGCTGTCCCATCTCTGCAAGGTGGCGAGTTGTACCCTGCCAGAATGTTACATGGTGACCATTCCTGTGTCCTGATATTGATTCCACATACGAGAAACAATGCTCTGTGACACACCCAAAGCAGCCGCTACCTGGCACTGGGAAGAGCACTGATCAAGGACAACCAGAAGCCAGTATCTCAAAGATACGAGGTTTTGCCAAACCTGTACTGAAAGCATTTCCACCAGTTGAGACAACAAGAACAAAGTGACTGACGATGCTTGGATTTTACAAGCTTAAAGCACCATGAGCTACGACAACCAGAAACCAGCATCTCAAAGTGCCGGGTTTGGGGAAAAGTTTGTTTAGAAAGCATTTCCTCAGAATGTAATTAAAAGAGCATCGTATTTTGATGTACTGGACTTTGTAGGTAATAATAATAATAATAATAATGAATACTTATATAGCACCTATTCTCGGCTAGAGACCAAGTTCTAAGCACTTTACAATCAAGACTCGTTTACACAACGGGCTGCCTACCTGGGTAGTGTCAACTGAAGAGCTGCCGGCTGGCGCTTCATTTAGTCGTTTCCCGTGTCATCCAGTCAATATCGTTCAATATCGTTCACTCATTTTCCTTACTTCCTTCATTCTTTCCATTTCTCACGCAGGGTGCATGCTATGTGTAACGTGTCATCCATACCAACGGCCAAACTGGCCTACTCTTCCGAAAGTTGGTGATGGGATTTTACATGTGTGCAAGATGTTATGCGTGCGTTCACACACGGAACCTCGGTTTATAGTCTCATTCGAAGGACTATATGAGAAATGGAGTCAGAACCAATGTTAACTCCGAGGGAAAAATCCCCCTGTACCGAAACGCCCCGGCGGAGGTTCGAACCCGCAACACCAGGATCACCAAGATTACGAGTCCGGCGCTCTACCAACTGAGCTGTTCCGGCTACATGGTACATGAAAGGTGTCTCCGTTTAAAAAATGGGACTGCCTAAATCGAGTTTTTTGTTTTACTGGGATTTTGTAGTCACAAATGCGCTGGTCAGACCTTGAGTGCCTACCTTACATTGGTTGTGTCTTTTTTATCTACATGTGTGTAGTGAATGTGCACATGTGCGTGTACAGATGTGTGGGCATGGGCCCATGTGTGTGAGCATGCACAGGTTGTGTGTGTGTGTGTGTGTGTGTGTGTGTGTGTGTGTGTGTGTGTGTGTGTGTGTTAGTGTGTGTGTGTGTGTGTGTGTGTGTGTGTGTGTGTGTGTGTGTGTGTGTGTGTGTGTGCGTGCTTGTGTGCGTGCGTGCTTGTGTGTGTGGCGTGCGCGCACACCTGTTCCCGTTTATTCAATCACACTTCCCAACGTTGATGGTGATTCAAAGATGCCTAACGCCTCTTTTTAAGAGGGCAGCAGGGGAGGGTGGGTGGAGGTATGGGTGTGGTGGGAGATGAGGGTGGATTGCCAGGAAAAGAGGGAGGTGGGGGATGGAGGAGGAAAACGGGTGTCCACCCGGTCTCCATCTTTATGTTCGCTGTCGTCAGTGACTTCAAAGACCGCTCCCTCATGGTGATAATGATAGCAGGAGAGGGAGGAGGTAAGAGAGTGGAGGAAGATAAAGGTGGATGTGGTAGGTTGGGGCTGGTGGTGGGGAGCAGCTGCAGCTTCATCTGTGGTGTGTGTGTGTGTGTGTGTGTGTGTGTGTGTGTGTGTGTGTGTGTGTGTGTGTGTGTGTGTGTGAGTGAGTGTCTGTGTGTCTGTGTGCACGCGCTTGTGTGTGTGTGTGTGTGTGTGTGTGTGTGTGTGTGTTGTGTCTGTGTCTGTGTGTGCACGCACGTGTACGTGTACACATGTGTGTGTGTGTTTGTGTGTGTGTATGTGTGTGTGTGCACAACGGTGGGCGCTTTATCAGAGAGAGGGAGAGAAAGAGAGAGAGAGAGAGAGAGAGAGAGAGAGAGAGACAGACAGACAGACAGACAGACAGACAGACAGACAGAGAGAGATGGGAGTGGATAGTCAGAAAGGCATTGGTAGGAAAACGAGTGTGTATCGCTGGAAACAGGGTGAGCTAGTTCCTTGGGTGGACGGTTGATTGCATGGGGATAGGGGGTACCATGTCCACAACGCGTTGACGGCCGGTGATATTAAACAAGCAGCCTTGCAGCATGCCTCTCCACCCTCACATCAACCTCTTCAAAGCCGCCGACCGTGCGCCTGCCCACCTTGAAACCATTAATACCCGCAGGGACTTACTCCAGTTTAAGGCCATAGAACAGTGAGTAGCCGACATCTTGGCAGCTCTTTTCAAGTACACAGCTTCATGTCACTGCTTCATGACATCACACACACACACACACACACACACACACACACACACACACACACACACACACGCATGCACGCACGTACGCGCGCACGCACGCTTGCACACACACACACACACACACACACACACACACACACACACACACACACACAAACACACACACTAAACGAGAGGGGGGGGGGGGAAGGGTGGGGATGCAGAGAGAGAGAGAGACAGAGAACATATGGACAGATAAGTCACTCTTCGTTCTTTGTTTGTACAGTCCTAAATGTTATGTGTTTTTTTGCCTGAAGAAGACCCAAGAGGTCGAAATACATTGTGTCTTGTCCTGTGCTTTATTTGTCAAAGTCCTTGGCAGTAACTAACCCCCTCTCTTTCTAAATTTTGCTTCGTGCTCTGCCCTCAGACACTCCATTTTGAAACTTTGCTTTTTCATAGTTTGAGATGTTGCCACTATTGATGACACTCTTTCACCATCAGTATTGCACTTGGATTTGGAGACCTCCCAACTTTGCCATAATCAAAATTGATACTACTGTTTTTGAGGTATCATCTAGATGAACGGACAACCTCCTTACCCCACAAACTCCCACAGAGAGAGAGAGAGAGAGAGAGAGAGAGAGAGAGAGAGAGAGAGAGAGAGAGGGAGGGAGAGAGACAGAGAGAGAGAGAGAGAGAGAGAGAGAGAGAGAGAGAGAGAGAGAGAACGCACGTAGCGCGGACACACACACACACACACACACACACACACACACACACACACACACACACACACATTCGCGCGTAGGGACACAACACACAAAACAGACGCACAGATGCAATAAGCAGAGACTCTCTCTCTCTCTGCCTCTCTGTCTCTGTCTCTGTCTCTCTCTCTGTCTCTGTCTCTCTCTCTCTCTCTCTCTCTCTCTCTCTCTCTCTCTCTCTCTCTCTCCTCTCTCTCTCTCACTCACTCACTCTCTGTGGGGTGTATACTGGAGTGGTCTTCTGGGCACACAAGATGGCAGAGTGCATAGAGTCACACTCCATCTGAGTGTGACCTGTTTCAAGGAATTTCTGTGTGATCTTTTCAAGGTGAAGCACTGCTTTGATGGTGAGTTGCAGTGCCGTTGCAATGTACTGGTTTCTGGTTTGCCCTCCACAACAGACTGAGTAGATGGTGACTTCCTTGATGGTCTTTGGAAGCGATGAATTATACATGTATAAGCACGTGGCAATCTCACAAGCTCCATGTTTACCCTCTATCTCGCCCCACGTGAAGCATGTTCCTTTCCCATAGGATAGAGAGTAGATAGTGAAGTTGTACACAGGAAGTTTGCGTTTGCAATTTAATTGGCTTACAAGCCCATTAGTAGCCTGCACTACAGCCTACATATCCACAGTGACTACATGTTTTGCTGGATCTTCTTTTGATGTCTGCTTGTGACTTTCCTTTTCCTCTCTGGCTCGTCTTTTCTCTGGGGATGTCGTCCAAAGGCTTCTTCCTCGGTATCAGTCAATGCACCTTACTGTTTCTTTACAGTGTGAACACTGTATGTGACACATTAGTCCTTCTTAGGATGATGAAACGACAGAGTGAAGTCTCTTGTGAAGATACGCCTACATGTCTTTTCCGACACAAGACTCTTCTCATGTTTTTGACATTCTTGCTTATGCAATTCAAACATTTTCTTGATGCTTAAGTTTGAAGCCAGAAACTACCTTTGTGTGTCTTTTCGTGTGTAGTGGGATTCAACCACTGGAAAAGACATATGTTTCTTCGCCCTCAGTATATGATCTTCTGGTGTCTTGTTGTGTGGAGTGTGTTTTCCACGCTGATCACTGCCCGTAAAAGCCCCGTGCTGACTGTTTTTCAAAGCATGATCGACATACGCTTCGCCTACGGAAAGAGTGGCAAGGAAAAATTTCTTGCTGACGCGGTGCCGCTTAGTACCATATAACAAGAAATGGGAAAAATTGCAGCACTTGTTTGTTTTTTGACTGAGGTGATGTATCGCCAAGCAGAGTTTTTGTGTTCTTCTCTGGACGTTGCCAAACAATTGAAGTTTTTTTTCCTGTTTAGACATCCAGGCATAAACCCTGAAACAATTTCATGCCTCGTTTGTTTAGAGGATTCTGGAATGCTTGCATTTCGAACAGTCAACTTTTTTGTGTTTTTTTTCGGGCCGTCAGTTTACCTGAATCTGAAATATATGTTTTCGCTTTGAAGGTCGCAGTGGTCTTTCCTTGAATTCTTTTCCCATTTTTCTGATATGGCAAGCTTCTTTCTGACTATTGTCTTTTTTGTTGGTGTGATGTAGATACCCTGTTCTTTGGCTGTCTGAACTTTGGTACTGGGGCTGGAATGGAGAGGTTCCTGTCTGATCTGAAGCATGACTTTGCTTGGTGTGCTTGGTCCTAAGGTATCCGGTACAGAGGCAGAACTAGAGTCAGCAACATCACCGTTGTCATCATCGGTCACTGAAGCTGATACTGGTGACACTGAACATGGACATTTCCCAGTTTCTGCGGGCGGGACAGATCCAGCTGCAAAAACAACATCATAGTGGGGTGCGGACGTTTCCATATAAGAAAGAGTGATGGGAGGGTCTTCCTTTTTTGCGTGTCAGTGGCGTCTTCCTCTGGATGTGCGACCCTTTCGTAGTTGCGTACATTGCAGGAATAGATGAGAAACTGATCTTCGACGCCAGTCAGAAAGTGCCTTTGGTAGGATGTCTCCTGCATCATTGCTCCAAGAGCCAGGAGCTCAGAGTCGCTCTACATTGAAAAAAATACCTGAGGTATCTTTCATTCTCATCTTCATCAGTGGTTCCTAAAAAGTCAATGTACTTAGAAAATCTATCTTCAAGGAAATCGCAAAAACACTTTCTCAGATCAGCGGCGTGCATGTTCAAATGCAGTGAAGCAGATTTAAAGAAACAGTTGCCCTCAGCTGCAACTGGAAAACTGTAGAGACCATTAGCAGAAAGAAAATTGCTTAATCTGCGCCGTGTTCAGCTTGTTCCCTCTGAAGGTTTCTTGCTTCTTGTCTGCTTAGATCTCGTGCCATTTCTATGTCAGCAGAAGTCTTGGTTTTCTTGCAGTTTCTTTTACGCTTCTGTTTTGCGTGACTGCAAGGAAGTGATAAGTTATTTTCAAACGTGTCTTCTTCAGAAGATGATCCTATGCTCTTAAGCTGATTACTGGAGGAAAGTAGCTGGGATCTTCAGAAATGTCAAAATCAGTGTCAGTGACAGTTTCTGATTCCTCAGTGAAAAAAGATGTCCGAGCCTGTTAAATCACAGGTTCACTGTCAGAGTGACAGTAAGAGTCAGTCCTTGCTTTTCTAATAAGATGGGATAATGGTTCGTTGTCTGTCACTGGGTGGGACTGCAGTCTTCTGCCTTCCAATCTGCCGGATCAGGGGCTCATCACCAGACAGACCCAAGCCCATATCTGTATCTTTATTCAGCGTGTTTTCCTTTATTCTGGTTTGTTTACTTAGAGGTTCATTGCCAGACTGACACCAGCTGGTATAATCAGCAGCAGCTGTTGCAGCAGCTGTAGGCACTGATGGCTGGATGTTGTTGATTTGACACGTGCTCCGATCTTTAGAAGTACCTCCAGGAATAAGGGAATTCTGGCAAGAGACAGCTGTTGCAGACTCCATCAAGAACTGGCTGCTAGTTGATTGACACCAGGAGTCAGACTGGCACCACAAGAGGTCCTCACATGAAACAATTTCGTCTTCGACAGCTGCAGTCAGGGAGTTGGCAAGGTGAATGTAGACACTGCCATCAGTATTTTCAGTCATGCTGAAAAGTTGTGTGAAGATGGATCAATAAACTAATTCTTACTATGCAAAAACTGTTTTCACTGATTTATAGTACAATAGAACCAGAGTTTAATTTGACAATAACTTTTTCAATTATCATTGTAGGTGATATTCTCACATCTGTGTGGTATCTTAGAAACTATATGTGTATTTCACTGTGCAGCAACTGATAATTGTTTTGGTTAATGTACAACAATGTAGTATATCAGTAGCAGAAACAGAAACAATGACAGTAGTAACTGTAAGCGCTTGTGTCCACAGACCCCGCACAGACCGTACAGAAAAAGTGCGGTTGCGTTCAACACTATATTTTACTACTAGACTTGTCCACAGCAGCCAGTCCGCTACGGCCAGACTTTTCCTGTTCCGCACAATCTGGGTGGCGTCAAGCATGCCAGACATTTTCTGGTCTGTACGGGCAGAAAAGGTCGTGATTTGCGTGCTGTCGTCACTGTACACACACATCCGGCCCTGGCCTACACAACACATTCTTCAAATCTGTGCAGAATGGAGGATGCAAAGCTAATTGAATGTGTGCGAGCAAGACCAGCCCTTTACGATAAAAGAGACAAACGGTATACAAACAGAGATTTTACCCAGAGGCTGTGGGAACAAATTGCTTCAGAACTCAACGAGCAAGGTAGGCATTTTATCCTGATCTTATTGTATGAACAAAAACTTTGCAACACTGAATTTCTGATCTCCCGCTTCCCCCCCCCCCCCCCCCCCCAATCTCTCTCTCTCTCTGCCCCTGTCCCATCTCTCTCTCTCTCTCCTCCTCTCTCTCTCTCTCTCCTCTCTCTGTTGCCTGTCTGTCTGAGGGTGATGCACACGATCCAACTACATATTGTTCCAACAAGCTTCATTTTGCCATGGCACACTTCCAGATGGGGATACAAAATAGTCACAGAAAGTGTTTCGAATGGCATTTGCTTCTTGGTTTGCTGTTCTTGTCGATGCAATCACAATGTCATCTCTTGTCCAAGAGCTGTTTTCACATTCTGGTGCTCTGTTAATGCGCTCAGGTTCCATCGCCAGTAGGAAATTGTGAAGAACACAGATTGCTTTAACGACTTCAATGGCTGTATCGGTGTTTGTCTCAATCGCTTTGAGTAAAATCCTCCATGTGTTAGATAAAATGCCAAATGCACATTCTACCTGTCTGCGAGCTCGCGAAAGACGATAATTGAAAACCCTCCGTTCAAATGTCAGGTTTCTTCGTGGAAAGGGTTTCATCAAATTGCGCAACAGCGGGAACGCTTCATCCGCCACAAACACATGCGGGGTGAGTTGCTCTGTTTGTGGTAATCCTTGGGATGCTGGCAAATGTAACTTTCCCTCAAGTACCAGTTTTCCGAAGTGACTTTCTCGGAATATACCACCGTCACTGCAACTACCATAGCTTCCAATGTCTATAACAAGAAATCTGCCATCCGCGTCTACTACCGCCAGAAGCACCACTGAGCAATAGCCTTTATAGTTCCAGTATGTTGCCCCTGACAGAGCCGGTTTTTTAACCCTGATGTGTTTCCCATCGATGGCTCCTATGCAATTCGGAAAATTCCACTTTGAGTAGAAGCCATGTGAAGAGGTCTTCCACAGCTCTCTGTTAGGTTCTGTCAAAAAGATTGGTTGCAGTATGTCCCACAAGACCTTGCAGGTAGATCTGACAATGCGTTGCACAGTGCTCACTCCTAGTCTGAAGGAAAATGCAAGACTCCGGAAAGAGTTTCCAGTAGCCAAGTATCTGTAACAATGGAGAGAAACAAAAAAAGACCAAAAATTAGATTGCATAATAATTTGTCTAAACATCGTTTACACTTAAGCTAACAATGTTTCAACCATTTGTTTGTTTCAGCTGAACTAGTCAAGAAGAGATGGGCTTATCTCAGGGACTATTACAGAAAGCAAAAGAAGATTAATGGAACAACGAAGTCCGGGATGGCAGCTGAAAGGAAGAAAAAGTGGCCACTTTTTGATGCTATGTCCTTTCTTGACACATTTATGGAGTGCTCACAGACATTCACAAATGTTGCTCTGCCAGCACCAAATGAAGCATCAAAAAGTGATGATGAAACTGCTTCGACACCCAGTCCTTGTCCAGAGGACAGTCAAGAGCAATTTGAACCTGACCTACAACCGACAACTGCTGCTGCAACTGAAGCAGAGAAAACAACCGTTCGGCCACCGCCACCAACAAAAAAGCGCAAGAAGAGAGACAGTAATGACTTTGACATGAAAATTCTGAATGCTTTGACGGAATCTGAAAAGGACAACGATCCAGATGGACATTTAAGTTTCTGGAAAGGACTTCAGCCAATGATGACCCAGCTGGACCCACTAGAAGCATTAAAATTCAAGCACGAGGTCCACGGCCTACTCATTAGCTATTTAGAAAGGGCCAAAGCAAAAAGTTCCCATGTTCCCACGTTTCACACATTTCACCCACCCAGACAGGGAACTCGTGTACAACCAAGTCCTACCCCAAGCAGTGTTGAAAGCTATGCCCAATATGAGGAGAGTAGACAAGGTGGCCAAAGTTGTCACCCATCGTATTTGGAAGAGCAATACTACACTCTACTGTAAAACTACAAGTATGAGTTTCATTTGTGAGAGTAGTTTTCAGAAAGGTATTCTTTAAATAAAAGAATACAATATTCAATAAAGACATTTCTAACAATGTAAATTGTTCTTCTTCTTGTTATTTGGCAGTTTAATGTCCTTTTATCACAACAAGAATAGAAAATTGATATGATTTTCAGTTGATGCTTTAACATTTGGATTTGATTTTCAATAAAGACATTTTTGAAGATGGCTAGTTTCAAGAATGTAAATGAACTGATCTTACCTGAGTGTGACTACCAATCTTTCTCTTGGTGAAATTGATTTCCTCCAGTTTGTGTTTTGTTTCTGTAGCCCATTGGCACATAACCGCAGCAACGATTGAAATGTTGTTTGTCTCATTCGAAAGTATTCCAAACATTTCTCCTCGTCTGTTAATATTTGGGGCAGTAGTTTGAATTCTCCTAAAACTCCCCGATCTTTACAAATTGGGTGCACCCAAAAACGTCGTTTGGATGCTAGAGATCTTCTTTTGTACCACCACCAGAGCAGAAAAATCTTGCGCTTCCTTGTCACCGCCATCTTGCAAAGCGGGCAGAACTATGCGGACCCTGTGGAGACGGGTAACCGCACTTTTCTGTCCATACCTTTTCTGGCCAGCAAAAAGTATGGTTTGTGCGGGGTCTGTGGACACGAGACCTAACACAGTGATTATAACAATTCCGGCCAATAGTGTAAGGAGCAACCATGAAAAAGAGGTAGAATACCGAATTTTACACTTAAGACTTTTCTCCAATGCAGTTGCAACTGTAATTCTTTTAGATATAATAATGAAATCTATAATGTTGTAAATTGATATCTTATGTTGGAGCCTCTTAGAAAAATACATCGATACATCATAGCTACAACCATGTATCTCTGAATGACACATCTTTTTTTATAAAATGACAATTTAAGTGTGTTTTTTTTGTTGTTGTTTTTCTGTTTGCATTAAAAAAAACTCCTTTCGCTTGAATACTACCAATTTTTCTGTAAATCATGCACACAATAGTAATCTTTAATTAGCCTTTATCATAATATGTATATATGTGTGTGTGCGTGCGTTCGTGCGTGTGCGCGCGTGCACCTGTTCCCCGTTTATTAAATCACAAAACGGAGCACTTTCTATCGTTGACAGTGTTCAAAGACGCCTTAAGTCACTTTAAAGAGGACGGCGGGGGAGGGGGGGGGGGGAGAAGATATGGATGTGGTGGGAGATCAGGGTGGATTGGCAGGGAAAAGGGGAGGTGAGTGGGAGGAAGAAAAAAGGTGTCCACCCGGTCTACGTCTTTCATGCCGCCGACAACAGTGACTTCAAAGACTGCTCACTCGTCACCAAAAAGGTGATGGGGGAGGGAGGACATGGAGAAGTGGTGGGATATAAGGGTGGATGTGGCTGGTTGGGGCTGGTGGGGGGGGGGAGGTGGAGAGAGACAAAGAGTGCGAGATAGAGAATACGTGTACACAAATATATATATATATATATATATATATATGTCCTAAGCTCATGTAAAGTAGCCCTGGCTCAAGGAAGGTACACATGGAGGCACAACCAAGTGCTCAAAGAAATTGTACAAGTAGTCTGGGCTAGTACCAACACCACAAAAGGGAAAATCAGGACTCCAAAAGCACCCGCAACATTCTTCACGGCAGGAGGCAGCAAATCATGGCCAAGAACAACAGTGCCACTCGAAACATGCAGGCAGAGTCTGCTGGACGGGGCAGATGACTGGGAGTGCACTGCAGACCTCCCAGAATGGAAGAGTCACCCAGAGATCATCAGCAAGAGTGGCATGAGACCAGACATAGTAGTCCACTCTAAGTCAACCAAGCAGCTGATCATGATCGAGCTCACGGTGCCATATGAGAACAGAATGGAGGCAGCTCAAATCTACAAGACTGAAAAGTATGCTGATCTGGCAAACAGCCTGAGGAGAGAAGGCTATCAGGTCAAAGTCCTCACTGCAGAAATTGGAGCTAGGGGGTTTGTAGGAACGTCTGCATACAGCCTCATGAAACAGCTCTCAGTTGCAGGGAAGGAAAAAACCAGAGCCCTGAAAGCAATGGCAGAAGCGGCAGAGAGGTGTTCAAGCTGGATCTGGTCAAGGAGGAACAAAAGTGAACTTCATAAGGCTTAATTTCCCTACAAATATCAGGTGTCCCTGTGGCTCAGTGGTTAAAGCGCGAGTCATTAAGTGGAAAATGAGCATGTCCAGAGGGTCATGGGTTCGAATCCCAGCCATGGCTCGTCCCAAGATGGGAAAAAAAAGGGGCAGCAGAGGGACATCCGGAGTCATGAACCGGGTGTGGCCCAACCCCCCTAGAGTGTCAGGAGATAAGGGCCGAAACACTTGCTTGAAGGGGGCTTCTCTTCTGAGGACTCTCTGCTGCCACGCTCTCCACGAGTTTCTTTCTACATATATATATTGTCACGCATTGCACGTTTCTTCCAACTGTCATGTTCAAGGTCCGTTTTGTCTAGAGGGAAGAATTTGTGTAGGGGGTTAGTTTTGTTCAACGATAACCTTAGGCAGTGTGTCATATGTTTAAAAAAAACAAACAAACAAAACCCTTAGTTTTACTTTAGCTTTTAAAATCTCTGCAACCCACCTTCCATCCTGCATTGTCATGTTTTCCGTGTGGACTCAGGTTGCACGTGTGTTTAAACGTAGGCTGAGTGAGCTTCCTCTCACCTGCCGATCAGGGTTTTTTTTTGGAAGCCGACCGGAGGAGTGGAGGTTGGGATGGGATAGAGGGCGGTGGCATAATGTGTCGTGCAAGCTGTATGCTTGCAGTCTTTTCTTGGTAATTGTATTTTTGTGAGGGATCCATATCCCTCGAGGAGCCACCACTGTTTCGCCTTTGAGGGAAACTGCGTTGCATTTTTTTTCTTTGGAGATCCATATCTCCCGGCTCTCGGCATCAGGTTTTCACCTTTGGGTGGAACCGAACCGTAGTACTCCGTACGAGTGCTGTATCAACTTGTCTAGTTACCTTTTTGGTAGTATACCTGTGATCGGTATCACAGTCGTGAATCCCCATATTCGCTTAGAGGCAACAGCCTGTTTTTCTAAATTCTTAGGCCCTGACCAGGGTTTAGATGCGAGCCGTGCAGGGCTTACTGTTCCAGCTCCTCAGGGAGTCCCGTTCACAAGTCTTGTTGGTGAGTACGTTGCGTAGTTAGTTCATATGTGTTTTTCTTTTATTATTTATTTATCTCCAAATCTGTTCTAAAGAATTGGTTTTCCTCCCAGCTGTTACTTTAATTCTTACATTTTTTTGTGTTTGAGAATTATTTTCGTTTATCATCTTAGTACCATTTCATTTACACCAACTTTTAATTATTCATTTACTTCTAGGGCATTTTTTTTTTACATATACAGCAGTAGGGCGTGTTATTCATTTTCCCCTCCAAATATGTGGTGTTGTTGTGTTCGGCGTGTTGTCGCGTGCCTGTACCACATTCCGGGTCAAGTGTCTTGCCACACGTGTTTTGTGTGTTGGTGTTCGTTACTTGTAAATGCGCTTGGTCAAGACTTGAGCTTTTTCTTTTCCATTTTTGTTGTTGTCATTCTTGTAAATATTTAGGGCGCCCATAAGTTTATGTGGCGCTGTTAACGCTTCCAGCTTTTGTTTCCGAAAAGGAGAGTCGTCCCGAGGGAGATGATTCGTTTTTTTTTTATAGCTCAAGAGAGCCAACCCCGGGGTGTTTGACATAAACGGTTGTGAACGTTTATTGGGTATACGTATGTAGGCAAAGTGTCTGAACCGGGGAAATTTTGTATTTAATACTATTTGAGAACTGAAATTAGCAAGCGCTCTGCCAGTGCGTTTCGTGCCTGTCCTTGTTACTCTCTGTAATGGATGTCTGTGCTTACGGGTTTTTGCTTTGCATCTGTTTTATATGGGAAACCATCTTTTGTGTGTTTTCCAGGACTTGTTTTTTTTTTTTTTCCTCCTTTCCCTCACCAGTGGCTGACTTACCTGTGTGCCGCTGCTGCTGCCGCCGACCTTGCAGCTGTTGCCGGTCTCGCCACCTTTCCGGTTTCTGCTGTTGCCGCCACCGGTACTGCTGCTGCTGCTGCTGCTGCGACCGCGGCTTGACCGCGCTGCCTCCATCTTCTTCGTCGCCCCCATCATCCCTCCCCATTCCTCTTGCAATCTTCAGCCCTTTCTCCTCCTCACCCCTCTCCCGGGTACCCGCAAGGACCTCGCCCCTGGGTCAGAGCGAGGACGCACCAGTCCGCCGGGCGCCATCTTTGGAGAGAGGACCTCCACCCTGATTTCTTCATCTTGTGTTGCGCCGGCGACCCCACTCTCTACCCCTACAGCTTCGTGGGTCGCTGGTGCCACTGCCCTACCTGCTGCATACAGGTGTTGGACGGCCGCCACCCCTGTGTGCCTGGTTTGAGTGCATCTCGCCTCCACCCTCGAACCTTCGTGCCCTCGTCGTTGTGTGTAACTGTATCTCCTTGGAAGGAGATAGGACGCTATCCTGTCCGCGACTTGATGTGTATCCGACGGGGTGGACGCGCTCTCCCTTTGCCGGACCCGCGCAGTACTGTCTCACGGTTGAGGCTTTGGGGGGTCGGTCCATAAGTCTGGCATCCACGTATTTTAATTATTGCAGAGATAAATGACAGGCATTACATCATTTTTTTTCAGCAGAGCGCTTTATAATTCTATTATATTACTACGCACAAAAAGTTAAGGATCGGTATGTGAAAACAGGTGCGTAATAAACTCAGTTCGCTACTGTTATTTATTTCTTAGTCCAGCCAAATTGTCATGAATTCTTGTTCAGCTGTAAGTGGGCGATGTTGTGTTAGTGCGAAAATTGCACGGGATTCTCTACTGCTGAGCTGGGCCGCAAACGGAAAAGCGGAAACTTGCGAAAAATGACCTTGTTTTGGACCGTTCTGCCTGAACACATTGCACTTGCCAGATGGAAAAACCATTATGCACGTGCAAGCACTGCTGTTTATGTGTGAGATGCTGTCGCTCGCTTGGCTATATAAGAAGACATTCCACCAGTAGTAGGCCTGATCTGACAATGCCTCCACGACGAAAATTAAGCGAGTTGGATAGGGGACGAGCTGTTGCATGGTTCCAAGATGGTGTTCCCAAGCGAGAAGTGGCCAGGCGACTTCATGTGTCCATCTCGGTCATTGTCCGACTGATTCAACGCTCCACAGCCACTGGGATTGTCCATGAAAGACGCAGATCTGGTCGACCGAAGAAGACAACCCCACGTGACGATCGTCTCATTGAACGACAAGCCCTGCAGACAAGAACAGCCTCTTCCAGCATAATTCAAAGGCAGTTCAGGGTGGCTACTAACATCAACATCAGCCAGCAGACCATACGGAACCGCCTACATGGGTTTAATCTCCGTTCTCGTCGCCCAGCAGTACGGCCACGCTTAACTCCAGCCCATAGGGCAGCACGCCGCGCCTTCTGCGCACGTCACGTGAGGTGGACACGTCAGCAATGGTCCCAGGTCCTGTTCAGTGATGAATCACGCTTCACCCTTCACCAAACGACGGCCGACTGAGGGTCTGGAGGCGCCCAGGGCAACGCTTTACTGACGCCACTGTCCAAGAAAAGGTGGCCTTTGGTGGAGGTTCTGTAATGGTCTGGGGGGCCTTCAGCCTTCACCACAGAACACCCTTGTATCATGTACAGGGTAACCTGACTGGCATCCGATACCGGGATGAGATCCTTCGACCGCTGGCTGTGCCTACACTGCAGCAGATGGGACCGAGGGCTGTCTACCAGGATGACAATGCTCGCCCCCACAGGGCAAGGGTGGTCAACGACTTCCTGCAGCAGTCTGGAGTCAACAGAATGGAGTGGCCAGCATGCAGTCCCGATCTCAACCCGATTGAGAACCTCTGGGATGAGCTGGATCGCAAAGTGAGGAGCCACCCCCCTCCCAGGGATGCCCAACACCTCTACCAGATGCTGCAGGCTGAGTGGCAGGCGCTTCCACAGAGGATCTTCACCAACCTGGTCAACTCGATGAGGGCTCGCTATGTCGAGTGCCAGAACAGCCATGGTGGTTACACGCATTACTGAGCTTTTGGGAGCATCAGTATGCCCTGTCTTGTGATTTCAATGACTTTGGGAAATCAAATTTGGATACGTACCCACTTTAATCAAATGTACACACCAAACGATTGCTCGAGATTGAAGGCAATTGTGTATCGTTATCACTAAAGAATGGAATTAAATGTTGGCCAAACTTCAACGCATTGACTTTCTTATTTTGACAGTTATGAATGTTTGTGAAAGTGATCCTTAACTTTTTGTGCGTAGCTTAGTTATGCTTGCCTAACATGAATGTTTTGTTCTGTATTTCCATGTATAAAGAATATTTGCTTTCCAGGGTTGTCGCCGCTGTATGGTGCGTTTTTTTTGTGCAGGGTTCCAGTTTATCTATCACGCCAAGTTTAACCATGCACTGTTTATCAGCCTTTCTGTGCCTTTCCTTTGTCTGTCAGCGGTTAAAAAAAAGGGTGAAATTAATGTGGGATGTTTAATTACAGTCCTTAGCAGTTGAACTCCCCCAGTACACTACCCCATTCTTAGGGTATTGCCCAAGACTCTCCCCTTTGTTTTGTTTTGTTTTTTTTTTTTGTTGGTTTTTTTTTTTTTTTTGTTTTTTTTTTGCCTTTCTTGTTTAAGGATCTGGTGCTAAAATTTCTCCTTCTGAACCGTAGTCCCGTCTCATCCCACAGGCTGTTTTCTTCGATTTACTGCTTGGCAACTCTGATCACCCTTTTTTTTTTTTTTGGAGGGGGGATCAGATTTTGGCAAGCATTTGTTTTGTGTTTTTTTTTTAGATCTTCCTTAACCCCTTTGATTGCATTCCAGCTCCACCTTACCTTCTGACCCCACCCAGAATCCGGCCGGGTCGTTAACGTCAGTTGAAAGAGTATTCGATTATTTTGTGTGTGTGTGTGTGTGTGTGTGTGTGTGTGTGTGTGTGTGTGTGTGTGTGTCCCTTCCATTTATTCACAGCCCTATGGAGTTACTCTAAGTGTATACCTGTCCTTATACATGTATGTAAACGTGATGGGAACATCTATGTTTTTTTGTGACAGTAAAGTTTCAGTTTTTTGTACTCGTATTCCCGTGTTTGGATTTGGTGTTTGTGTGGTTAGCGCGATTGAGTTGGGATTGATCATAGCGTTTCCCTTGAACAATTACCACGTGACTTCACCCACGTGACATATATATATATATATATATATATATATATATATATATATATATATATTATGAACAATATTAAATCAAGTCCCGCACGCCATAAAAGATCGTTGGCGTGCCCCAAAAGACATCCTGAAGATAGCAACGCTAGAAACAAGCTTGTAGATTTTAATACTTCATTTTTAAAATATTTTTTAACAAATATATATATATATGTGTGTGTGTGTGTGCGTGCATGTATGTGTGTGTGTGTGTGTGTGCACATGTGTACGCGCACACATGTGTTTGTGTGTGTGTGTGTGTGTGTGCAATGGTGGGCGCTTTATCACAGAGAGAGAGAGAGAGAGAATTCGTCTGTATGCTTTTAGGTATGAAAGCTACCGCCACTCATAAAGGGGTTAAAATGCACAGAAGGTATAATTTCAAAAAGAATTATTAATAAGTCCGCCAAACAACAGGGACAGATTACGACAAAAAAACACAGTGTACGTGCGCACATAAATGCGCATGCCTGGATGGGTTTCAGTCCATGTATGCACCTAGCAAAGAAGGAGAGATGCAAAACGTAAGTCAATCGAGTCTTGTCGGAAGCAGTTTTCCGACACACTTCACATCGCTTGAAGGCGTGTTGGATGTATGCTTCCGACAGAGTTTGACGATTTTGAAATCATACCTCCTTTAATTAACCGTCTTGTACTCAGTTTCTCTGACTGCAAACTTCCCCTAGATTTCAGATTCTTTTACAGGTTTCAGCCTAAAAATGGGTAGGCCTATGTGTGATTATTAACTTATGGGGAATGTATGTGAACCTCTAGGAGAATGAAAATTGGCAGACAGTTTCATAAGAGCGCGCACTTCACTCTGAACTATATTTTGTCTGTCTTAGAGATATAGGTCGTGTCACCATCACCAAATTGTCACCAGACACGTGATGCTTTATGATGACAATCAAGTTTACAGCATGCAAGCATGCGCAGTCACCATGCTGATGCAAGTTGTTAGTGTACGATGAAATCTGAGGCCTACCTGACGTGATCCAGCCACTGCCTGGCAGTACAGTCCCCACTTGTTGTCCCACCAATGCCATACAAAACTTGTCACATGTCACACACAATTAGTATAAAAGAGGGTCAGGTGCGCCCTTTGCAGCTTGTTTTTGTCTTGCATACCTGTTTGTTTCATCGGCAGCAGTCTTAAAAAACAAAGACGAACAAAAAAAAAGGAAAAAATCAAGCGCTGTAGCAGTGTCAGGTAACGAGTGAGCTGGCCCAGTGTGTTCCTGAAACTGATGCACCCCTGCCGTGCCATGTGTCGCTGGCCGCCATATTGTCTGAAGCGTTGCCAGTGGAACATTGCATTCCAGGTCGCTTTGCGCTTCACCGTCTTCTTCAACACCACTACCTACTTCTATATCACTTTCATTCTCCATCTTCCTTTCAAACGTCTCCACTTATACAATAATTTGATCTAACTCCTCTTGCGAGTAGTCGACCATCTCGTCGTCGTTCGTAGCAGACGCGAAAGCCGCCATTGTAAAGTCAGTCAGTTTCCATTCACAAAGTTACTCGCTGCGTTCTGTGCCTATTCTCAATGAACACACACGGTTCCATCACTCAAAAATAGTGCCAACACATGATTGGGCCATGCCTGAGTCTTCCTAGTTACTGTCTGCGATTGTGCGTGTCTACACACGTGATCACTGCGTGATGGAAAATTCCCACGGAGAGGTCCCGGTATGTCCCGGTACAGGAAGAATAGGCGCCCGACGTTAAGTCCCGGATTGCCCCGTTGCGAGTATAAAAGGGCAATAAATGTCTGTTCAGTGACAGCTTAGGGTCTTTTTTTATGGAGTTTCTGCCTTTAGACCGTTCTTCGTGTATTCTGTAGTAGTTATATATATGGGTTTGAACTGATCCACTCTCAGTTCTAGTGACCACATGATTTTTGATGATGGCAGCGCACAGGCAAAACAGGTTAGTGCAGAGCATGAGAGTGGATCAACCACTCGAATTACTTCATGAAATCGCATCAGATGATGAAGAAGGTGTTGTTGGATTGTTCAACGACTCAGGGGAGGAGGTTTCAGACTCTGATGACGATTTTACTCCGAATTAGCATAACGACAACGAGTCTGAGTCTGGGCAAGAAGACCAAACCGGCACCGCTCAACAGCACAGTCCAACTGCGCCAACAGCAGCTGATTCACCTCTCCGTGAAGAAGAACGCGCGATTGTTAAAGAAGAGATAGATGAAGATGAGTATAATTTTTATGATGACGAAGACGACCCAGATTATATGTATGACTGGAGCAGAAATCTGGCGAATTTTCCTCTTACTGCACCCTTCAGTGTGACACCCGCATTTCAAGGGCCTCTCAGACTGCCTGCTTGGGAAGACTGTAAACCAATAGATTTTTACTGTCTATTCATTGGCAAGCATATAATGAAGCACATGAAAGCTGAAGCCAACCGTTATGCTGCAAATGCCATCCAGCAGCTCCATAACAGAGCACAGCTTTCTCCCCGGTCCAGATTCAACACCTTGCTGAAGGCTCATTTTGAGAAGCATATATTGTTCCCCGTTCACCAACTTAAGCACATACTGTTAGTTAGGCAGAATTATCTACCACTGCAGATATGAATGCTTATCTCCCCCTATTTCTTCAATCTAAGACATAAGAGCAAGCTTTGTTTATAATTGAATATTTCTTGCAGTAATTGCGCCACCAAGTTGCTCTGTAAGTTGCTGGAATGGTGCTTGGTTACTTACCCTTGGAATTTATTAGTTTCTGATAGATATATATATATATATATATATATATATATATATATTATATGAGATGAATTATTAAATACTTGGCATCTAGAATGAAACAAAAACAAAGACAGGAAGATGCTTACACACTGAACAGTGAAAGCATCCGCCAAACATGCTCCAAGGTGAAGTGGCTGATTTCTTATGATTTATTGAAAAACTGTCAAAAATTGTATGATCTGAGGGACAAACCAGTCCAGTTTGGTTGTGACTTGATTGAGTTAAACTACATCTTTTTAGCGTTCGTCAAGGGACATACAAGGGCACATTATTTCCATGAACAAATACAATATAGACTCTGATACTGAATACAGTTACATAATCACATCCATCATTTTATCTTCCATATTCACTGTAACTTTTTTTTAAGGCATCAGTTGTCGGATCGATGGAGCACCTAAGGTGGTGCCTTTTTCTTTTTTTTTTTCTTTCTCCCTAAGGCCGAAATCCACCTCTTCATTTTTTGGTGCTTCACACTGTCCTCTTCATCTGCCAAAAAAAAAGCGGAAAAACAAAAACAATTTCCACTACTATCTCTTTTTTTTTCTTTTTTTTTCTCTGTTTTTTTTTCTTCCTTCTCCAATCAATCCCTTACACGCCATGCATTGTCTGTATGTTTTCTCATAAATGGACACATTTTGCTGATTTTAGTGTTTTGGCGCTTGATACAAAGTGTCTGGGTTTGTTAGTGTTCTAATGTGTGGTGTACTGGCACTCTCACTCGAATAATGTGCTGCTTATATAAAGAGAACAACATAAATGAAACAAGACTTCATCATTTTCTTTTCTTACAGTTTTTCCAGGAGAGAAAGAAAGAGAGAGAGGGGGGGGGGGGGGAGGAGAGAGAGAGAGAGGTGGGCATCGTAGATATGTATGTAAAAAGTGTTAAAACCCGGCTCACCACTTAGCTGTTCTCCGATAAGGGCATCCTCCCCGCCCCTCCCCCCCCCCCTCCCCCCCCCCCCCCCCCCCTCCCTCCTCCTCCCCTGTCAGCACTTTCGTACTATCCAGATCCGTGTCTTACATTTACTGATGTACATTTGTATGCAAAGTTAGAGAGAGAGAAAAAAAAGTAAGTTACGACATCCATCGCAGTCAAACCTGAGCTTCCAAACATTCCCGGTAATCATCCTTGACGAAAAACGACGAAAACAAATGCAAGGACGACACTAGGAAAGAAGATATAAGCATACAGGAGACACAGACGATGATCACTCATAATCTCGGAAATTGGACAATTCCCCAAAGATGCTACCCTTATAGAGAAAAGGAAGTCTACAAGGGAGACATGAGGAAAGCCAAGAAGCGAGATAAGTATAGTGTGTGTGTGTGTGTGTGCGCTCGTGCGTATGTGTGTGTGCGTGTGTGTATGTGTGCGCGCACACATGTCGGAGTGGATGTGAGTGTGCTAATTGTGAATGAGATTGACATTGTTTTCTACAATTACAGGTTAACCAATGATTAACAACATCGTGCTAGAAAGATGAATTGTGCATTATGCGATGGACCCAGTAATATATTTCCTTGTTAATTGTATGTTTTGTTCAAAAATTATTTGTAATGTGGATGATTTGTTTGGTTTTTCGCGCAATACTAATTGACATTTTAGCAACTAATATAATGTGATTTATTTTTGAACGGGTATATCTACTCATCTGGTCTGATTGAACACCAAACAGAACGTCAATCAAATAGAGTTTTATCAACATGCCAACTTCATATGAGATAAGCGTTTCCACACTTTTCCAAAGCTTATTTATAGCAGGGCAATAAAAAAGAAGTGTTCAATAAAATCAATTTCGTTCGGACAGTTGTCGCATTTACTTGTTTCTGCTACCTTCATTTTGCTACCTTCATATATTATGGCTGATTTTCCATTGAAGTTCTCGTAGTCTGACTTCCTTTGAAGCTAACCTTGGTGAAATCCAAATACTTTCGTCTATTTCAAAGTTCAATTTTCTGTGCCAAAAGTCCTTGCACCATGGTGTTACATTTGTTTGTTTCCTTTTGTCAAGTATTTGTTTTATGTTTTTGGGTTTGGTATTAAATAAGACCGCATCACATTCAACAGAACCAATGTCATTCCCAGAATTTCTGTTGCTCTCTATCCATTGCAACCAGGTTGCTGGCAAAGCATTTTTTAACGCGTTGTATTCGAAGATTGTCTCACCACTTTTGTATCCTAGAATAGTCTCAGTGATTCGTTTCTTTTCTGACATGATAATTGTTTTTCCAAATTCAATACAAAAATTCCGTATTTCCACTTTACACAACTCCCACTTTTCTTCGTTGTTCATGTCCCTGTTTTCTGAAAAAAATGAGTCTGAAGTCTCGTTCATCTTTTGAACAAAAATATTGTTTTTTAAGTGACTATTATTAAACCTCCAATACCCTGGACCTCGTACGAAAGTATTCTCATTAAGATCAAGAACGACAGCTTTATGGTCGGAATTATGAACTGTAAAGTGTTCACAAGAAGTACAAAAACTCAAAACGTTCTCGGAGACAAAGCAATAGTCTAGCCGACGTGCAATGTATGGATTTGACCGCATCCAAGTTGCCTCTTTTTCATTTGGATGATACAGTCTCCATGCATCAGTTAATTCTAACGTATCTATTGTCAGTTTAAAGGCATCAGTTTCAGATTTGTTGTGTGGATTTCCTGATACTATGTCCAGGTCACTGCTGAATGAACAATTGAAATCACCAAAAATCAATAGATTATCATCAACAGGAATGAAAGTTTCAATTAGATTATGATTTTTTGAAAACAATCAAAAATTGTCATCTGAGGGACAAACCAGTCCAGTTTGGTTGTGACTTGATTGAGTTAAACTACATCTTTTTAGCGTCCGTCAAGGGACATTCAAGGGCACATTATTTCCATGAACAAATACAATATAGGCTTTGATACTGAATACAGTTACATCATCACATCCATCATTTTATCTTCCATATTCACTGTAACTTTTTTGTAATAAGCACAGTTACCACTGGTAGACGATGCGATGGGTATTTTTTCTGCGATCTGTGCTTCAGTATCGGGTACTGGAAGAGACAGGAGAATTTCCTCATCAAGGTTTGACCAGTCGCCATCATCTGGATTCATCTTGAGTGTAGTAACTGTGAGAAAAAAAAACATTTTGTTGAAAGTTTGTGTACGTTTTTTTTTGTTTTTTTTTAATTGAAAAAATACTCTGGATTACATCTTGACTAAACTGGAATAGAACAAAAAAATCATAAAAGTATAAATCAGTCATCTTGATTATGCAGTTGACTAAACTTATCAATCTTGCTCTTTCATGATTTAAAATGTCGCCCCTGTAGATGACGCTCCTTCATAATTTGTGTTGCACTTGGACTTAGAGACCTCCCAACTTTGTAATAGTCAAATATGAAAGATAAAACTCCCATGAAATTTGTCAAAAAACACTGTG
This sequence comes from Conus canariensis, assembly GCA_033310375.1. Classification (NCBI taxonomy): domain Eukaryota; kingdom Metazoa; phylum Mollusca; class Gastropoda; order Neogastropoda; family Conidae; genus Conus; species Conus canariensis. Next base: position 4,390,333 of record CM065745.1, read on the forward strand.
TTTGAATTATTGTCTCGATGGGCAGACAACTTTCTCACCCAACAACCCCTAGAGTGAGAGAGAGAGAACTCAAAACATTTAATGAACTAGGCCATATGCCCATGTCATGGAGGTGCAATTACTTCAAAATAAGGGAAATGCAGCTAACTAGAAAAAAATCAATACATTCGTGTGTGTATATATATATATATATATATATATATATATATATATGTATGTATGTATGTATACGGAAACCAGACACACATTACACAGATGCACATTGACATGTACATGCATACATTCACACACGCATATGCACGCACGCATGTGCAAATCGTATTGGTTACCATAATATTTGCAAATATGAGAATATTTATGATGGTGTGTGTGTATGAATATATGAAACAGATACGATATTAGAATTCCGGTTGTTTATGTACATTATGTTGTTCCGGTGCCGATTAAAAACAACAATGATTCTGGGCCCCGACCGGCTCCTACTGAGAGTTGATTTTGCTGTGGACTCAGTTGGGAAGACTGGGACCACACCGTCGAGTTTCATCCACTTAATGGATGCGTTTCTGAGAGTGTTGCTCAAATTTCCTGACCAACACTGCAGGTGCCTGTATCTCTCGGGCCTGGTTGACGCTGGGATATACTATGAAAGGAAGCGTAGAGTACAGACCTGTCATGTAGTCTCAGACCGAAATGGAAATCCGTAGCATCATCTTAATCATCCTCATTCTCATCGATCAACATAAAAAAAATGTCTCAAGTTTTATGGCCCTTCATGCCCTGCTCTCATGGTGACCTCAATGTCTGTCCTCTCCACGTCTGTGGCCTTGGTTTGGTTCCGTCGGGGTCACCGGTATTGGCGAGTCCATGGGGGCTGTCGTTGGACGGACGTGGTGGCACCCTCCGGAGGGAGAGCTCACTCACGCAGGCTCCGCGAATATGCAATTATTGTCATCTGTAGGGGGCTTAGTAGGTGGTGTCCTGCATATGTTAGATCAGAACAGGCGCCACTGAACACCACCGAAGTGACTCGGCAGCAGTGCAGTGTCTCCTCCGGTGGGTTGCCTCTTGACGACTTGACATTGACTGCTCCCTGTGGATTGCCGGTGCCAGGGCTGTGGCGGGGCCAACCGGGCTGTGGCTGTGGATGGTATGTCGGAATAGTGGCGTGGGTGCACTGCCTCTGAGGTGGCGCAGGGGTTGGGACAGCCAAAAAAATGAATTAAATAAACAAACAATGATTCATGACATTCATCTGTTCTATCAGCATAATGATGAAATACTCAGTCTTAATTATTGTTTAAAGATTGTTCCATATCAAGAAATCTCTTTTTCAAAGATTCAAAAAGGTACCAACCAACTACATTACAATATTTTTCACTCGCAGTTAAAAGGGTCATTGTAAACGCTGATGGTCGCGCGCAAAATTTGCGAGATACGTATTTTTCTCTGATGTGGCAATAATTTGGACACACAGGCAAAAAGTAAAGTTCAGATTCCGGAGCATCTTTACAAAAAGGGCAAAACGTTGTGTCAGGTGACAGGGCAGTATAACGATATATATGACTCTTCAATGGTGACACACCTAATCTGAAACGTAAGAGTACCTTTCTAACAGAATGTTCTTTATGTTAAACACAGTTTGTGGAAGACTAGGAACTGACTTGAGAGATGTATAAAAAGAGAATCGTTCTTCTGAAACGTCACCATTCTAGTTCTGCAGGAAACAATCTATTAATCTCTGTTTGAATTCAGACAGAAAAACATTAATATGAGATACTCCTTGATTTTCCCAAACGTGGCCGAATCCATAGCGGTACAATGTGAAGCAAGCATTAGAAACCCAGTTATTCTTGTCTTTACAATGAAGATTATTTAACATTTTATAAGCCCAGTAAGGGAGTCGACCTTCAGGCATTGTTATTAATTCAAGCCAAAATCTTATACATTTGGTTTTAGTACATATGTAAAAAGGATACCTCCCAGTTTCAGCATAAATCAGGGCATTAGGTGTCCTGATATTGACGTTCAGGAATGTCTTAAGCGCAAACATATGCACCCTTTCAATAAGCGTATGATCCGCCGTAAGACCCCATACTTCAGAAGCGAAAGTGAGCATTGGTTGGATCTGACAGTCAAATAACTTTGAAAAAAACAGTGAAGGAGACTGGTCACCAACTGTCCACAGCAGTTTTAAAATGCAAAGATCACCCTTCTTAGCTTTAAGAGCCATGTCTTCCAAAGCGTATGAAAATGTCAGGCCAGTAGAAACAATAACACCAAGGTATTTATAGCTGTTGACAATCTCAATCTTTCTATCGCCGTAAAACCATTTTTCTTTTGATGAAATGCACCCACAATTTCTAAAAATAACTATTTGAGATTTGTCAAAGTTCACTTGACGACCAAGTCTGCTAGCTGTATTTTTCAAAATATTCAGTTGTTGCTGGAGGCCAGTCACGGAAGAAGACAAAAGAATTACATCGTCAGTGAAAAGAAATATAAAGATTTCCAAAATGTCATCTGGTGACAACTTGATGCCATGTTTTCCTAAAGTTTGGACAGCATTAGCCAATTCATTGATCAGAAAAGAGAACAGAATGGGACTATACATTTCATCTTGCTTTACTCCAAGAGGACATAAAACCGCATCCGTCAAATCACTACCCACACTTACTCTAGCTTTCACAACACTGTACATGCTCTTGATTGCTCTGTACATTCTACCATTAATTCCGTGTTTCTTAAGAACTGTCCACAAGTAATTCTATCTGCTTAATTGAAGGCCTTTTTAAAATCAATAAATGAGGCATAAAGGTTACAATGGCTAAGACGTTGCTTCTGTACTAAAGCTAAAAGAGTGAAAACATGGTCTATTGTACTGTAATTGCGACGAAATCCAGCCTGCGTTTAATGTATAATATTGTTGTCCTCTGCCCATGCAGTGAGACGTTTACTCAAAATGTAGTTGTAAATCTTACTACATACGTTTAACAAGGAAATGTCTCTGTAGTTTTGGGGGCAATCAATATCCCCTTTTGTTATGCAAGGTATGGATTACAGATTCTGTCCATTCATCTGGAAAAACTCCCAATTCAAAAAGTTTATGTATTTAACAAGGAATGGTGCTACATACGAACTAGAATATTCATAAAATGCGTTTACAAACCATCTGGTCCAGGAGCTTTGTTATTTCTAAAGCTCTAAGGGCGACAAGTATTTCGTCTTCTGTAATATCACAATCTAGATTTACAATCACTACAGAACCATCATCATTTGTATCCACGTCCACGTGGTTTTCCTCCAAACTGTGATCATTGACACTGGAAGAAAAGAAATCCGTAAAGTGTTTATACCACAAATCTTGAGTGATGCTGCTTTGTGTGAAGTCTTTCTTCGTTAAAGATCTGACCATTTTCCAAAAAATGTTTGGTTCTTTAGAACTTGAGTGAAGTGCGTTAAGACCTTTTTCTTTGTGTTTCTCTTTTTTTCTGCAAGAACATACTTATATTCTTTCCTTTCACTTATATATTGTATTCTGTCTTCGTCAGCCTTTTCTGGCGACTTTTGAGATGTTTTGAACTTCCATAGAGTTTTCTCAGAAAATGACGTTTGATTAAATATTCACGATCAAACCATGCATTATTATTTTTGTCGCCCAACAAGATCTGTTTTTGCATAAGTGAGCCTGCTTTTTGCAAAGCTTCATTAAATTTTATAAAGGCATCATTCATATCGATGTCGATCAAGCCGAATGCGCTTGCCATCAGTAAGAATACTTCTTCCGAGTAAAACTTCCAGCATTCCAAATGTATTTTACTATTGTTTGCTAGAACTCGGTGCAGTTTCATTTGGAGGATAGAATTTTAGTTTCAGCTCAATAGGCATATGTTTGGATTCCACTCTAGGAGAAACATAAATGCTGAGTCCAAGGTCCAGGATACATATAGACAGAATGAAATAGTCAGTGATGCTCGCTCCATTATGTAAGTAAAGTCCCCTTCTTCATCACCAGATAACAAACCATTCAATATTACTAAATTAAACTGGTCACAAACATCCAGTAAATATTTTCCGAACTGGTTAACAATGGAATCTTTAGATGACCGTATATGGACAGAATCGTCAAAAGAAATGTCAGGATCGATGTCGAAAAGCAGAACGTCTCGCCCATTTTTCCACCAGTTCTTGCGTTAAAGTCACCACATATCAAAACAGGAAGATCACCAGTAATTTCAAAGGTATCTAACAGACATTGTTCAAGCAAAGACACGCCACTGTGAATATCAGTTTTATTATAATACATAATCTGAGATGGAGGGAAATATATACCACGCAAAAAATACAGTTTGTCTTTAAACCTGTACGTGTCTTACACAACTTAAGTACGATAAAGTTGTCAAACTCAACATGAATCAAGGATATCATATTTTTCAACCGTTTTCTTACAAGCATTGCAAAACCTCCAGATAGTTGTGCTGTAACAGAGCTTGTCAGTCTGATGGGAGGTGAAAGAAAGACATTGTAATCTGGAAAAAGAAAACTTGGAAATTTTGCAGATAAAATTTCAGAAAGGAAGACAAAATCAAACGTACACAAGCATGGCCTAATGCTTGGGTCATACAGACAAGTCAGTCCTTCTATATTGTATGTGACGAAGGACAGATAAGTTTGGACATTACTTTTATAAACATGGGCATGGCCGAGTCCCTAGCTGTTACATTACAAATAACATCTTCATTTCTTGGAGTGCTTGAGTGCTTTTAATTCTGTGAGTTGTGCTTGTCTGCATTTAACCTTGCTGCCTGTTTGAGGGCCAACAACTGGCGTTTGTGTGAGTTCATTCTCAATGGCAAGAAAGGAATCTGACTGTGTGATTCTCTCAGTGTTAACTGATGGATTATCCTGACTGTCATTGTTATTGTGTACACTGCTCTGTGGGAGCCAGAATTCACTTATTTTGTCACATGGTTCTCCTTCCAAAGTGAATCTCTGTTTAACAAATGTCTGACTTTCGGCATCGAACAGGCTGATGTCAGCGGGATGGTCAGGACCGGAGGAAGCATGTGCAGACTGGGACAAGACAGATGACAGTTCATGATTCAGAAAGCCGTAAACATCTTGACTGGTGCTGTCCTGATGAAGCTGGGGGACTGCATCGTTCACCACAGATGGACAGGTTGATTCACGAGCGGGGTGGCCAGTAGGAATCTTGACGTCAGTCAGGAAAGCCGGGACCTCAATTTTCTCGCTGCGAGGGGACAGAATTTCACAGGATCTGTCCAGTCCATTGCTTTCTGGATCAGCTTCCCTCCCAACAACAGCATCATCACAGACTGTTCCCGGAGTTCCTGCAGGCTGCATCAGCTACTCATGACTAGACGATGGTTGTTGCTTTGAAAGTGACGGATATTTTGTCATGTCAGAGATGGCGGTGGAGAAGACGAAGGTCTGGAACACCATTCGTTGGATATCCATTCAGCATAGCGTCTTTCTCTGGGCATTTCCCTGGGAGGGGACGCCGGCTTGGTGTTGTGGGCTGATCTCTGATGGCCTGGTCCACCAGGACGACGACTTTTGAACTACAGACGTCCATTGTGGAAGTATGCATGTCTCCCATTCTGCATATGTTGCTGTATTGCTCTGTGTTGTCGGGTGGTCAGGTCAGAGGCAATACAGACACCAAGTTCATCTGCCATCTGTTTTCTTTTTTTTCCTTGTCTTCCAGAAGGATGAGTTTGTCGGGGAAAGTGTGGAGATGTACCAGCAGAACACGTGGACGGTTTGGATTGTGTTGCCTCTGGCCAAGTCGGTAGGCACACTCTATGTCAGCAACAGTCCATGTTTTGTTTGTATAAAACCTATTCAAAAGCTTGACGGCTTTTTCGCAGCATGTCTTTTTGTCTTCATGAGAGCTCTCGTAGATATTGAAGAAACGGACGTTGTTGAGTGGGCCTCAAGTTTTTCCACTTCTTCATTCAGATTGTTTGCTGTGTCAGAACAATACTTTTGCTCGTTATAGAGTTGCTGGTTTTCTTGTTCCAGCTGTTTACATTTGTCGTATATCCAGTCATCATCTGCCTTAAGCTGGTCGTTCTCGGTCGTTAAAGTTTTACAGCATTCCCTCAGATTGTCAATCACTTTCGTAAGAGCTGACTGTGTCTGGTTCACCTCCTGCAGTTGCCTCTTCATGTTGTCCGCCAAGCAGTCCAATTGCTGAGGTGGTTCACAATGCTTTGCATCCATCACATGTCAGGTTGGAGAGGAGCAGGGAACCCGCAGGAACAGGAGGGAAAGGGTAAGGAGGGGGAGCGGACGAATGGTAGGGTTGAGTCATTGGGGTAAAATATCGAGCAGAGTTTGATGGGAGGTGAACATGTCCTGCCATTGTGTGATCAGTATGCTCATTCCCCTCAGCACTCGTAGCTGGTCCATGATTTGATTCATGTGGCGCCACATTGCAAGAGAAATCCAGACAAGAAAACTATGAAGCAAAATGGCAAGAGTTCCATTAGGATCCCTCTTTGTCTCGTAGGACACGCTCACTCTAGTTTGATAAGACAATGGGACTTGTTTCCGCACTGTAAATCTGAGACTGGTGGCTAGCATCTGTAGCCAGTAGAGTTGAGAGAAGCACCTGGTTGAAGAACGATCGGAGGGGGCGGTCCGATAATCGTCCTGAGTGACAGATGACGACCGATTTCTGATCACTGTCGATGAAAGCTCACGACACTGTCAAAACGGTAAAAAAAAAAAAAAGAAAAAAGAAAAGAAAAGAGACAAGCAGTCCGAACGAAGTTCAGTGGCCAGCACAGTTTGATCTTGCTAACCTGTGCACGCACAATGGCCTCGGACCTTTTCTGCATGAAAACTTGAAAACACCAGTAAAACTGGCCACAAACACATCTATACAATACATTTGACACTGGCATGATCAGTCCGTCTTCACAAATTGATTGGTACTAAATGTATCCTGATTAGCACTGATTAGAAAGTGTTAATTAACAAAATATGCTGCACGAGCTATTGACACGACTTCACAGGTTCATGACATCAGCTCAGAGCAGTGAGAAAGAGAGAGAGGGAGAGAGAGAGCGAGGAATACACACTTATGCACGCACGTACGCGCGCGCCTGCACACAGACACAGACACACACAGACACAGGCACACACACACACACACACACACACACACACACACACACACACACACACACACACCCACACACACCCACACACACACACACACACACACACACACACACACACACACACACACACACACCACACAAACCACAACACAAAAACAAACACAGATGCAGAGAGCACACACACACACACACACACACACACACACACACACACACACACACACACACACACAAACACACACATATTTATCTATCTATATCTAATAATGATAATATCAATAAAGGTGATACCTTTTTATATTTTCTACTTTTCATAAGAAAATGTAGCTTATTTTGATGTTTTATAATTTTCTTCTGCTTCTTAGGTGGGACCTTTGATGGGTTTTTTTGAAAACTCAACAAACATACCATGGTATTGCACACCAGCCTTTTTTCTGGGATAGCATTCTTCTTAAAACCGAAAAGGCAAAGCAGTCAAGTTAGGACTTTCCGAGGTCACTGAGGAGAAACAATCAGGTTTCAAAATACCGGTATCTGACCAGGAGTTATGATGTAGTAAGTTTCCTCCCCTTTTGGAGATTGTAAGTTTCCTCCCCTTTTGGAGATTGTCTCCCGCTTGGCGACTATAAGCTTGCTGAAGGCTCCTTTTGAGAAGCATTTATTATCCCCATTCACCCACTCAAGCACACACTGTTAGTTAGGCTGCAGACATGAATGCTTATCTCCCCCTATGTTTTTTCAATCAAAGACAAAACAGCAAGTCTTGTTTATAATTCAATAGTTCTTGCAGTCATTTCAACACCAAGCTGCTCTGAAAAGTTGCTGGAATGGTGCTCAGTTACTTACCCTTGGAATTTATTAGTTTATTATAGTTCAGTCTCTTGTGGATTCATTCCAAGAACTGGCCCTCGGCACTTGTGTCTTAAGATGATATCTTTTTATATTTTCTACTTTTCATAAGAAAATGTAGCTTATTTTGTTGTTTTATAATTTTCTTCTGCTTTTTAGGTGGGACCGTTGGTGGGGTTGTTGAAAACTCAACAAACATACCATGTATTGCACACCAGCCTTTTTTCTGGGATAGCATTCTGCTTAAAACCTAAAAGGCAGAGGAGTTAAGTTACCACTTTCCGCGGTCACTGAGGAGAAACAATCAGGTTTCAAAATACCGGTATCTGACCAGGAGTTATGATGTTAGTAAGTTTCCTCCCTTTTAGAGATGGTCTCCCCCTTGGAGATTATAAGCTTGCTGAAGGCTCATTTTCAGAAGCATTTATTATTCCCCATTCACCCACTGAAGCACATACTGTCAGTTAGGCAGCATTATCTACCATTGCAGATATGAATGCATATCTTCCCCCTATTTTTTCGATCAAAGACATAAAAGCAAGCTTTGTTTATAAATCAACACACACACACACACACACACACACACACACACACACAACATACATACATATAATATATATATATATATATATATAATATATATATATAACCAGACACATATATAGACAACCAGCCGTGTCTCCCTGATGAGTTCCGATCCAGCGGACGAAAGGCCTAGGAGCAGGCAATACAAATAGATGTGCCTTCGAATGGGAGTACGATGGTTCCCTCAGGCAGCCAGTCAAGGGTTTCTCATATTTATAATACATTCCCCATTTTCTTCATCTTCAACTTTTTTTTTTCTAAAAGTTTAAATCTTTGCCAAGTCATTACTATAACGACTGAAGAATTGTTAGCCTGCACTTGTTTTCACCCACTACTTAATTGTTCAGCATAATATATGTTTGGTCAATTGGTGGGAGATTGCATCTCTTAGGAGATCCAAGTAAAGGTTGTTCTGTACAATTCTTAGCCACTCACAATGCTTGGGTTATTGAACAGCAGAGCTGACCACTCGGAATGTTCCATATCTTTTGATCTCCCTTGCATCCTTGAATTCATCCTCAAGCATAGGCTCAAAGATTGTCCCCTATATTTTATACTGTTTGAATAATGCTTTTAGTTTTTCAGCAGCTTTTTTCCTCTCCACACTTTCGTTTGGTTCCGTTTACTACCCTTCACTGGCTGCTTTGGGGGTGCTGTTGGATTCTTTTTTGAACCCTTTGCGGTGAGAACACCACAGAATTATGGACTGTGGTGTGTCTCTATTTGCCACCAAGAGCACAAACACAACCAGCCGTGTCTCCCTGATGAGTTCCGATCCAGCGGACGAAAGGCTTAGGAACAGGCAATACAAATAGATGTGCCTTCGAATGGGAGTACGATGGTTCCCTCAGGCAGCCAGTCAAGGGTTTCTCATATTTATAATACATTCCCCATTTTCTTCATCTTCAACTTTTTTTTTTCTAAAAGTTTAAATCTTTGCCAAGTCATTACTATAACGACTGAAGAATTGTTAGCCTGCACTTGTTTTCACCCACTACTTAATTGTTCAGCATAATATTGTTTGGTCAATCGATGGGAGATTGCATCTCTTAGGAGATCCAAGTAAAGGTTGTTCTGTACAATTCTTAGCCACTCACAATGCTTGGGTTATTGAACAGCAGAGCTGACCACTCGGAATATTCCATATCTTTTGATCTCCCTTGCATCCTTGAATTCATCCTCAAGCATAGGCTCAAAGATTGTCCCCTATATTTTATACTGTTAGAATAATGCTTTTAGTTTTTCAGCAACTTTTTTCCTCTCTCTCTCTCTCTCTCTCTCTCTCTCTATATATATATATATATATATATATATATATATATATGTATATAGAATGATGAACAATTAAGTAGTGGGGGAAAACAAGTGCAGGCCAACAATTCTTCAGTCGTTATAGTAATGACTTGGCAAAGATTTAAACTTTAAGAAAAAAAAAGTTGAAGATGAAGAAAATGGGGAATGTATTATAAATAAAAGGAACCCTTCACTAGCTGCCTGAGGGAACCATTGTAATCCCTCTCGAAGGCACATCTATTTGTATTGCCTGCTCCTAAGCCTTTCGTCCGCTGGATCGGACTCATCAGGGAGACACGGCTGGTTGTGTCTGTGCTCTTGGTGGCAAATAGAGACACACCACAGTCCATAATTCTGTGGTGTTCTCACCACCAAGGGTTCAAAAAAGAATCCAACAGCACCCTCAAAGCAGCCAGCAAAGGGTAGTAAAATGGAACAAACTGAAAGTGTGGACAGGAAAAAAACAGTATAAAATATAGGGAACAATCTTTGAGCCTATGCTTGAGGATCCATTCAAGGATGCAAGGGAGATCAAAAGATATGGAACAGATATATATATATATATATATATATATAATATATATATATATATATATATATGTTGTATTAAAACCAGTTAAAAATCAAGCTTAAAACCACCTACAAGCTTGTTTCGCGCTGTGCGGTCATCAGGGTGTAGTGAGCTTGTGCTGTCAGTGCTCTCTCTCGCTCTCTCTCTCTCTCTCTCTCTCTCTCTCTCTCTCTCTCTCTCTTTATATATATATATATATATATATATATATATATATATAGCTTGTTGTCGTTTTTTCCCTGTGCTACATGTGTTTCTCAGGTGTTTTTGATTTTATTCATTGATAAGAACTTCTATATGTGTCTGCAATTGTTAACCATTTCTGTTCTAACATTTAAAGTTGCTAATTGTGGTTTACATAGTATAATGTATTTCTCTGTAAGGCATAGATTACATCTTTTTGAAATGTTATTGTATGGTGCTGCTCTTTTTAAGATTTTCCAAGATATGTTGTAGACTGTGTTTTTATCTTTAAGTTTCCAAATGTATTTACTCAGTTCTGTTTGGTTTTTATATCTTTCTTTGTTGAATGATTGTTTATGGTTTGCATATCTAGTTTTGAATTGGTTTTCAGTGATACCTACATATGTTTCTTCTGCATTCTCTGATGTTACAGTGGCTTGGTACACAATGTTGTTGTAAAGGCATTTGTTGCTTAGGGGACACTGTTCTTTTTTGGTGCAGTTACAAGATTTCCTTTTGTCACCCTCATTTTTCTCTGTGCTGCTTTTCATTTTATTTGCTGAATCAATGGCATTTGAAGGTTCGGCATACATGAATATGATAATTTGATGTTGTTTTTGTTGAATATCTTAAATAATTTATGGTCTTTTGGGAAAGATAATATCAAGATTTTAAAGTATTCTTTCCCTATGTTTGTTTTGACTCTTGCATCATATGGGGGATTGTACCATATGATATTCCTTTTCCTGTTCTTTCTGCATCTTTTTGTATCATTGTCTGGATCGTATCGTAGTTCATAATTGTAGCCACTTTTATGTAACGCCTCTTGGTATTCAGCTGTAGCATTGTTGAATACTGTTTCGTTACATGACAGATTGGATAGTCTTTTATTTATGCTTTTGGGTATTGTTTTCAGTATGGAGGGTTGGTGATTGCTTTTGATATTTACATAAACAGGCGTACCATTTGGTTTCTTGTATGGTTTATATGTATGCTGATTGAGGTCTAACGTTATGTCTAAATAGTTCACTATCTTTTGATTTACTTCTATGGTGATTTTTAAGTTTTGGTTGTGGAAAATTTTACACAATTCTTTTTTCTTATTTTCAATATTCCTAGGGTTGTCATTCGGAGTGGCAAGGCCGTCATCCCTGTACAGTCCAGTTTGTTTTCCAAGTTTTTTTTTTAATATTGGATAACATGAATAGTCCGACAAGTTCGCAAGTTTCAGCACCATCATATGATCCCATTGTAACATCAAAAGTTGAATTCCTGCTTGTGTTCTTAATCCAGGTTTCATTTTTACTGTGCAGTAATGTTTTCTTTGTATGGAAAATGATTTCCATTTCTGACCCTGATATTTCTGTGTATTTGTTGGCAAATTTTATAGCTTTAGTTAGTAGCTTTTCATCTATAGATGGATAGAAATCTACTATGTCAATTTTTTTTTTTTTAACTATTTTCTTGTTTATTGAGTTTTTTGAACCATTGTATGACTTCATATGTGTTTTTCCAGAGACTGAGTTCAGTGTTTTCTTTTATGTTTTTTTTATGGTTTTCTCTAAGACTTTTTTTTACTAATTTTCCATAGTTCAGATTTGGAAGGGTTTATCAATCTACATGTTGGATTGTTCAAGAAATTGGGTTTGTGGTCTTTGAGTGTAATAAAGGCTTCTCTAGCTGCTGTGGTCTCTACTCTGTCGCTTAGATCCATTTGGTGAAAAAATTCCTTTTCTTTCTTTCTGATGTGATCATATGTAGCCTTGTCAGCCTTTCTGTAATTTTTTTGGATATTTTTGTCAAGGATTTTTGAGTACTCCTCAGGTTCTATTTTGTAAAAGTTGTTGGCTTTATCTGCCTTCACAAATATTTTTTTTTATCATTTTGAATTTGTTTAATTTCCTTTTCTAACACTGATTGGAATTTATTATTAGATTTTTTGAATTCTATGTTGGCTAACATTCTTCTCATTTTATCTTCTAATGTTCTCATTTCTTCAATGGCTGGTGGTACTCGCCATGATTTGAAGTCATATGTATTTTTATCTTCTTTTTTAGCGTTGGGGTTTAAAAAGAAAAATGCTTTCCATCTCATATTTTTGATGAATTTTTCCGTCTGTCCTATCATTTTCTTCATGTAGCACTGGGGTTTAGCAAACGAAATGTTTTTGACAGATTGTTTGAAGTTGATTTTTTCCATTTTAAAATTTGCTGATTCAAAGTGCTCAACGTATGGAGCAGTTAAGAGAATAGTGCTAAGAGTCAGTGTTATTTTAAAACTAGTGCTCAACCACGAAGGGAGCGACATTTGGTGTATTAAAACCAGTTAAAAATCAAGCTTAAAACCACCTACAAGCTTGTTTTGCGCTGTGCGGTCGTCAGGGTGTAGTGAGCTTGTGCTGTCTGTGCTATATATATATATATATATATATATACATATATATATAGCTAGCGTGTTGGTGTTTTTTTCCCCGTGCTACATGTGTTTCTCAGGTGTTTTTGATTTTATTCACTGATAAGAACTTCCATCTGTGTCTGCAATTGTTAACCATTTTCTTCTTTGAATCAGCAAATTTTAAAATGGAAAAAATCAACTTCAAACAATCCATCAAAAACATTCCGTTTGCTAAACCCCAGTGCTACATGAAGAAAATGATAGGACAGACGGAAAAATTCATCAAAAATATGAGATGGAAAGCTTTTTTCTTTTTAAACCCCAACGCTAAAAAAGAAGATAAAAATACATATGACTTCAAATCATGGCGAGTATCACCAGCCATTGAAGAAATGAGAACATTTGAAGATAAAATGAGAAGAATGTTAGCCAACATAGAATTCAAAAAATCTAATAATAAATTCCAATCAGTGTTAGAAAAGGAAATTAAACAAATTCAAAATGATTAAAAAAAAATATTTGTGAAGGCAGATAAAACCAACAACTTTTACAAAATAGAACCTGAGGAGTACTCAAAACTCCTTGACAAAAATATCCAAAAAAATTACAGAAAGGCTGACAAGGCTACATATGATCACATCAGAAAGAAAGAAAAGGAACTTGTTCACCAAATGGATCTAAGCGACAGAGTAGAGACCACAGCAGCTAGAGAAGCCTTTATTACACTCAAAGACCACAAACCCAATTTCTTGAACAATCCAAAATGTAGAATGATAAACCCTTCCAAATCTGAACTAGCAAAAATTAGTAAAAAAAAAAAAAGTCTTAGACAAAACCATAAAAAACATAAAAGAAAACACTGAACTCAATCTCTGGAAAAACACATACAAAGTCATACAATGGTTCACAAAACTCAATAAACAAGAAAATACAGTTTTTATAAAATTTGACATAGTAGATTTCTATCCATCTATAGATGAAAAGCTACTAACTAAAGCTATAAAACTTGCCAGCAAATGCACAGAAATATCAGGGTCAGAAATGGAAATAATTTTCCATACAAAGAAAACTTTACTGCACAGTAAAAATGAAACCTGGATTAAGAACACAAGCAGGAATTCAACTTTTGATGTTACAATGGGATCATATGATGGTGCCGAAACTTGCGAACTTGTCAGAGTATTCATGTTATCCAATATTAAAAAAAAAAATCTTGGAAAACAAACTGGACTGTACAGAGATGACGGCCTTGCCACTCTGAATGACAACCCTAGGAATATTGAAAATAAGAAAAAAGAATTGTGTAAAATTTTCCACAACCAAAACTTAAAAATCACCATAGAAGTAAATCAAAAGATAGTGAACTATTTAGACATAATGTTAGACCTCAATCAGCATACATATAAACCATACAAGAAACCAAATGATACGCCTGTTTATGTAAATATCAAAAGCAATCACCCACCCTCCATACTGAAAACAATACCCAAAAGCATAAATAAAAGACTATCCAATCTGTCATGTAACGAAACAGTATTCAACAATGCTACAGCTGAATACCAAGAGGCGATACATAAAAGTGGCTACAATTATGAACTACGATACGATCCAGACAATGATACAAAAAGATGCAGAAAGAACAGGAAAAGGAATATCATATGGTACAATCCCCCATATGATGCAAGAGTCAAAACAAACGTAGGGAAAGAATTCTTTAAAATCTTGACATTATCTTTCCCAAAAGACCATAAATTATTTAAGATATTCAACAAAAACATCAAATTATCATATTCATGTATGCCGAACCTTCAAATGCCATTGATTCAGCAAATAAAATGAAAAGCAGCACAGAGAAAAATGAGGGTGACAAAAGGAAATCTTGTAACTGCACCAAAAAAGAACAGTGTCCCCTAAGCAACAAATGCCTTTACAACAACATTGTGTACCAAGCCACTGTAACATCAGAGAACGCAGAAGAAATATATGTAGGTATCACTGAAAACCAATTCAAAACTAGATATGCAAACCATAAACAATCATTCAACAAAGAAAGATATAAAAACCAAACAGAACTGAGTAAATACATGTGGAAACTTAAAGATAAAAACACAGACAACAACATATCTTGGAAAATCTTAAAAAGAGCAGCACCATACAATAACATTTCAAAAAGATGTAATCTATGCCTTACACAGAAATACATTATACTATGTAAACCACAATTAGCAACTTTAAATGTTAGAACAGAAATGGTTAACAATTGCTGACACAGATGGAAGTTCTTATCAGTGAATAAAATCAAAAACACCTGAGAAACACATGTAGCACGGGGAAAAAACGACAAGCTAACTATATATATATATATATATATATAGAGAGAGAGAGAGAGAGAGAGAGAGAGAGAGAGAGATAGATAGATAGATAGATAGAGGGTAGTACTGAGGATCAGCGTTATATTAAAAAGTGCTCGACCAGAGTGGGAGCGGCATTTGCTGTATTAAAAGCAAGTTAAAATCAAGCTTAAAACCTTAAGCTTGATTTTAACTTGCTTTTAATACAGCAGTATATATATATATATATATATATATATATATATATATATATAGCACTGACAACACAAGCTCACTACACCCTGGCGACTGCACAGCGCGAAACAAGCTTGTAGGTGGTTTTAAGCTTGATTTTTAACTGGTTTTAATACAACAAATGTCGCTCCCTTCGTGGTTGAGCACTATTTTTAAAATAACGCTGACTCTTAACACTATTCTCTCGCTCTCTCTCTCTCTCTCTATATATATATATATATAGTAGAAAGAAACTCGTGGAGAGCGTGGCAGCAGAGAGTCCTCAGAAGAGAAGCCCCCTTCAAGCAAGTGTTTCGGCCCTTATCTCCTGACACTCTAGGGGGGTTGGGCCACACCCGGTTCATGACTCCGGATGTCCCTCTGCTGCCCCTTTTTTTTCCCATCTTGGGACGAGCCATGGCTGGGATTCGAACCCATGACCCTCTGGACATGCTCATTTTCCACTTAATGACTCGCGCTTTAACCACTGAGCCACAGGGACACCTGATATTTGTAGGGAAATTAAGCCTTATGAAGTTCACTTTTGTTCCTCCTTGACCAGATCCAGCTTGAACACCTCTCTGCCGCTTCTGCCATTGCTTTCAGGGCTCTGGTTTTTT
Source organism: Conus canariensis (assembly GCA_033310375.1). Lineage (NCBI taxonomy): Eukaryota > Metazoa > Mollusca > Gastropoda > Neogastropoda > Conidae > Conus > Conus canariensis. The sequence goes on from CM065745.1 coordinate 4,406,540, forward strand.
CCTTCCCTGCAACTGAGAGCTGTTTCATGAGGCTGTATGCAGACGTTCCTACAAACCCCCTAGCTCCAATTTCTGCAGTGAGGACTTTGACCTGATAGCCTTCTCTCCTCAGGCTGTTTGCCAGATCAGCATACTTTTCAGTCTTGTAGATTTGAGCTGCCTCCATTCTGTTCTCATATGGCACCGTGAGCTCGATCATGATCAGCTGCTTGGTTGACTTAGAGTGGACTACTATGTCTGGTCTCATGCCACTCTTGCTGATGATCTCTGGGTGACTCTTCCATTCTGGGAGGTCTGCAGTGCACTCCCAGTCATCTGCCCCGTCCAGCAGACTCTGCCTGCATGTTTCGAGTGGCACTGTTGTTCTTGGCCATGATTTGCTGCCTCCTGCCGTGAAGAATGTTGCGGGTGCTTTTGGAGTCCTGATTTTCCCTTTTGTGGTGTTGGTACTAGCCCAGACTACTTGTACAATTTCTTTGAGCACTTGGTTGTGCCTCCATGTGTACCTTCCTTGAGCCAGGGCTACTTTACATGAGCTTAGGACATGCTCCACTGTTTGTTTTTCATGGCAGAGGGGCATGCAGGATCGTCTGTTTTCCCCCACTTCACCAGGTTTGCATTTGAGGGCAGAAGGTCATATGCAGATCTGAGAATGAAGCTGATCCTGAGAGGGGCCATGTGCCAAATGTCATTCCAAGTGAGACTTCTTTGGAGTGCATTCTCCCACGTTGTCCATTGCCCTTGCTGGCTCTGCTGGACTGCTTTTTGGAGTCTTTTTTGGTCTTCTTCTTTTCTCATCTCCTGAATCATCATGTCTCTTTTGGCTTTTCCTTTGGCCTTTGACCACCATTCAGTTTTGGTCACCCCCAGTCCCTGTCTGTTGGTCTGTGTGTGTCCTGTTATTTCTCTGATCTTGAGACTTTCTTTTGCAGAATCCATCGCCTCTTGAACTTTCCATTTTCTGCCTGTCTTCAGCTGGGGCTTAATTGCTTCTACCACCTTGTCTCCTGAGTCCTCCAGCATGCTTTGAAGTCTGATCTTCCCTGCTTTGTATTCCTCCAGGATGGATTTCAGGGGTAGTTTCAGCTTTGCTTGGCGACAGTACAGCGCTATGTCAGTCAGACAGGGTGGGACACCAAGCCATTTCCTTGTGAACTTGTTGATTTTGGCTTCCATTGCCTCCACTATGCTGGTGCAGATGTCGTATATCATCAGAGGCCATAGCAGCTTTGGTATCAGCATGAACTGCAGACACCAGACCTTGTATTTGCCAGGGAGCCCACACTGGTCAATGGTCTCCAAGCCTTCCTCCGCCATCTGCTTGGTTTCTTTTGCTCTTTGTGTGTCTTTCAGCGTATCATCATACCATCTTCCAAGGCTCTTGACTGGTTCTTCTGTGACTGTTGGAATGGCCTGGTTGGCAACACTGAAGACCACAGATCCGGCCACTTTTCCTTTCCTCAGTGAGAGACTCCGTGATTTCTTTGGCTTGAACTTCATTCTGGATGAGGCAACTATGTCGTCCAGCCTCTCCAGCACACGACGTGTCTCGTCTTCTCTGGATGAAATCACTGTAGTGTCATCCATGAAGGCCTTGAGAGGAGGCATCTTGTATCCATCGCCAAGGTCTGTTTGTCTCGCGTTGTTTGTTGCTGCTTTCAAGATGAGTTCCATTGCCAGCACGAACAGTATTGGGGAAATTGCACAGCCCATTGCAATACCCACTTCCAAGTTGATCCAGTCTGTTGTGTACTCATTCTTCCACTCGCCCATCTATCTCTACCTCCCTTCCTCACCTCCTCTCCCTCATTTCCACGTAAAAATGCACACACTACAAAATATTTAATTAAATGCACACAAGAAAAGTTGCATGTTCACACACTCATGCGCATGCACGCACAGACATACATAGACACATGCACGCTGCCACACACACACACACACACACACACACACACACACACACACACACACACACACACACACACACGACACACACACATAATGAAGATGATATAAATGTTTTATATAGTAAATTCAGTGAAATGATTCTCTTTGCCACAAATGAAACTATTCCTAAATGTAGAATTACCAGAAATAGAAATCATGCTGGAAATGTGTGGTGGACAAAAGATGTGAAGAAGCTGTGAATAAGAAAGAGAAATATAAAGTATACCTTAAACTTTAGTCTGAGGAAGTAAAAAAAAAAAAGAAAAATATCAAATGTGGAATGATTCAAGTGCACATTCCTATAGAATAGAAAAGGCACACGAAGAAATGAAGGGAGCCAACGCATATTCTAACAGAGTTGTAGCCAACGCTAAACGTTTATATTGGTCATCAGTCTGTGACAAAGATGTTTCTCAGCATAAAGATTTTCAGAAAGTGTGGAAAAAATTTCGGGACATGAAACATGGGTTAAATATTCCTCAATGTCCTATTAAACTGGATGATAAAATTTTTCAACCTCAGCAGAAAAGGCAGAAGCATTTGCTGATATATTCTCAAGGACAATGCGAATGTAGAGTCTTTTACCAGAATGTAGACAGCTTCGAGAAGAGGAAGAAAAGAAACATCCTTATGATGAGCCACATGCAAATAGTGATCTTTTTGTCAATGCACCTTTTACAATACATGAGGTGAATGATGCTATTTTTTCATTAACTAGCAATACATCATCTCTAGGGTTAGAGCAATTTCAAATTCTATGTTGAAACACCAAATAATTTCATAAATTGTTGCAAACACTATTTCAACAGATTTGGTCAGAGGGTATTATGCCAGGAATATGGAAGCAGTCATTAATAATCCCCATGTTAAAACACGGTAACTCTACAACAAATGTAAGTAGTTATCGACCAATAGCTTTAACCTCTTATGTCTCTAAATTAATACAAAAAATGGTCTGGAATAGATTGATATATTATTGCGTAATAACACACAATCAAGCCGGTTTCCGAAAAGGAAGATCAGTCATTGATCATATAGTTAAAATAACAACACACATTAAAAACCAATTTGCAAAACAAAAAAGCGTTTTGACTACATTTGTCTATGTTAAAATAGCTTTCGGTAGTGTCTGGCATGTCAGATTATTCCACATCTTATTTTGCACGAAAACCCCCCCTTTTCACAAACAAATCTCGCCCATCTCATGCTACTTTTTGCCAAAATTAACACCTTTCTTACAATCAAACTTAACATCCAAAAACCTCCAAAAATCGAAGTAATCGTTATTTTAAAATGGGGGGCTTACGTGCAAAACAAAAACGGGCGATTTAGAGCCCTTATATTAACTGTCTCTCTCCACAGCATAAAAATCATTATTAAAAAGTGCAAAACTCTTCGCATCTGGCCACATTACCGATCACCTCTGGGTCTAACTTGAGACCCTATGGCGCCCTAGGGCCCCAAGCCAGACCCAGAGGGTCATGCATAATGTGGCCAAGATGTGAAGAGTTTTGGGAATATGCCTCTAATAGTGGTATTTTCTTATACTTGGTTGTCTACTTTCAATTTGCCTAATTTGGGGCAATTCTCTCACCCCCTTTGTAGTGACTCTTCCTAGGATACACATTGTGGTTTACGGGCGTTTATAGCCTCGCCAGTGACCACATTTGGGTTTACGGGCGTTTATAGCCTCGCCAGTGACCCAGACAGACAAACACGAACGAAAATTGGAAGAGTCACTAGAGGGCAGAGAATAGGGCCAAATTTGGACTTTCAAAATGCCATGACAAACAAGTACAAAACCACCGCAGGCATATTCCCAACTTTACACTTTTAGGATTAATATATATATACTGTACACACTGAAAGCTCTCATAGTTTTATGGTGTTTATGCATAAGTGTGACTGTTGTTAAAATTATTTTTTATTCAAGCGGAATATTTTTTAAAGGTTAACAACAACTGTACGTTAAAGTACTTTTTAGTTACTACTTTGTACAATATTCATATTAAAAGCTTTAGCAAATTAAACACAAAAACACAACTTTTAATAATCAAATCTCTCTCATTAATCTATAAATAGATAATTAATTCAGGGGAACACAATTACTTTTATGCATAATTAAAGGGAGACAAATCACTTTCATTATTATTATTATTTTTTCTTATTATGTTTTATTGCTTTTAAAAATGGATTGCGACGAGCTATTAAAGTGTGAGGAGGCAGCAGACCTCTGTCATAAAGAAAGATTATACTCTCTGGCTGCGTGCGGGAAAACCAGGCAGTATTTAGGCGTTGAACTAAGTATCGAACAGATTCAGCAATTGTCTACATCAGACGTTGAGAAGTATTATGCCAGGTACGAGGCACAGCTAGGATCAAAAATGGTTAGATCGGTGGGACAGACAATGATTAGTTTATATGCTAAGTTAGTAGGCAAGATAGCGCCGATTGATTCAGAAGAAGATTTAAAATATGACTTAACACAAGATCCGGTTTTAACCAAGTCCCTAGAATCTCTTGCATGCGACATGTAATATAGATTTGGGACGTTGTTATGTCCATTTATCATGGGATTAATTACTTTTAATCATATTAATTTTAATCATATTAATTTTAATCAGACTAAAAAAAATGAGCGAGCAGGAGAAGACTCCACAGGTGAGTGCCCCACAAGTGAATTTACAGGCGAGTGCCCCACAAGTGAATTTACAGGCGAGTGCCCCACAAGTGAATCCACAACTGAGTGTCCCACAAGTGAGTAGTGTTACTAAGTCTAAAAATCCTGGGCGTGTTGAGTCCGGTCGTAAACTAGCTGAATGGAACAGACTGCAAAAAGCAAACCAAGCAGCAAAACAAAAATTATTAGATAGTAATACAACATCAGCACCAGCACCGCCACCGTCACCAACAACAACACAATCAAACTATAAGATGTATTATTATGTACTGGGGGGCATTGTTGTTGGTGGAGGGCTTTTAGCATACAAGCGCCTAAAGCCATACTTAGCAACAAAGTCACAACCCCCCACAAAAACAGTAAAAGAACCAGCTTCTGCAAAAAAAGTACAACCTCCTGCTGTAGACCCATTTTTAATAAATTAGTTTTTTTAATGTGTTGTTAAGTACTGACTAAGTACAAGCTAAGTACTGATTAAGTCAGTTATAACAAGTTAAGTGTAAGTAAAGCGCAAGTTAAGTGCAAGTTAAGTGCAAGTCATGTTAAGTACTAGTTAAGATCTTAAGTTAAGTACTAGTTAAGATCTTAAGTTAAGTACTAGTTAAGATCTTAAGTTAAGTACTAGTTAAGATCTTAAGTTAAGTACTAGTTAAGTCGGTCAAGTCGATTCTCCAGTGGTCTATAGCGTATGTAAACTCAGGATTGACGTAAGTTCGCTTGCTATTGTTAGAGTCTAGTGACTTTTTATTAACAGCAGTTGTGTTTACTTGATGAAGAGTAGAGCGCAGATTAACGTTTGCGTGATAAAATACTTTGCGTTCAAAGAGGGCCTGCTTGTAGTTGTCGTGACTTATTTCTTTTTTGACAACTTCTTTACCTATGCCCTTAGCTTTCTTCATTACAGAAGCCCGTAGGCCAACATATTCTAGTATAACCGTCCCATTAAGTTCATCCTTCATCTTTCCAATTACTTTCTTGTTCACGGTTGAATGTAAAGGCGAATCTTTAGGATAGTCACATGTGTCGTACCATCCATCAGCTCCTTTGGCTACCTCCGCCTCTAAATCCTTACAGAAGTCTTCAGTTGGGATGTCCAGAATAAAACTATTGGTGTCTGTGTAAACAACATTTGATTCTGGGTATAGCGGCTTAAAGTAGTCGTATAGAAATTCTAGCATCAATAACTTTGACAGCTCTAACACAGTAAACCCGATAAACACCGGCTTGTCCAACTTTACATTCTGTTTCTTCATCATAACGCCAACTAGGCTGTCGCTAAATCTTCTAAAGTCTTGATAATTAGGTTTAGAGACCAGCTTAATTGCTTGTTTTTCTTTTGTAACTAATCTTACATCTTTACGATTGTGTACGTTCTCCATCGTCTTGCCAAAACAGCTGTTGTTCATTAGTTTAAAAAAAGTCTTTTTCTGAGGCGTCAGTGGCCGCAGTCCTCAGCTGAGTATTCTTCATGATATATGGCCTCATGAAAGGCTCTTGGTCACAGGTAATTATTCGGTGAACAGCTGTCAGCTTTAACCCGTGTCTTAAGTAAATTTGTAACAGTCTGTAATGACAGACATACTTTCTCTTGTGTCGAAGATTAGGCACGAGTTTAGGCGGTTCTGTGGGACTCATCTTTAATCTTTCTGCGGCTAAGGGGAAATCGTTATGAAGGTCATGCAACTCTGCGGGATAATCTAAGTCTACTTCTAAGATTAGTCCTATTGGATTATCGGGTGTAAGCTGTGATAGCATACTCAACACGGTAGTAACCTCATGAGGCCCATTTATCATTTTAAAGTTTCTTAATGGCAGTGCCTGACTCATGGCCCACCCATACAGATTGTTGGCGTCTAAGTACATCAGATAGTTGGATGGCTTGGTGGGGTCATAGTCGTCTAAATACTTGTTGTTGGCCCTGCGGTAAGGATGACAGGCCATGCTAATGCCTCCTCTCAGCCCATCCTCAATCATCTGGACTGTGTCCAGATCCGATATTAAGTCGATCTGAATGTTTGTAGACTTCAAGAATGTATCCCAAGAAAGGCCCGGGGCAGAGATGTACTGTGATGAATCTAGACCGTAGTGTTTCATGCAAGTGGATCTATAATTCTGAAAGACGTCTGCTAATAAACACACGTCGGCCATTAGATACTGATCATGATAGTCGCCCATCGTTTTGCAGTGTAATTCTGTCCAGGCTTTCTGTGCGTATTCATAGTCGGCGTCAGATATGTCCTTTCTTCTAAGACTAGAAAAGAAAGCGCCTTTAGGAGGAAGTGAGTCTTCATCAAACCTCTCCCACGAGTCCATGTATTCATAAGGATAGACGCCTTTACGGACTAAAGATGGGTCGAAATATTGTTTGGTTATTGGACAGTCTTGTAGAGATTCTGCTAACTTACTTAAACTTGCCATCAGATGCTGGGCAGAGTCATAGAAGGATAAACAGTCTACAGTAAAGGTCATGTACTTTTCTGATGATTGTGCAATGCAGGTAACCCTCTTATATTCAGAAGTTATTGCTTGCATGATAAAGTGAGAATCGTAGCCTCGTAGGTTATGAAAGAAGATAGGCAGTTTCCATTTTTCGGGGCTAACCTTGAGTTGAAGATTACAGCTGTTGTGTGCTGCCCCTCTGAATTTGCCAGTAATGTGGTCGTGGTCTCTTACAGTGTCACCTAATAACTTGCATTTGCATATCCAGCAGTGGGTGGCTGATTTATAACGTTCTTCATCTTCGGGGGTCATCTTAATGTCTGAAAGGTTCAGCTGATTAGAGAATTGATTGCGAAGGTGTTTCATCTGCTCCAAAAATCGATCGGCCGCGTTGGGACCTCTGTAAATCTCCGGCTGTGTGTGTCCGCCATCTGACCTAACAACGACGAAAGCATAAGAACAGATCTGATGACGGGATAATATGGTTGTTTTTTGTTGTGCCCGTTCTTGAGGGCCGTAGTACTGTAGCAAGATTGATTCAAAGTCGGCATAGACTACGTATGGGCTCATCTGCATTTTGTGTACATTCTTAAAACCAACCTTAGACCCTGGTTTTGGCGTAAGAAGTTCGATTTTGCAGTCTACAAAACTTTTACAATGTTTTTTATGACTGGCGGCGGCCTCTATAGTTGGGATCCTGACCAAACACCTTCTACAAAGCTCTTGTTTAGCTGTATCCGTTGTAGTATAAGCCATAAGTCTGCTAATTGATCTGATTAATACATAGTGGCTCTTGGAACCGCCTGCAAACAGAATCAAGTCTACATGATTTTCAAGTGACTCGCCAAAAGTGGGAGCGCTGGGAGAAATCCTTAGAGGGACTAGATTGTCTACTGAATTCCATGTGTATACGCTTACAGTTATTGGTTTGTTTTGTTCTTCAAACTGGTCGATACTTTCTACGCTCACTGGAAAGGTTATGTTATCAAAGTTCAGACTATCTTTATACTGCCAATAATTAGAAACTCTCTCTGCATTCTTTTTAACAGGGTGTAAATGCGCCAAAACACACCACATGAAACATAAGTTGTCTGAATTATGTATGTTTAGGACTGCTCGTTTTAACACTAACTCTCTCGGGAGAGGGATGTAAGAATTGCCGACTATAGGATAGAAATTTGTTTGTCTTAATTTGATTTCGAGGACTGTTCCTTCAGACCAGCCAGAGCCGCGCAATTTCGCTTCTTCACTTGCATGGTTAAACTGTGTAAGCATGTAATCAGCCCAGCCAGGTGTAAAGTCGTAATAGCTGATTACATCTTTCTGTCTAGTTGAAACCCAGACTTGCATACTACTATCATCAGGGGTTATATATATTCAATCAGAATGGCCAACAACACTTTTGCTGGCGGGTTAATTTGAAGAGACCCTGGGATTTTAGAAATAGCATGTGTTACACTTTCCTGAACGTTTGTGGGCTTAATAATGTCCATGTCTAATTCAATGAACATATTGCTTAATGATTTGTTACTACTCAACAACGTACTGTTGGAAGGTAGTATTTCAAACTCGGACTCACTTGTGTGGCTCATTTTTTAACTCACAATATTTACGTACATTTAAAAAAATAAAAGTAAGTAAACGCGTTTTTATTCTTCACCCAAGCGTTGCAATACTTCAAGACACCCTAATCTTACAAGAACGCCTGCCAATACTTTAGCTTTTTCTGAATCACTACAGTCAATGTTTAACTCTTTGATTGCTTTGTCAAATAGTTCACTATGATTTTTGATTAAATTGTTTACATCATTCTCAAATCCAGATTTACTAAAATCAATGTTTAACACTTTCATCGTTTCGTCAAATAGTTCATTACAATTTTCTATTAAAATCATTAGATCAGATTCGCTGTGTTTGGCCGCCATTTTTAAATCTAAAAATTAAATAAATAAAAAAATAAAACCATGAGTTTAACGCTGGTTAATTATGCAGTGCCCATTGTCGGTGTTATAGTTTATTCAACCCTAGCAAAATGTTTGTTAAGAATAAAACCGCCCAACATGGGAAAGATAGAAGATTCGCCGAAACTAGTTACAACCTTATTTTTAGCTCTAGCAACAAAAGATTATCTGATTAAAAAGCACATAGACAGTCTTTCATATTATGATTATTTTAATTATTTTTTTAGTTAATAAAAAACATGAGCGAAAAAAAGATTATTAATACGATTTACCACTCTGCTGTAATCAGCGGCCTTAGTATAGGATATAGCACGTTAGCAAAAAACATGTTTAAAATGAGGCCGGCCGATCTAGGAAGGTTAGACATTGAGGATGTTGTTAAGGTTATAGCTGTAATAACTGCAGGGATTGCCTCAAAAGACTTTCTTGTTGCACAGGGGATTATCCCAGAAAACATCAATGCATAGAAAGATTAATGCATTTAGGCAGATTGATTTATAAAAAAAGATTAATGCATAGAAAGATTGATTTATAAAAAAAGATTAATTTTAGAAAAGATTCATTCATTTATAAAAAGATGTCCGGATTAGTTCTGATGGTGGGAGGAGCTATTGTTAATGCGTTGGCTTTCTCCGGCAGCAATTATATGTTTAGTAAATTGCGGTCTGATGAAGAGAGAGAACGCCATAACAAGGCAATGGAAGATTTAGCTAAGGCAAGAGACGCTTACGAGAAAAGGAGGATTGCTCACTTAGACTTTATTAATAAAAAGTTAAGAGAGCAGGGACATGCAGAGCACACATTTACAGACGTTGATGAAGCAATGAATGAATATTACTTAGTGACAGGAAAGAAGTTTCTAACATCGCCACCGCCAGAACTGTCTGACTTTTATGAACCATCTGAGGATCAGAAAACGGTAGAAATAGGCTTTATTATAGGCGCTATGGGAGCAATCTTTCTTCTTGCATATTCAATCTATAAACAATAGTTAAAAATGTAATAAAAACAGTCTCTTATGGACGATACAAAGTTCAAAATATACTATTCTCCTGGAGGGTATTGGAAAGGAAAGGCCGCTATTGATAAACTGAGTAAAGCTGCTAGGGTGTCTGAATCAGAAGCGAAAGACTGGCTTTCAAAACAAGCGATCTGGCAAATATATCTGCCTGCCCCAAAAAGAATAATAAGGCCTCGATTTGTTAACTCAGTTCCTAATGACACCCACCAGATGGACTTGTTGTATCTTCCACATGACAAAGTTAGAAGAAAAAAGTTTAAGTATGCTCTTACAGTTGTTGACATGGCTTCAAGGTATAAAGACGCTGAGCCTTTAACAGATAAAAGCTCAACTGCTGTGGCTGTGGCTTTACAACAAATATACATGCGAGGTCCATTAAAGTATCCTAGGTTGATCCAGGTTGATGATGGGAAAGAGTTTAAAGGAGCTGTAAACCAACTGCTTTTAAGACATCGGGTTACAGTTAAGAGAGGGATTCCAGGCAACCATCGCTCCCAAGCTCTAGTAGAAAACTTTAATAAGAATCTGGCCGAGCGTCTGTTTACCTATCAATATCATAGAGACCTTATGGACAAAACACGCAACACAGAATGGGTTAGGAGATTGCCAGCAGTCTTACGCGCCATGAACAATGAAGAATTTAAAGCAACAGGTCTTAAACCGGTGAACGCAATCAAATTAAAAAAAATTAGCATTACTGAAGACATACAAGGTAATCAAAAACTCTTGCCGTTTGGACTAAAAGTAAGATACTTGTATGCTCCTGGAGAGGCAGAGGGAGATGTTAGAATTAGAGCCACAGACCCTATATGGAGCGTAGATGTATATGAAGTTGAAAGAATTATGAAAACAGCCCCTCCCGTGTATTATTTAAGAGAGACTCTTTCTTCTACGTCTAAAAAGCCCGCCCCTAAAAGATCGTTTGTTCGCGAAGAGTTGCAAGTTGTCCCGCCAAACACAGTGCCGATTAGTTAAAAAAAATAGTATTTATTTTTTGTTAAACTTATGATTTATTTATTTTTTTGTTAAACTTATGATTTATTTTATTTAGTTCACATCTTATTTTTTAGTCTATTTTGGGTTTAACTGATTGTTTGCTTGCTTTTCAATGTTCTGTTTGATTGTCTCAGTGTCTACTTGTTGCGAAGTAAAAGTCTTTCTCCACTCCTTTTGAAGTTCAGTTTTTTGTCGTCTGTAATCCTCACCATCAGCCATAAGGCGCTCAAATTCTTCAGCTGTAATGTTTTCATCCTGCAGTGCTTTGCTTATTCTCAGTCTTAATGAACAAAGTTTTGCTGATGCTAGGGCTACAATGGCAGTGTGCTTTTGTAGTTTAGGCGTTAATTTTTTTAAAACAGCACTCACAATCATAGACATAGCACCTAAACCCAAACCAAGGCTCCCTAATGCTAAAGAGGCTGGCGCTCCAGCCCCAGTAGCTAAAAGAGCAACGCTAGACCCAGCACTTACGCTCGCTACAGCTGATGAGCCGGTGATTATATAAGAAAGAGTATTTAAAACTTTAGCATATTTCTTTCTAGTAACCCTATACTTATCCAAGTCACTTTCTATTTCTTCTTGAAGTTCAGTTATTTGCTCTAACCTAAACTTTTGAGCTTGATCATCCATTTTTAATTAAGATTAATTTTTTAATTAAGATTAATCTTGTACATATCTTCTAATTAACCCTTCTGGCAGCACTTCATCAACAGAGTAAAACGCAATAAAATCAACATACTTAATAAAAATAAAATCAAGCACTGTTAGTTTAGTATTGTCAACCATCACAGTGACTTTGTCAGATGATACAGAAGTGTTTATTTCATCCCCGTTTTTAGTAATAACAATAACAAGCCTAAGAGGCCCATCCAAGTTTTCAGACTTTATTTGTACGCCTCTGATTAACGTATGTTCTGGCAAACTAGGATCAGACTCCCTTGGAGTAATAAATAAGCGAAAAAGCATCGTCATTTTTCTAGGCAGTGATTCTAGTTTGGGGTTAAATTCTAAGCCAACGGTGTCATCCCCCACTTCAGCTAGGGACTTCTTTCTCTGCAGCATATATTCAGAGCCCCGCTTAGTTATTTCAATCTGCTTTTTCTGTTGTGTTCCTGGGACTAGGCTAGCAAGAAGGCGCCCTTCATTCAAAGCTTTTCTAAAATTGTATTTCTTATCAAAGTATACATAGGGGCTTCGTAGTTCAAACTTTAAATGCCAGTTAATGTCAGGAAGCAACGCCCAGGCATTCTCTCGTTTATGAAGTTTGTATTCGTGTTTGCCAAAATCGTTTGCCCTTAGATTTCTTATCTCTTCTAGGGTAGGATATTGCTGCCGTTTTTTGTCTTCAATTTCTATTCGTTTGTAAACACCATCTTCCGTGTACTCAAACCCATAAACATTTCCTGCCACTCCTATCAGATCAAACTCAGTTGTGTCTGCTAGATCTTTTAGCTCTACTGCAATGCATTTAGGAGCTAACTCTGCTTTTGATTCTGGCCCTCGAGACATTCTTTTTAATATAAACAATTTATTATAAATAATCTATAGTAAACAATCTATAGTAAACAGCCTATAATAAACAATCTATAATAAGCAAACGTATTGAACTGGCGGGTCAGTCCGTAAGCATAGTTTAGCGTGCTTAGATTTTTCTAGCTGCTCTTTTATTTTTTTTAGTTCATCCTTGTCCCTGATTATATAGTTTTCACTTAAACATTCTTCAAAACTATCTCTGTCCTTAGTATAGAATAAGATGACTGATTTTAACTGCGATCTAAATTCTTTTAAGACAGCATTGTATTTTTGAGTTAAAAGCCAAACAGAAACTAATGCGTGTCTTCCGCTAAAGGCTAGCTTAGACAGAGTCCTTCTTTTTTTAACAATGTCTTGTTCGGCTGAACAGTCATCAATAATAAACAGCGTTTCAGTTCCCTCAAATAGCCTATAGTAATGTTCTAAACAGTCGCTTAGCTTGTCAGTAGGATCAACTAAAAATATATTCTCGTCTGTTCGAACAAACTGCCTTTCTTTGTAAGACTTGTTGTGCTTAATGGTTGTGCAGAATATAACAATGTACTCGTAATGAAATCTGTAGATTGTTTGTAACAAATCAAGTACGAAGACAGTTTTCCCACACCCAGTAATCCCACAAATAAGCGAACAGTGCGGGTCTTTAGGTAAAAAGTTCAAACTATCCATCTGTTTTAATAGGCTATTTCTTTCAGTCTATTTTCTTCAATGTTCAGCTGGGCGTCATAAACCACAAAAACATGCATTTGTATCTGGCCATTCTCCTCCTCTTCCTTATTAATCTGTATGAGTATGCCATCTGACCCTACCCTTCTTCCACTCCCGTGCAGTCTGTTGTCATACGTGGATCTAAAATCCAGCCATAGTCCATATTTGTCTGTTAGATAATCTTCAAGTCTTACATCGTGAAGGTGAAGTTTTTTACACACATGATCGGCTGTGGGGCTTGTCTGTCTGCCTCCAGCAAACAATTTTCTTATTTCATCAAAGTGTTGGTCAGGTAAAAGTCCAGCTGAATACAACTGAAAAGGCTTGCCATCTACTGTGCAAGACAGTTGCTCAATTTTTGGGTTGTAAAACACCTCAGATTCTCTCTGAAAAGGAGCTGAGGGTTTAGTAAATAGCAAGAGAACCCCCTTTAGGGACCTTAAAGAATTGCTTATAGCTATTTCCCAGACAGTGTCTTGCTTGTTTTTAATCACTAGACTGTGGTGTAAAACTCTTTCAAAGTAAACAACCGTCCTACTTTTATACTGGTTTAAGATTGTTCTAGCTAGTTCAGGGTTAGTAACAACATCAAAATTAAGAGAGATGTTACTGACAGTGTATCTGGCTTGAGGATCATCTGATAAAATAACAGACCCGCTGTCATTGAATGTCAGTTCGTAAGTAAGTTTGTCTCTTAGTGCACCTTGGTAATATGGCTGATGGGCTTTTAACAGTTCAAAATCTAGAGGGATGCAAAATCTGTTCTTAAATGCTTGCGCTATTGCCTGGTCTCCCTCGTCTTCCTTTGCATCTGCAGCATTAAGCCTGTGCTTAAGGCCGTTTGGGCTCTGGATTCCTTGAAAGATTTTGTCTTTTCTTTCTGTTCTAGGCAGCCATAGATCAGAATAGAGATTAAAAATGTCTGCGCTACTCAGTGAGAAGACTTCTCTACCTTCCAGTTTAATTACCATATTTTTAATGATGGCCCTGCCCAGGTTAGCAACGACAGTAGCATTAGGATCCGCCGACTCAATATCTATTTTGAATGACAGCCTGGCAGTGCCTGGCATTATAACATCGTCAGGCCCAAGGTCACTAAATCTTACTGTTAACATTTCATTGGGCTCAATTGTTGATGGATTATTTACAACGCGCACAGTCTGTCTTATGCCTTTTATGCCGTGGGGCTCCTTCGCTTTTCTGAATGGATCGAGGTCGCAGCCGTATGGGTTCATTTTTTATAAAACAAAAAATAATAAATATATAAATATGGCTGATGGTGAAGATTTTGACGCGATTAGTCCTATTGAAGGAGATGAAGATGAAATAGAACCAGGTCGTTCAATACAAGATGAACTTGAGGGAGCAGAAGCACGTCCTTTACTCCCTAGACAACCTCAAGATGTAGGAGCAGGTTCTGTACTCCTTAGAGCGCGTCAAGAACTTGTAGGAGTAGGCTCTTCACTCCCTAAAGCCCGTCACGAACTATTGCTGCGACGAATTGAATCATTCTATAAAAGTATAGAACGAAGGCCGCCAGAGGTGCTCGATTCTAACGATTTTGAAGAAGATGGCGGTCATTTGTATATTAGGACTAGTGAAGGAGACCGCGTAAGAGTTACTACAAAGCCAAACGCGGCCAAGTTTTTAAGTCTAAATACAATTAAACGAGACCTCCCTGCTGTTGATGCAGAACGATTAAACATTACACTAAGGTCTGATGCTGTTAGACTTTTACAGAAAATGGGGCGGTCGTTGCCAACACTAGCTGAAATAGAAATCGCCACTATTCCAGCGTTAAGTCAAAAAACAGATAAAGCAATAACAAAATTTGAGGCGAGTCTTATTGAGGAGACGAGTTTTATTGAGGGGTCAATTGGCGGTTCGCCTAGGCAAAGAGAAGGTGAGCTGAGTCCTGAAGAAGAAGCGGCTTTAAAAACAATTGTTGATCCTCCATTGTCTACGAGTGAACTCAGGGATATTAGAACTGCTCTGCGTGAACTCTTGAATATTAAGTCTGCTTTAACAACTACGAACGAAGAACTAAAAAACAACTTGGTAAAATTTAATGAGCTAAAGAGAGAGATAAAAGAAGAAAAAAATAAACTGGCTGATGCAGATGATAACAATTTAGGACAAGAAGAAAAGGCTAGAATACAGGCGAAAATACAGGATTTAATGAAAGAAAAGGCAAACGTGTTAGCAGCGTTGTATATTAACAGAGAAAAAATAGCAACCCAAATAAGCAGAATCAGAGAAACTATAAACAAAATGATTTATGAAAATACTACGCTAGCAGAAAGAATAAGGACTCTGTTCAGAGAGCAGGGGATTACAATAGTTAGTATATTAACGGCCGTTGGGTTTGCTATCTCTACACTGGTTTATGCATTAACCGGCAGTGCGCCAACAGGGTCAGTAGCGCCTCCAACGCCTCAGCCTGGTAAAAGTTGGATTAGAAAACAATTGCACCATCTGGCAAACTTATTAAAGAAGTTAGCTGCCAAAGCGCTTGGTGCACTGCCTGGCATAATAGGCGGTGTTGTTAGTTGGGTTTTGTCTACAATAGGCAAAGTGGTTGGTTATATGGCTAACCATCTGTGGACTTTGGGGGTGCTGGCTGTCGGTTTAATTTTTAGTAAAAGAAAGTATGACCAGTCCAGTAAAAGTTAAAAACACAACAAGGGCCGTCTTTTCGCTAGTGTGTCTGTCGGGGTGAGGTACATCAACGGGCGGGGGGTCGCTTTCTGGTTGTGGGCTGCTTATAACTGGCGGGGGGTCGCTTTCTGCAGGTTCTGGGCTAGATACTTTTTTTAAAATGGCTGGCGCTGGCCTTGTGTTTAAGCCTTGATTGTGTCCTAAGTTTTGATCGTCTCCGGCTATGAGGATTTCATTATTATAATTCTGTATCATGCCAATCTGTAGTCTAAGGTCAGAAGGCAGCATGTATAATCCATGGCCTACAACAAAGTCAACCTTTGACCTCGCATGTGAAAGAACGTTTTGGTACCTTTGTATGCTGGAAGGCAAATCAACAGCAGAGTTAATAGCATCTTCTAAATTGGCTAAAAATTGTTTTCTGGCGTCAAAGCCTGTAGATTGATCCACTATGCTAGACTTGGTCTGTGCTTGCGCTCCTAAAAGGCACCAAACGCACGTGCGTATGGAGTCATTAAGTCTTTGCACTCCTGGCATTGTTAGGCCTTTACTTTCATCTAAGATAAATGTTGCCCAAGCATTGGGGTGTTTTTGTTCTATGGCCCCCAATCTAACTTGGGAGTTTGACTTAAAAGAGGTGTGGCCGGGCCAGTAGTCAAAATTATATTCTCTACGCTGACCCCACAAATACAATGTGCCTAACCCGTGATTGCGGTCTAACTTTTGTCTAAAGTTATTTGAAGGGTTAATGTTAAATTCGTTGCAGATTCTTTCATATGCATTATTGTCCATTGGGCTGAGAAATGGATTAAACGCGTTGTCGTTGGGGAGGCGTACTTGTAGTTCAGTTAGTATGCGTCTATACTGATAATAAACATGAAAGTTATATACTGACCTTACTAAGAGGTTGGGGTGGTTTAAATGGTTTGTATATGAAACACCGCAGCCAGTGGTTGAGCAGTAAACTGTAAAAATTTAACTGATTCTGGTAAAAGGCCATAGGATGAGTTGACCATGCTGATGGCACTCTATCGCTCTTTATTGGAGGATTTAAATATCTAGTTAGTGGGTTTACAAGTCTGACTAGAAAGCCATATGATTCATCCACTGCGATGGTTAGGTTACTAAAGTCCAAAGATTTGGGCTCATAAACCCCTCCTACGTCGTAAGTGGCACTTTCATTATATTTAAAAGGTTCCATTTTTAAATAGTTTTTAAAAGGATTTAAAAAGTATGTACATTTATATAACTAAACAAAACACAAGTGTGTTCTTAAAGTATCCAATTAACAATAGGCGCAGTAATAGTAGGGTTGCTCTTAGAAAAATTGGTTTTAAAGTTAAGTGGTTTAATATATCTGAAGAAGCTCAGAATAACTGGATTAATATTAGTAATGAAGAGGGCAATCAAATAACTCATGAAAAAATACCAGAAGGCTATTACAGCTTTTGTTCTTTAAAAGAAGTATTTAACGAATTAGGCATATTGCTAAAAATTAACGAAGCAAACCTCAGAATTACTATGCACTTTCCACTAGAAGAAAAAAGAGAATACACTTTCCCTAAAGGCCTTGCTAGAATCTTGGGCTTCCACAGTACTAGCAGATCTTATAAATTTAGTACAAGAGAAAACATCTATCAATTTGAAGGTAATGAACCATGTGATTTTTTCTCGTTAACTCGATGTTGTATGTCCATTTACGAGAGTTAAAAACAAATACTAATTTATTTGATGGCAATCCATCTACAGTTCTAGGAGTACTGCCATCAATTAAGGCGGGGTTTTGCGATTATCAGTTAAGCACATTTGGTGAAGACAGCCGGTTTAAAGAATTAGTTGAGGGGTCTATAAATTCAGTGTGTGTAAAAATAACTAATCAAGATGGAAGGCCGGTTGTTTGTTCTGATTTGTTGGTAGTGCTGGAAGTAGAAGAGCGTACTGTAGGCCATTAGATTTTTATGCTATGGAGAGAGACAGTTAATATAAGGGCTCTAAATCACCCGTGTTTGTTTTGCACGTAAGTTTGATTGTAAGAAAGGTGTTAATTTTGGCAAAAAGTAGCATGAGATGGCGAGATTTGTTTGTGAAAAGGGGGGGTTTTCGTGCAAAATAAGATGTGGTGAGGTAGAACGAAGATATTAACTGTCTCTAAAGCACTAAACGTCTTGAAAATTATCAGTAAACAAAGCTGTTGTCAGGATATAAACACTTTAAAACATTTAACTACATCACTGATCCGATCAAAAAGTATGCTATGCACAAGAGGCTTTCTTCAGTGCCCCTAAACACCTGTTACAAAAGCTGCAAAGCATAGATAGTAAAGCCTATAAATTACGTCTTGGTTTTCCGTTCCATGCTTCAACCTACCGAACTTATAAGGAAATTAATATTTTA
This sequence comes from Conus canariensis, assembly GCA_033310375.1. Lineage (NCBI taxonomy): Eukaryota > Metazoa > Mollusca > Gastropoda > Neogastropoda > Conidae > Conus > Conus canariensis. The sequence goes on from CM065745.1 coordinate 4,424,880, forward strand.
CCATTAGACGAACATAGAAAGCAAACACTTGCCAAATATGTAATGAAATGTTCAACGCTCACAGGTGTGAACGAAAATGAGATTGCTATAAAACCTGAATCTCATTAGAGATTTCCAAAAAGAGCTCAGACTATTTCATCATATTCTACCATTGGTTCTTGTACAGAAAATCTTTTGAAAGAGTCAACAGTCAGTTCTGCGACATTAGCGAAGGTGGCCTTGATTTCTCCTCCAGCTTGGGAAAGAAACAGAGCATATTTTGATCTTGATCACACTGATGTGAGCAAAACTGACCAACCAAATATCTTATCTTATTCTGTAAAGATGCATTTACAAGAGAAATATTCTCAACATCTTAAAGTTTACACAGATGGTTCAGTATTGTCTAAAGATGGCATTGTCACATTTAACTGACTTGCCACAATCAATATTTAAAGTATTTTTTGTGCGGATTCAATGTCTGTTCTGCAAACCAATAAATTTCCAAGTACCGTTTCAAACAACATTCTTGTGAACGAAATATGTCATCTCATTCATGTCTTGATATCTAAAGGAACTGATGTCACCTTCTGTTGGATTCCATCCCATTGTGGTATTTGGGGTAATGAGCTAGCTGATGTATGTGCAAAGAGAGGAGCCAGAAATGAAAAGTGTGCCACAGCATTGAATAATCCTTTTCTTTACCTGAAGTCAATCAATTATTAAAGCAAACCGTCTGGTGTCGATTCAGAAAACACTACAAAAATACGTTGCTTGGTGTGGCTGATAAAAACACTCATTTAATTAGTAGTGAACATGTAAACAGCATTCCTCATTTACAAGTGAAAAATGTGTATCAGTACAGAAATTTCATTTGAATATTTTATAAATCAAAGCTTGATGCCTTAAAAGCTAAATATACAAACGAAGCAAAATGTGTTTGTGGAGAACGACGAATAACCAGCAAGCATCTGCTGTTTGACTGTTTACCTCTTCAAGCTCATTTACCATTATCAGGCATGCTTTTGTGTGATGTCTTTTCAGATTTAAAGCTTGCCTTCAATGTTGATTTCTCATTAATTTGTAGTCAAATTAAGCATTTACTTTAAGATTGTTTGCAGGTATGTTGTAGGGATGCTTAGAATCACACACACACACACACACACACACACACACACACACACACACACACACACACACACACACTGACCACTCAGACTGTTCCATATCTTTTGATCTCCCTTGCATCCTTGAATGGATCCTCAAGCATAGGCTCAAAGATTGTCCCCTACATTTATACTGTTTGCATAATGCTTTTAGTTTTTCAGCAACTTTTTTCCTCTCCACACTTTCGTTTTGTTCCATTTACTACCCTCCGCTGGCTGCTTTGGGGGTGCTGTTGGATTCTTTTGTGAACCCTTGGTGGTGAGAACACCACAGAATTATGGACTGTGGTATGTCTCTATTTGACACCAAGAGCGCAGACACAATCAGCCGTGTCTCCCTGATGAGTCCGATCCAGCGGACGAAAGGCTAGGAGCAGGCAACACAAATAGATTTGCCTTCGAAGGGGGGTACGATGGTTCCCTCAGGCAGCTAGTGAAGGGTTTCTCATATTATAATATATTCCCCTCATCTTCAATTTTTTTTTTTTTTTTTTTTTTTTTTACTTCAAATCTTTGCCAAGTCATTACTCTAATGACAGAAGAATTGTTAGCCTGCACTTGTTTTCTCCCACTACTTAATTGTTCAGCATTGTAATGTTTGGTCAATCAGTGGGAGATTGCATCTCTTAGGAGATCCAAGTAAAGGTTGTTCTGTACAGTTCTTAGCCACTCACAATGCTTGGGTTATTGAACAGCAGAGCTGACCACTCAGACTGTTCCATATCTTTTGATCTCCCTTGCATCCTTGAATGGATCCTCAAGCATAGGCTCAAAGATTGTCCCCTACATTTATACTGTTTGCATAATGCTTTTAGTTTTACAGCAACTTTTTCCTCTCCACACTTTCGTTTTGTTCCATTTACTACCCTCCGCTGGCTGCTTTGGGGGTGCTGTTGGATTCTTTTTTGAACCCTTGGTGGTGAGAACACCACAGAATTATGGACTGTGGTATGTCTCTATTTGACACCAAGAGCGCAGACACAATCAGCCGTGTCTCCCTGATGAGTCCGATCCAGCGGACGAAAGGCCTAGGAGCAGGCAATAAAATAGATTTGCCTTCGAAGGGGGGTACGATGGTCCCTCAGGCAGCTAGTGAAGGGTTTCTCCTATTATAATATATTCCCCTCATCTTCAATTTTTTTTTTTTTTTTTTTTTTTTTAACTTCAAATCTTTGCCAAGTCATTACTCTAATGACAGAAGAATTGTTAGCCTGCACTTGTTTTCTCCCACTACTTAATTGTTCAGCATTATATATATATATATATATATATATATAACACAGTTAGATAAACATATTATGCATTCTCACTCTCTCTCTCTCTCTCTCTCTCTCTCTCTCTCTCTCTTCGTCTAATATCACATATGTGAAAAGAGGTAAAGTTGAAGTAACTACTACTACTACTACTACTACACACACACACACACACACACACACACACACCAACACACACACGAACGCACGTGTGTGCACGCATGCACGTTCATTCATGAGTGCATACACACGCAGAGCCACACAAACACACACGAGCATGCATGCGCTTATACATGCATGAGTTTCTACACGCACGCGTGCGCGTTCGCGCAAGCGCGCGCGCATACACACACACACACACACACACACACACACACACACAGGGGAGGGGGGTGACTAGAATATTGCGTTCCATAAGCCATGCCAGGTAGGTTTCAGACCAAGACAAATCTTCACAATGAAAACAGTTATTGCAGCATGTAAACCTGTCATATCAACGACAGTGTTATGAGCATCATCAGTGGCATAAATGCAATAAATCATTAAATTTTGTAACATACTTACCACAATTTGTGTCAGGGAAGGACGGGCGGAGTGTGAAAGCAGCACAGCTTGTAATTTTCTGCCTGAAGAACCGAAACCAAGAGAGTGGACAATGTAGAAAGAAACTCGTGGAGAGCGTGGCAGCAGAGAGTCCTCAGAAGAGAAGCCCCCTTCAAGCAAGTGTTTCGGCCCTTATCTCCTGACACTCTAGGGGGTTGGGCCACACCCGGTTCATGACTCCGGATGTCCCTCTGCTGCCCCTTTTTTTTTTTTTTTTTCCCCATCTTGGGACGAGCCATGGCTGGGATTCGAACCCATGACCCTCTGGACATGCTCATTTTCCACTTAATGACTCGCGCTTTAACCACTGAGCCACAGGGACACCTGATATTTGTAGGGAAATTAAGCCTTATGAAGTTCACTTTTGTTCCTCCTTGACCAGATCCAGCTTGAACACCTCTCCGCCGCTTCTGCCATTGCTTTCAGGGCTCTGGTTTTTTTCCTTCCCTGCAACTGAGAGCTGTTTCATGAGGCTGTATGCAGACGTTCCTACAAACCCCTAGCTCCAATTTCTGCAGTGAGGACTTTGACCTGATAGCCTTCTCTCCTCAGGCTGTTTGCCAGATCAGCATACTTTTCAGTCTTGTAGATTTGAGCTGCTCCATTCTGTTCTCATATGGCACCGTGAGCTCGATCATGATCAGCTGCTTGGTTGACTTAGAGTGGACTACTATGTCTGGTCTCATGCCACTCTTGCTGATGATCTCTGGGTGACTCTTCCATTCTGGGAGGTCTGCAGTGCACTCCCAGTCATCTGCCCCGTCCAGCAGACTCTGCCTGCATGTTTCGAGTGGCACTGTTGTTCTTGGCCATGATTTGCTGCCTCCTGCCGTGAAGAATGTTGCGGGTGCTTTTGGAGTCCTGAGTTTCCCTTTTGTGGTGTTGGTACTAGCCCAGACTACTTGTACAATCTCTTTGAGCACTTGGTTGTGCCTCCATGTGTACCTTCCTTGAGCCAGGGCTACTTTACATGAGCTTAGGACATGCTCCACTGTTTGTTTTTCATGGCAGAGGGGGCATGCAGGATCGTCTGTTTTCCCCCACTTCACCAGGTTTGCATTTGAGGCAGAAGGTCATAAGCAGATCTGAGAATGAAGCTGATCCTGAGAGGGGCCATGTGCCAAATGTCATTCCAAGTGAGACTTCTTTGGAGTGCATTCTCCCACGTTGTCCATTGCCCTTGCTGGCTCTGCTGGACTGCTTTTTGGAGTCTTTTTTGGTCTTCTTCTTTTCTCATCTCCTGAATCATCATGTCTCTTTTGGCTTTTCCTTTGGCCTTTGACCACCATTCAGTTTTGGTCACCCCAGTCCTTGTCTGTTGGTCTGTGTGTGTCCTGTTATTTCTCTGAAAGCACGCGTCACATTGCCGTCTCCAGCACTGTAATACGGTTGTTGGACACGGCAGTGACGGGTCCTAATGGTTTGTTGACGGAAGACTAAACAACATCCCCCCCTGGCTTCTTCCTGTACAGCCGCTGGACAAGCCACGCTCAGTAATCTTTGAATATGGGCTCTGATGAGGACGATAATTTTGCTTTGCGTTGTTTGAATTAGTAGTGAAAGCAGAAGAAGAAGGAGAAAAAAAATGTAACAGTTGTAGTTGGTTGTACAAATAGCATTAAAACAAAATTTGGAAAGAGAAGGGGTTAGTTTCTGCCAAGGACACACACAAACAGAGTACAGGACTAG
>CM065745.1:4429669-4434669 GCA_033310375.1 Conus canariensis
GTGAGGAGACTTCAACCCACAACCACCTGCCAGCTAGGCCAACCCTGCAGCTGGGCCAAGAGGCGGCACCACACAGCCAGGCCCCTTGCACAGAGTGTGAGCACACCTGTTTACCCTAAAACTGCTATCAGTGTATCTCTCCATTAAAATGAGCCTATTTTCCTAAAGAAAATGCGTACACTTCTTCCAAATTTCTGTAAAAGCAGGGGGCGCCTGCTATTAGTTCTGTCATCCAGATGCGAGTTCGCGCGCATGATTTTACGTGAGTTGTCACTCTATGGTGGTAGCGCTCAAACACAATGGTTACACACCGCTAGTGCAACTACCACTCAGGAACTTCGTCTCTGGATTTTTTTTTCCAGTTCATCATCTTCATCGTATTTTTGCCAACTGCGCACAAAATGTGGCAAACTCGTAAGGGGTAAACAGGTCAGCATGAGATCTGTAACCAGACAAGGCAGATGTGCCTACAAAGTCACAAACAAGACAGTGAACTTTTTCTCCTATGATGCGCACAAAACTTCAAATGAACATTTCTTGCCACATCAACCTGCCTTGCACAAATGTCCATGGTGACGTAAGCATCATCTGTGAGGAGTTATGGGCATGTAGTTGATTCCCTATGGACATGCCGATTCCATATGCAGCATATGTACTGAATTACGAGTGTGGAATTGTCTCACCTTGGGAGAAAAAAGTTCTCTCTCTTGTTTGCTATTTACAGTCACGTTTTCTTTGTTAAGGGCTAACAGTCTCCCATGACCTTTTACCCCAGCCATTCGCATTTACGGGTGACAATTTCCCATGACCTTTACCCCAGCCATTCGCATTTACGGGTGACAATTTCCCATGACCTTTTACCCCAGCCATTCGCATTTACGGGTGACAATTTCCCATGACCTTTTACCCCAGCCATTCGCATTTACGGGTGACAATTTCCCATGACCTTTTACCCCAGCCATTCGCATTTACGGGTGACAATTTCCCATGACCTTTTACCCCAGCCATTCGCATTTACGGGTGACAATTTCCCATGACCTTTTACACCAGCCATTTGCAATGAAGGCTGACAGTCTCCCATGACCTTTCACCCCAGTCATTTGCATTGAAGGCTGACAATCTCCCATGACCTTTTACCTCAGCCATTTGCATTGAAGGCTGACAGTCTCCCATGACCTTTTACCTCAACCATTTGCATTGAAGGCTGACAGTCTCCCATGACCTTTTACCCCAGCCATTTGCATTGAAGGCTGACAGTCTCCCATGACCTTTCACCCCAGCCATTTGCATTGAAGGCTGACAATCTCCCATAACCTTTTACCCCAGCCATTTGCATTGAAGGCTGACAGTCTCCCATGACCTTTTACCCCAGCCATTTGCACTGAAGGCTGACAATCTCCCATGACCTTTCACCCCAGTCATCTGCAAACAGGAAATCCTTTGTCTCTCTGAACATCCACACAGGTCCACGACCAGGTAAGAACATCGTTGCGGCAGGTGTACTTGGTGTTCGTCAGCTATATTGGTTGGGGAAACACATGCTGTCATTACCCGATAGATCAGAGTGTCCACACAATGACTGACTTGTCTAACCACACCAAGGGGCAGGTGAATGAATTTAGGTGTGAATGTGCGTGTGTGTGTGTGTGTGTGTGTGTGTGTGTGTGTGTGTGTGTGTGTGTGCATCTGGATTACAGGACCAGTAACTGGGTCCACACAATGATTGACTTGTGTAACCACACCAAGGGGCAGGTGAATGAATGCAGGTGTGAATGTGTGTGTGGTCGTGTGTGTGTGCAAGAAACCGGATTTCTCTTTTCGCTTCATCAAAAGGATGCACATATGGTAACTGCACGCATGCATGTGTGTGTGTATGCACGTGTGTGTGTGTGTGTGTGTGTGTGTGTGTGTGTGCATGCGCATGTGTGTGTGCATGCGTATGTGTGCATGTGTATGAGTGTGTGTGAGTGAGAGGGTGTGTGAGTGTGCACATTTACAAAGATTTAAAGCACGGACATGTGCTGGGCAGTGTGCGCCCAAGTCTCCCACGTCCACAAAACAGTCTACATGCAGGGCTCCACATAGTTGCTGGGGAACAGGCCGGTGACCCGTCCATGACCCCTTCCCACCAGCGTCGTCGTTCTTGCGGATGACGTAGATCACGGAATTCTCTGAGAATGACAGCTCGTCTTCCTTGTCCGCTTCATAATCGTAGATTGCCACCACTGGAACACAGAGCAATGGGGAAGAGTGTTGACCTCTGTGTGGACAGAACTGAGCATAGTACGGCGAGGTAAAAACTGAAGATTTCAACTGGAGAACAGGGTGGACACTTGCAGTTCAAATAATATCAAAACTACAGCTGAAGATAATTCAAACGATATCAAAACTAAAGCTGAAGATAATTCAATTCAATAATTCAATATTCTGACTGTTGTTTAGAAAAATAACAACAACAACATAGCATAGGAGAGAGAGGTAGAAAGGAAGTCTTTCCTTTTTGAGTGAGGCTAAAATTGACCTAAACCATCCAAGCTCTGGTCCGCCTTTTGAGTGATGCTACAATTGACCCAAACCATCCAAGTCTGGCCTGCCCTTTTTGAGTGATGCTACAATTGACCCAAACCATCCAAGCTCTGGCCTGCCTTTTGAGTGATGCTACAATTGACCCAACATCAAGCTCTGGCCGCCTTTTTGAGTGATGTACAATTGACCCAAACCATCCAAGCTTGGCCTGCACTCTGTATGATGCTACAATTGACAAACCACCAAGCTCTGGCCTGCCTCTTGAGTGATGCTACAATTGACCCAAACCACCCAAGCTCTGGCCTGCCTCTGTGAGTGATGCTACAATTGACCCAAACCACCAAGCTCTGGCCTGCCTCTGAGTGATGCTACAATTGACCCAACCATCCAAGCTCTGGCCTGCCCTTGTGAGTGATGCTACAATTGACCCAAACCACCCAAGCTCTGGCCTGCCCTCTCTGAGTGATGCTACAATTGACCCAAACCATCCAAGCTCTGGCCTGCCCTCTGTGAGTGATGCTACAATTGACCCAAACCATCCAAGCTCTGGCCTGCCCTCTGTGAGTGATGCTACAATTGACCAAACCACCCAAGTTGGCCTGCCCTCTTGAGTGATGCTACATTGACCAAACCATCCAAGCTCTGGCCTGCCCTCTTGAGTGATGCTACAATTGACCCAAACCATCCAAGCTCTGGCCCGCCCTCTTGAGTGATGCTACAATTGACCCAAACCATCCAAGCTCTGGCCCGCCCTTTTTGAGTGATGCTACAATTGACCCAAACCACCAAGCTCTGGCCTGCCCTCTTGAGTGATGCTACAATTGACCCAAACCATCCAAGCTCTGGCCTGCCCTTCTTTGAGTGATGCTACAATTGACCCAAACCATCCAAGCTCTGGCCTGCCCCTTTTTGAGTGATGCTACAATTGACCCAAACCATCCAAGCTCTGGCCCGCCCTTTTTGAGTGATGCTACAATTGACCCAAACCATCCAAGCTCTGGCCTGCCCTTTTTGAGTGATGCTACAATTGACCCAAACCATCCAAGCTCTGGCCTGCCCTCTCTGAGTGATGCTACAATTGACCCAAACCATCCAAGCTCTGGCCTGCCCTTTTTGAGTGATGCTACAATTGACCCAAACCATCCAAGCTCTGGCACCGCCTTCTCTTTGACATGTGCTCACATTGACCCAAACACCAACCCCGCACTTTGTACTGTGATTTCATTCACACACACACGGGGACTTGGGATTCGCGTTGCTTTCGCCCCGTGGAGCGGGAACCACAGGCGACTGTGGCCAACCAGCCACAGGACTAGCAGGGTCGTGCCTTTCCCGTCCCACTCAACTCAAGTGATGTCCACTTGTGTGCTGCTGTGTTGAAGCCAAGATGGCGAGAAAACGTGCATTCCATGACACACAAACTCCCCAAAAACGTGCATTCCATGACACACAAACTCCCCAAAAATGTGCATTCCATGACACACAAACTCCCCAAAAACGTGCATTCCATGACACACAAACTCCCAAAAATGTGCATTCCATGACACACAAACTCCCCAAAAACGTGCATTCCATGACACACAAACTCCCCAAAAACGTGCATTCCATGACACACAAACTCCCCAAAAATGTGCATTCCATGATACACAAACTCCCCCAAAATGTGCATTCCATGACACACAAACTGCCAGGGAGACTATTCAAAATACATCCTTGAAATGCATGCAGTTTTTGATGAAACATATGCTACTGCGAACATGCAGAGACACCTGATCTGATCCAACGCATGCAGACACCATACACTAAGCCTCCTGCCGACGACAATAACTGCTTCAGGGCAGAGCCGGCACGTGTGAGCTCTCTTGAGGGCGATACCCTGTCTGTCCAACAATGGACTCCATGAATTTGCTGATATCGGTGACCCGACAGAATTAAACTAAGGTCATAATGTGGTGATATCGGTGACCCTCACAGAATTAAACCCAAGCCATAATGTGGTGATATCGGTGACCCTGACAGAATTAAACCCAGGCCATAATGTGGTGATATCGGTGACACCGACAAAATTAAACCCAGGCCATAATGTTGTGAGGCCTTAAAAAACTGAGGTCACTATGAAAGCAAAGCAAGGCATGAAGGGCCACAGGCTTCGAGACTTTTTTTATGCTGATTGACGGGAATGAGGATGACGCTATGGATTTCCATTCCGGTCTGAGACTGCATGACAAAGCTGTCCTCTACACTTACTTTCATGATATATCCTGGCATCAACCAGGCCTGAGAGATACAGACACCTGCAGTGCTGGTCAGGAAATTTGAACAACACTCTCAGAGGCATATCCACTGAGTGGATGAAACTCGACTGTGTGGTCCAAGTCTTCCCAACTGAGCCTGTGGCAAACTCAACTCTGGGTAGGAGCCGCTCGGGGCAGAAAAAATCCCACATGGCTCTAATGAGAATCGAACCCACAACC
>CM065745.1:4439669-4447169 GCA_033310375.1 Conus canariensis
TCACTTTAACACACACCAGTGACCCGCTATCAGAAACACTGGTAACTCTTCTGGAAAACGTCAGTGACCCGCTATCAGAAACACTGGTAACTCTTCTGGAAAACGTCAGTGACCCGCTATCAGAAACACTGGCAACTCTTCTGAAAAACATCAGTGACCCGCTATCATAAACACTGGTAACTCTTCTGGAAAACGTCAGTGACCCGCTATCAGAAACACTGGTAACTCTTCTGGAAAATGTCAGTGACCTGCTATCAGAAACACTGGTAACTCTTTCTGGAAAACGTCAGTGCCCGACCCTGAGAAACAAACGTGGTCCATTTGAGAAAAGCGTGACCTAGTCGACGGAACACTTGACCCTTTCATATTCAAATCCCTCCCCCCTTCCCCCAACCCCCCTCCTTCACACACACACACACACACACACACACACACACACACACACACACACCAATACTCAACTGATAGCAACAACAACAACGAAAAAAACAAAACAAAAAAAAAACAACCAAACAACTAAATGACCCATTTCATTTTAAGAAACACTGGTGACATCATTCTTCAGAAATTTTACGCCCATTTTCAAACAGGGGTGGCCCACTCTGAGAATGAGTGGTGACCCATTTTTAGAAACACTACACGTGAAAGGTACACGATACACTTCAGTAGTCAAGATGACTGAAGAGAAGAGAAAAAGCCAACGATGTATTCATGTGGTCAGTCACAGAAACAATCAAGTGAACTGAATCTCATCAGTATCAGTTAATCATATCAGGTTAGCAACGTAGACCTAGCTGTCAGACACTGATCAAAACAACACGTGAGCAAAAATCAAGGTAATGTCGTTAGTGTAGCATCTTAAAAAGAGAGAGAGGGGGCGGGGGGGGGGGGGGGGGGGGGAAGAAAGATAGAAAGAGTGAGAGAGTAGAGAAAGAGTGAGAGTGAGAGAGAGATAGAGAGAAAAGAGAGGGACAGAAAAAGAGATAGAGAAAGAGTGAGAGAGAGAGGGAGAGAGTGAGAGAGAGACAGAGAGAGAGAGAGAGAGAGAGAGAGAGAGAGAGAGAGAGAGAAAGAAAGATAGAGAGAAAGAGAGGACAGAAAAAGAGAGAGAAAGAGAGTGAGAGAGATACAGAAAGAGCGAGAGAGTGAGAGTGAGAGACAGACAGACAGACAGACAGACAGAGAGAGAGAGAGAGAGAGAGAGAGAGAGACAGAAGACAGACAGACAGACAGACAGCAATCCTGCATTATGTCAGAAAATCAACCTGTAAATTCTCCACAGCAAGTGAAAAAGGGGCATTTTTCTCTCTCTCTCGCTCTCTTTTTTTTTTTTACTTCCTAATGTCGAATCTTTTGAACGCTCTCAGTGCCGTTCCTCCCTCACCACCGAGCGGCTCCCCACGCACAGCTGCACCCAGAGTGCCCGTCACCACCTCACCACCACACAGCAATCAGCGCCAGGTCACCACCACACAGCAATCAGCGCCAGGTCACCACCACACAGCAATCAGCGCCAGGTCACCACCACCAGGCAACCCACCAGAGGAGACACTGCACTGCCTGCCAAGAGACTCCCCACAGTGTTCAGACATCACTGCACTGCCAAGTGACTCCCCACAGTGTTCAGACATCACTGCACTGCCAAGTGACTCCCCACAGTGTTCAGACATCACTGCACTGACGCCATGTGACTCCCGATGGTGTTCAGCGCTCACCTGTTCTCATCCAACAGACACCTGGTACCACTCGCTCCGCCATCTCCCCCCCCCCCCCCCCCCCCCCCCCCCTCCTCTTTTGGACAGACTGATGCATGGCCACATTCTGTTCTGAATCTCAGTGCAGGATCTATGCACATTCTGTACCTCTGTCCTAACAGAGTGGATCTGTGCACACCCTGTACCTCTGTCCCAAAGAGGTGGACCTATGCATGCCCTGTACCTCTGTCCTAAAGAGGGGGATCTATGCACACCCTATACCTCTGTCCTAAAGAGGGGGATCTATGCACATTCTGTACCTCTGTCCTAAAGAGGGGGATCTATGCACATTCTGTACCTCTGTCCTAACAGAGTGGATCTATGCACACCCTGTACCTCTGTCCTAAAGAGGGGGACCTATGCATGCCCTGTACCTCTGTCCTAAAGAGGGGGATCTATGCACACCCTATACCTCTGTCCTAAAGAGGGGGATCTATGCACATTCTGTACCTCTGTCCTAAAGAGGGGGATCTATGCACATTCTGTACCTCTGTCCTAAAGAGGGGGATCTATGCATGCCCTGCACCTCTGTCCTAAAGAGGGGGATCTATGCACATTCTGTACCTCTGTCCTAAAGAGGGGGATCCATGCACATTCTGTACCTCTGTCCTAAAGGAGGGGATCTATGCATGCCCTGTACCTCTGTCCCTAAGAGGGGGCAGGGGGATCTATGCACACCCTGTACCCCTGTCCTAAAGAGGGGGAATCTATGCACACCCTGTACCTCTGTCCTAAAGAGGGGGATCTATGCACACCCTGTACCGCTGTCCTAAAGAGGGGGATCTATGCACACCCTGTATCTCTGTCCTAAAGAGGGGGATCTATGCACACCCTGTATCTCTGTCCTAAAGAGGGGGGATCTATGCACACCCTGTACCTCTGTCCTAAAGAGGTGGAATCTATGCACACCCTGTACCTCTGTCCTAAAGAGGGGGATCTATGCACACTCTGTATCTCTGTCCTAAAGAGGGGGGGATCTATGCATACCCTGTACCTCTGTCCTAAAGAGGGGGGGGGGGATCTATGCACACCCTGTGCCTCTGTCCTAAAGTGTGTGTGGGGGGGGGGGATCTATGCACACCCTGTGCCTCTGTCCTAAAGTGTGTGTGTGGGGGGGGATCTATGCACATCCTGTACCTCTGTCGTAAAGAGGTGGAATCTATGCACACCCTGTCCCTGTCCTAAAGAGGGAGATCTATGCACACCCTGTATCTCTGTCCTAAAGAGGGGGGGGGGGGGGGGGGATCTATGCACACCCTGTATCTCTGTCCTAAAGAGGGGGGTCTATGCACACCCTGTATCTCTGTCCTAAAGAGGGGGATCTATGCACACCTTGTGCCTCTGTCCTAAAGAGCGGGATCTATGCACACCCTGTATCTCTGTCCTAAAGAGGGGGATCTATGCACACCCTGTACCTCTGTCCTAAAGAGGGGGGGGGGGGGTCTATGCACACCCTGTCCCTCTGTCCTAAAGAGGGGGATCTATGCACACCCTGTATCTCTGTCCTAAAGAGGGGGATCTATGCACACCCTGTGCCTCTGTCCTAAAGAGCGGGATCTATGCACACCCTGTATCTCTGTCCTAAAGAGGGAGATCTATGCACACCCTGTATCTCTGTCCTAAAGAGGGGGATCTATGCACACCCTGTCCCTCTGTCCTAAAGAGGGGGATCTATGCACACCCTGTATCTCTGTCCTAAAGAGGGGGATCTATGCACACCCTGTGCCTCTGTCCTAAAGAGCGGGATCTATGCACACCCTGTATCTCTGTCCTAAAGAGGGGGATCTATGCACACCCTGTACCTCTGTCCTAAAGAGGTGGAATCTATGCACACCCTGTACCTCTGTCCTAAAGAGGTGGAATCTATGCACACCCTGTCCCTCTGTCCTAAAGAGGGGGATCTATGCACACCCTGTATCTCTGTCCTAAAGAGGGGGGGGGGGGGATCTATGCACACCCTGTACCTCTGTCCTAAAGATGGGGGGATCTATGCACACCCTGTACCTCTGTCCTAAAGAGGAGGGGGGGGGATCTATGCACACCCTGTACCTCTGTCCTAAAGAGGGGGGGATCTATGCACACCCTGTACCTCTGTCCTAAAGAGGAGGGGGGGGGGGATCTATGCACACCCTGTACCTCTGTCCTAAAGACGAGGACCGCCTCGACCCAGCTTCATCCACAACCCTGGTCAAACCACCAACATGATGTTAACTTTTTCCAGATGCATCGTGCCATGGTTACATCAACTCAGTCAACCCGTTCGTGAGGAGCCATTCCGTGGACACAGCAACGCTGCTGTACTCCCTGGACGTGCCGTAGCGCCGTTCCACCACAACTATAAAAAAAAAAATCCCCTGTTCTCTCGTCTTCGGTCTAAGGGATGCAGCTGCCCTAAATATTTAGAACAGGGTTCTAACCATTGGACAAAGTAAGCGTGTATGCACTAGCGATAACCTTTGTGACCCCAGAGTAGTCTGAACAAAGGGATCCTAACCAAACAAACATAAACAACATTGTATTTTAGTTATGTTGATTCCATAACTGTAGCGTTGCTGTTTTAACTAAAATATATGTGTGTATGCTCATTGCACAGTTCAAACTTTACCCTTTCCATTGATAGATAACAACAGGTTGTTACTTTACCCTTTCCACTGATAGATAACAACAGGTTGTTACTTTACCCTTTCCACTGATAGATAACAACAGGTTGTTATTTTACCCTTTCCACTGATAGATAACAACAGGTTGTTATTTTACCCTTTCCACTGATAGATAACAACAGGTTGTTACTTTACCCTTTCCACTGATATATAACAACAGGTTGTTACTTTACCCTTTCCACTGATATATAACAACAGGTTGTTACTTTACCCTTTCCATTGATAGATAACAACAGGTTGTTACTTTACCCTTTCCATTGATAGATAACAACAGGTTGTTACTTTACCCTTTCCATTGATAGATAACAACAGGTTGTTACTTTACCCTTTCCACTGATAGATAACAACAGGTTGTTACTTTACCCTTTCCACTGATAGATAACAACAGGTTGTTACTTTACCCTTTCCACTGATATATAACAACAGGTTGTTACTTTACCCTTTCCACTGATAGATAACAACAGGTTGTTACTTTACCCTTTCCACTGATATATAACAACAGGTTGTTACTTTACCCTTTCCACTGATTATAACAAATGGTTGTTACTTTACCCTTTCCACTGATAGTATAACAACAGGTTGTTACTTTACCCTTTCCACTGATATATAACAACAGGTTGTTACTTTACCCTTTCCACTGATATAAAACAATGGTTGTTACTTTACCCTTTCCACTGATATATAACAACAGGTTGTTACTTTACCCTTTCCATGATGTATAACAATTGGTTGTTACTTTACCCTTTCCACTGATGTATAACAACAGGTTGTTACTTTACCCTTTCCACTGATATATAACAACAGGTTGTTACTTTACCCTTTCCACTGATCTATAACAATGGTTGTTACTTTACCCTTTCCACTGATGTATAACAACAGGTTGTTACTTTACCCTTTCCACTGATGTATAACAATTGGTTGTTACTTTACCCTTTCCACTGATTATAACAACAGGTTGTTACTTTACCCTTTCCACTGATGTATAACAATGGTTGTTACTTTACCCTTTCCATTAATGATAACAATTGGTTGTTACTTTACCCTTTCCACTGATCTATAACAAATGGTTGTTACTTTACCCTTTCCACTGATGTATAACAACGGTTGTTACTTTACCCTTTCCACTGATGTATAACAATTGGTTGTTACTTTTATACTTGGGGATGTAAAATAAAATCAGAAAGTGCGAAAAATTGCACGTCTGCAAAGGCTGTAAGCATGTGGCGGCAGGGAAGTGATGTTGCGCTGCCACACCTGTCCTGAAAGAATTAAGACAACAGGCTTGGGACGGCTTTAGAAACAGTACCAAGAACCTTAGTTCATTTGTTCAAACACAAAATAGTCAAAAAGACAATAGGCTTGGGATGGCTTTAGAAATAGTACCAAGAACCCTAGTTCATATGTTCAAACACAAAATATTCAACTTTTCAGGACTGATTATGTCAAAACATTCAAAATCTGTGTGTATGTATCAATATATTAGTGTTGTTTCAACATTTCATCGACTAGGGGGGGGGGGGGGGGGGGGAGGAGAGAGGAGAGAGAGAGAGAGAGAGAGAGAGAAGGAGAGGAAGAGACAGCGAGACAAAGAGAATGTGCATGTGTGTATGTGTGAGGGAGGGAGAGTGAGTGAGAGAGCGAGAGAGAGAGAGAGAGAGAGAGAGAGGGGAGGGGTGAGTGAGTGTGTGTGTGTGTGTGTGTTGTGGGCAAGTGTGCCTAGTAGCTGAGATCTATTTCAAACAAAATGGTCAGTACTAGAAGAGTTAGTATTGGAACTGTTCGTCTTTCATGTTTTAAATGAAATAAGAGTAGGGTAGATTCAGAGAGAGAGATACACAAGTAGATAGATTGATATAGTCAGAGACAGAAACATGCACAGACTGATTTATATATTTGACATATGTAGGTAATTATAGACAGACACAGACTGATTTATATATAGACATACATAGGTAATTATAGACAGACACAGACTGGTTTGTGTATAGACATACATAGGTAATTATAGACAGAACAACAGGCTGGGAAAATGTCTGTATTAGACATACATAAATAATCATAGACAGACACAGACTGATCTGTATATAGACATACTAGGAAATTATAGACAGATACAGATATGGATTGGTATAGATATCTTGAAAGCACTTACGTCAGTCTCACATGGACCACATTTTCACGATTGACTTTCTCTTCCTCAGGGGTAGGAGATGGATATTATATATATATTGCGTGTGTGACAGACAACATATGACGGTATATATGGTGAAGTGGATGTGACACTGACAGACACATGTTGGCATCCTTCTCAATGCAGCAACACAATGCACAACACCACAGTCTCTACTTCTGGTGATAAGCAAAAATAATATGCCAGACAACAACTTTTTCATACTCTGAGAGAGAGAGAGAGAGAGAGAGAGAGAGAGAGAGAGAGAGAGACAGAGAAGAGAGAGAGAGAGAAGAGAGAGAGAGAGAGAGAGAGAGAAAGACAGACAGACAGAAGCAGAGAGAGGGTGACAAGAGTGAGAAAGACAGACAGAGACAAAGAAAGTGGTGTGTGTGTGTGTGTGTGTGGTGTATGTGTGTGTGTGTGTGTGTGTGTGTGTGTGTGTGTGTAAGTGGGTGCGCACATGCAGCGTGTGTACACATGCGTGTGCATGCGTGCATTTCCCTCTCTATGTCATTTTCCTACTGACCAAACTATAAGTATACATAATTACGTACTCATTCCTGGTTCGTGCATCATGTCTGATAAAAACAAACAAAGACGGAGCATGGTGCTGCCCTCTACAGGGGAAGAATGTCTCTGAAATGGAGGATGGAGGGGGGAGGTGAAGGGATGAAGGAGAAAGATGGGAAGGGGGAGAGGGTCACTGGGAAGCAATACTGAAAAAAGAAAAAGAAAAGGATTTCCACTACCATCTACAAATTATCAAAGGAGGATTTTATTTTCTTTTCATAAACCCATATCTTCCAAAAATAAGAAACATATCTTTAAAAAAAAAAAAAAGCTAAAGAGCAATACAGAAAGAAAGAATAAGAAAAACAAAAGAGGAAAAGACATTGTAACATGAATCATTTTC
>CM065745.1:4452169-4484669 GCA_033310375.1 Conus canariensis
TGCCACATACAGACACAGGCACTTGGCATGCCACACACAATTTAAATGAACAGGAAAAAACACTTCACTGAAAATCTTAAGGCGTGTGTGTGTGTGTGTGTTGTGGTGTGTGTGTGTGTGTGTGTGTGTTTTGTGTGTGTGCGTGCGTGCGTGTGTGCACGCGTGCATGTCTGTGAGTGTATGTGTGTGTGTGTGTGTGAGTGGATGTGTGTGTGTGTGTGTGTGTGTGTGTGTGTGTGTGTGTGTGTGTGTGTGTGTGTGGTGTGTGCGCGTGCGTGTGTGCATGCGTGCATGTGTGTGTGGTGTGTGTGTGTGTGTGTGGTGTGTGTGTGTGTGTGGTCTCTGTGTGTGTGTGTGTGCGTGTGTTTGAGTGTGTGTGCATGTTTCAGTGTGTGTGAGTGTGTGTGTGTGTGTGTCTGTGTGTGTGTGTGTCTGTGTGTGTGCATGTGCGTTGTGCATGTGCGTGCACATGTTGTGTGTGTGTGTGTGTGTGTGTGTGTGTGTGTGTGGTGTGTGTGTGGTGGATGTGTGTGTGTGTGTGTGTGTGTGCGTGTGTGATGCGTGTGAGTGATGTGTGTGAGTGTATGTGTGTGTGTGTTGTGTGTGTGTGTGTGTGTGTGTGTGTGTGTGTGTGTGAGTGCGTGTGCGTGTGTGCGTGTTTCAGTGTGTGTGTGTGTGTGTGTGTGTGTGTGTGTGTGTGTGTGTGTGTGTGTGTGTGTGCATGTGCGTTGTGCATGTGCGTGCACATGTGTGTGTGTGTGTGTGTGTGTGTGTGTGTGTGTTGTGTGTGTGTGTGTGTGTGTGTGTGTGTGTGTGGTGCGTGCATGCACACGTGTATGTGCGTCTTTCAGACAAAACTTAAAGCAAACAGACACATTTAAAACAGGAAAAAATAATCTTCAAACGATAATAGCAATCACGGTGAATGTAAACAGAGGGAGTGGTAATGGGTGGGTGGGTTGGAGGTGGGGGAAGGGGGTAGTAGTATCAATGTGAATTAAAAGAGAATGGCGGGTTCAAGGGGAAGGGCGTAATCTGTTACATTTTCCTCGACAAATCACAGCAAAAACGACTAAAACATACTGCAAGCTCTGGAAAAAAAAAAGAAAAAAAGAAAAATCAGTAGTAACTCAACATACACACCAAATGCTGGAAACCATGAAATACCACAGGAAACGTAACAGCAGTATCAATGAACACAGGAAGCCAAAGAACGTCACAGCTGTGAACAATATGCAACAACAATTTAATACCACAGGAAACATAACAGCCGTATCAATGAACACTGGAAGACACGTCACAGCCATAACAGTATGCAACAACAATTTAATACCACAGAAACATAACAGCTGTCTCAATGAACACTGGAAGCCACAAAACGTCACAGCTGTGAACAATATGCAACAACAACGAAAAGCGAACATCTCAAGATGCCAGATGTCCTCCGCACAGAAAATCCTGCAGCACAGCCAAAAAGAAAAGTCTACAACACTAACGTCACTGCAACCACACAACAATCAATTGGGCCGGGGACACAAGCAGGCCACACCGTTGTCCGAGCACTGAACACTGCAAAAGAAAGGGAGGAAAAAAAAAAAAAAGAACTGAGGAGCCTAAGAAGACATCTCCAGAATCTGACAACATCGATTGGTTTGCTCACTGAAGCGCGGTATGGCCGGCCCCGCCCACCAGTCTCCACCGTCCGCGTCTCGTGGGTGAAAGCACGCCCTCTCTACCCAAGACCCCCCCCCCTTTCCCCCCTCTCTCTTCAGATCTTGCTTGCTTCTGTCTTTTTCTTTGTCTGGAAATTATCTCTCTGGGTCCCTGTCAGACTGATCCCGGAGTAGTGTCCCTTGCCTGTATGATTATGCCTTGGTCTGTATCAGACTGATCCCGGAGTAGTGTCCCTTGCCTGTATGATTATGCCTTGGTCTGTATCACACTGACCCCTAAGTAGTGTCCCTTGCCTGTATGATGATGCCTTGGTCTGTATCACACTGAGCCCTAAGTAGTGTCCCTTGACTGTACGATTATACCTTGGTCTGTATCACACTGACCCCAGTGTCCCTTGCCAGTATGATGATGCCTTGGTCTGTATCACACTGACCCCAGTGTCCCTTGCCTGCACGATGATGCCTTGGTCTGTATCACACTGACCCCAGTGTTCCTTGACTGTATGATTATGCCTTGGTCTGTATCACACTGACCCCAGTGTTCCTTGCCTGTATGATTATGCCTTGGTCTGTATCACACTGACCCCAGTGTCCCTTGACTGTATGATTATGCCTTGGTCTGTATCACACTGACCCCAGTGTCCCTTGCCTGTATGATTATGCCTTGGTCTGTATCACACTGACCCCAGTGTCCCTTGACTGTACGATTATGCCTTGGTCTGTATCACACTGACCCCTAAGTAGTGTCCCTTGACTGTGTGATTATGCCTTGGTCTGTATCACACTGATCCCTAAGTAGTGTCCCTTGACTGTATGATTATACCTTGGTCTGTATCACACTGACCCCTAAGTAGTGTCCCTTGACTGTATAATCATGCCTTGGTCTGTATCAGCATTAAAAAAAAAACTTGAAAAAAAGTGTTATGTAAAATGTGTGCTATGTAAAATGGAAAAGATAAACAATGATATTTCCTGGGGAAAAAGGTACTTCTCCACATTCACAAAATAAATTATATCAAACAAATCGCTGTAAATTACAAGTGTACACCAAATTATTGCATAAACATTGTTGTAGATGCTATGACGGTAATAAGAACAACATCATCAAGTGAAATTCGATTGAACATTTTCCTTTTTTATCTTGATAAAAGCTGTCACGTACAAACTTTCTGGAAAGCAGTCAAGCTTTCATTTACTTTGTGAAATATGCAGAAATCTTTTTGGTCTTACTATCAACTGTACTATTGACATTCTGGTAGTGGATAACCACTGAAAAGAAACAGTACTTGATTTAATTATTACAAAGACCTACATCTGTAAATGGAATCCTGAAAACTTTTGAGCCAAATGTTACTGTTCTTCAAAGTATGATGAGCCAAATGTTCCTGTTCTTCAAAGTAAGATGAGCCAAATGTTCCTGTTCTTCAAAGTATGATGAGCCAAATGTTCCTGTTCTTCAAAGTATGATGAGCAGCTGGTCTAAAAATCAAATTGCAAAATGTCAAAGCTTAAACAAAAAAAAAAGAAAAAGAAAAGAAAAAAAAAAAAAAGCCGTATAGTACAACTGTACATCCACGTTTTTGGGTTGTTTTTTTTTTTTTCAGACTGACATACAGGCTTGTCTGAAACTGCTACTGGTCTATTTTTCGGCAAAAATGACTGTTTTCTTTTGCTTTTTTTTGTGCTTTTTTAAACAGAGGATCCGTATTAGTCAATTTCCAAACTTTTGTACATGTGAGGGCATCCATCTTCCAAATGTTCGTAAAAGTTGGGAGGAAGAGGGGGTTCAAAAGAATGAGGGGGGTGGGGGTGGGGGGGGGGGGGGGTGTGTGTGTTGCTCATTGTCATCTACCATCATGCAGCAGAGTGTAGAGGGATTCCTGATCTTGATGTTACTACGGTAACAATGGGTCCTCTCCAATCCAGCAGAGTGTAGAGGGATTTCTAATCTTGATGTTACTACGGTAACAATGGGTCCTCCCTGACCCAAGTCACTTAGAAACCGGCTTCATCAGCCAACTTTAGAACAAATTCACGCCCTCATGACATGTTTTTTTTTTTCTTTTAAGACATTTCAGGGTGGGTCTATGGTGGCTGTTAGTGTTTCTATGTAATGGTGTGTTGTTGAAGAAACAGACAGGTGGGTCTATACTGGCTGCTAGTGTTCCTGTGTAATGGTGTGTTGAAGAAACAGACAGGTGGGTCTATACTGGCTGCTAGTGTTCCTGTGTAATGGTGTGTTGAAGAAACAGACAGGTGGGTCTATACTGGCTGCTAGTGTTCCTGTGTAATGGTGTGTTGTTGAAGAAACAGACAGGTGGGTCTATACTGGCTGTTAGTGTTCCTGTGTAATGGTGTGTTGAAGAAACAGACAGGTGGGTCTATACTGGCTGTTAGTGTTCCTGTGTAATGGTGTGTTGAAGAAACAGACAGGTGGGTCTATCGTGGCTGCTAGTGTTCCTGTGTAATGGTGTGTTGAAGAAACAGACAGGTGGGTCTATCGTGGCTGTTAGTGTTCCTGTGTAATGGTGTGTTGAAGAAACAGACAGGTGGGTCTATCGTGGCTGCTAGTGTTCCTGTGTAATGGTGTGTTGAAGAAACAGACAGGTGGGTCTATCGTGGCTGCTAGTGTTCCTGTGTAATGGTGTGTTGAAGAAACAGACAGGTGGGTCTATCGTGGCTGCTAGTGTTCCTGTGTAATGGTGTGTTGAAGAAACAGACAGGTGGGTCTATACTGGCTGCTAGTGTTCCTGTGTAATGGTGTGTTGAAGAAACAGACAGGTGGGTCTATACTGGCTGCTAGTGTTCGTTGAATGGTGTGTTGAAGAAACAGACAGGTGGGTCTATCGTTGCAGCTGTTGTTCCTATGTAATGGTGTGTTGTTGAAGAAGCAGACACTGCTAGATGCTATTTCCTAAACCAGAGACAACACCATGGTTAATCTCCTAAAGAGCTATCACTGCTCTATGACATCGCCTGACATGTCCTCTCCTGACATGACAGGCCGGCCATACAACGCTCAGCGTAAGCAAACCATCCAGGACAACAGCAATCTGTGGTACGTCTCACCCATGTACTGCCCTCTCAGACCGCTGTGGTAATGGAAGCGAAACATGGCTGTGGAGAAAAGACCAACACTCTGGGTCATCCACTCTCTACAAATAGCGGGCATGTCAACCACTCTCCCATCATCCACTCCTGCACAAGTCACGCTCCTATCATCTGCCCCACAACTGGTCAACCACTCTCCCACCATCCACTCCTGCACAAGTCACGCTCCTATCATCTGCCCCACAACTGGTCAACCACTCTCCCACCATCCACTCCTGCACAGAAGTCAAAGCCTCCACTGTCATCCACTCCTTTAAAAGTCAAATACTCTCCTACTACCTGCTCTTTCAAGTCAAATACTTTACTATCATCCACTCTTGTACAAATCAAACACTCTCTGTCATCCATTCCTATAAAGTCAAATACTCTATCATCCACTCCTGTGAAATCAAATAAGCTTAAACATTTCCCTGTCCTCCATTCCTCTATATGTCAAACATTTCACTGTCCTCCATTCCTCTATATGTCAAACATTTCACTGTCCTCCATTCTCTTCATGTCAAACATTTCCTGTCCTCCATTCTCTTCATGTCAAACATTTCACTGTCCTCCATTCTCTTCATGTCAAACATTTCCTGTCCTCCATTCCTCTTATGTCAAACATTTCACTGTCCTCCATTCTCTTCATGTCAAACATTTCACTGTCCTCCATTCTCTTCATGTCAAACATTTCACTGTCCCTCCATTCTCTTCATGTCAAACATTTCACTGTCCTCCATTCTCTTCATGTCAAACATTTCCCTGTCCTCCATTCTCTTCATGTCAAACATTTCACTGTCCTCCATTCCTCTATATGTCAAACATTTCACTGTCCTCCATTCTCTTCATGTCAAACATTTCACTGTCCTCCATTCTCTTCATGTCAAACATTTCACTGTCCTCCATTCTCTTCATGTCAAACATTTCCCTGTCCTCCATTCCTCTACACGTCAAACATTTCCCTGTCATCCATTCCTCTATATGTCAAACATTTCCCTGTCCTCCATTCCTCTATATGTCAAACATTTCCCTGTCCTCCATTCTCTTCAATGTCAAACATTTCACTGTCCTCCATTCCTCTATATGTCAAACATTTCACTGTCCTCCATTCTCTTATGTCAAACATTTCACTGTCCTCCATTCCTCTATCATGTCAAACATTTCCCTGTCCTCCATTCCTCTATATGTCAAACATTTCACTGTCCTCCATTCCTCTATATGTCAAACATTTCCCTGTCATCCATTCCTCTACACAGTCAAACATTTCACTGTCACTCCATTCCTCTATAGTCAAACATTTCACTGTCTCCATTCCTCTTATGTCAAACATTTCCCTGTCCTCCATTCCTCTATATGTCAAACATTTCCCTGTCCTCCATTCCTCTATATGTCAAACATTTCCCTGTCATCCATTCCTCTATATGTCAAACATTTCCCTGTCATCCCATTCTCCTCTACATCGTCAAACATTTCCCTGTCCTCCATTCCTCTATATGTCAAACATTTCCCTGTCATCCATTCCTCTGTATGTCAAACATTTCCCTGTCCTCCATTCCTCTATATGTCAAACATTTCCCTGTCCTCCATTCCTCTAATGTCAAACATTTCCCTGTCTCATTCCATATTCACATTCCTTCATATATGTCAAACATTTCCCTGTCATCCATTCCTCTGTATGTCAAACATTTCCCTGTCCTCCATTCCTCTACACGTCAAACATTTCCCTGTCATCCATTCCTCTATATGTCAAACATTTCCCTGTCATCCATTCCTCTATATGTCAAACATTTCCCTGTCATCCATTCCTCTACACGTCAAACATTTCCCTGTCCATCCATTCCTCTATATGTCAAACATTTCCCTGCCCTCCATTCCTTCAACTTTCCCTATCATTCCAATACAAACATTTCCCTGTCATCCTATTCCTCTACACGTCAAACATTTCCCTGTCCTCCATTCCTCTATATGTCAAACATTTCCCTGTCCTCCATTCCTCTATATGTCAAACATTTCCCTGTCATCCATTCCTCTATAATTGTCAACATACATTTCCCTGTCATCCATTCCTCTACACGTCAAACATTTCCTGTCCTCCATTCCTCTATATGTCAAACATTTCCCTGTCCTCCATTCCTCTATATGTCAAACATTTCCCTGTCATCCATTCCTCTACATGTCAAACATTTCCTGTCATCCACAAACTATCCCTTATGTCAACAAACATTTCCACTGTCCTACATCCTAGTCAAACATCACGCCCATCCTATATGCACACATTCCGTCTCCATCCCACACAAACACCTGTCATCCATGCACAGCAACACAAATCCTGTCACCCACCCACTACATCCACACACATGACAAACACGCACACACAACAATGCAAACACCGCACCACATCCACACTCAAACATATCAAATACATCTGTCTTAACATTCACATACAACATGAAAACACACAACACAGTCACACCAACAACAAAAAAGCATTCTGTCTATCAGTTCACACTACACATGAAAACACAGACACACACACCACACTCAAACATGATCAAAATACATTCTTGTCTTATCAGTTCACGATACAACACAGAAAACACAGACACACAGTCCACACTCAAACATGATCAAAATACATTCTTGTCTTATCAGTTCACGATACAACATAGAAAACACAGACACACACAGTCCACACTCAAACATGATCAAAATACATTCTTGTCTTATCAGTTCACGATACAACATTGAAAACACAGACACACACAGTCCACACTCAAACATGATCAAAATACATTCTTGTCTTATCAGTTCACGATACAACACATGAAAACACAGACACACACAGTCCACACTCAAACATGATCAAAATACATTCTTGTCTTATCAGTTCATGATACAACATGAAAACACAGACACACACAGTCCACACTCAAACATGATCAAAATACATTCTTGTCTTATCAGTTCATGATACAACATGAAAACACAGACACACACAGTCCACACTCAAACATGATCAAAATACATTCTTGTCTTATCAGTTCACGATACAACACAGAAAACACAGACACACACAGTCCACACTCAAACATGATCAAAATACATTCTTGTCTTATCAGTTCACGATACAACACAGAAAACACAGACACACACAGTCCACACTCAAACATGATCAAAATACATTCTTGTCTTATCAGTTCACGATACAACATTGAAAACACAGACACACACAGTCCACACTCAAACATGATCAAAATACATTCTTGTCTTATCAGTTCACGATACAACTTTGAAAACACAGACACACACAGTCCACACTCAAACATGATCAAAATACATTCTTGTCTTATCAGTTCACGATACAACATGAAAACACAGACACACACAGTCCACACTCAAACATGATCAAAATACATTCTTGTCTTATCAGTTCACGATACAACATAGAAAACACAGACACAACAGTCCACACTCAAACATGATTCAAATTCATTCTTGTCTTATCAGTTCACGACACAACAACACCACACTAAACAACATACGACACACACACAGTCCATCACTCAAACATGATTCAAATTCATTCTTGTCTTATCAGTTCACGGCACAACACCACACTAAACACAGACACACACAGTCCACACTCAAACATGATTCAAATTCATTCTTGTCTTATCAGTTCACGACACAACACCACACTAAACACAGACACACAGAGTCCACTTCTTTCTTTTTTTTTTTTTTTTGCTGTCCCAGCCTCTGCGCCACCTCAGAGGCAGTGCACCCACGCCGCTCATTCCGACACCCCATCCACAGCCACAGCCCGGTCGGCCCCGCTGCAGCCCCGGCACCGGCAATCCACAGGGAGCAGTCAATGTCAAGCCGTCAAGAGGCAACCCACCGGAGGAGACACTGCACTGCTGCCGAGTCACTTCGGTGGTGTTCAGTGGCGCCTGTTCTGATCTAACATACGCAGGACACCACCTACTAAACCCCCTACTGACAACAATAATTGCTTAGTCGCGGAGCCGGCGTGAGTGAGCTCTCCCTCCGGAGGGCGCCACCATGTCTGTCCAACGACAGCTCGCATGGACTCGCCGATACCGGTGACCCCGACAGAACCAAACCAAGGCCACAGACGTGGAGAGGACATCGAAATTGAGGTCACCATGAGAGCAGGGCATGAAGGGCCACAGAATTTGAGACATTTTTTTTTATACTGATCGATGAGAATGAGGATGATTAAGATGATGCTACGGATTTCCATTTCGGTCTGAGACTACATGACAGGGCTGTACTCTACGCTTCCTTTCATAATATATCCCGGCGTCAACCAGGCCCGAGAGATACAGGCACCTGCAGTGTTGGTCAGGAAATTTGAGCAACACTCTCAGAAATGCATCCATTAAGTGGATGAAACTCGACTGTGTGGTCCCAGTCTTCCCAACTGAGTCCGCAGCAACTCAACTCTGGGTAGGAGCCGGTCGGGGCAGGAAAACCCACATGACTTCTGATGGGATTCGAACCCACGACCTCCCAGCCAGGAGTCCGCGACACTGACCACTTCGCCACGGTGGCTGGTCAGTCCACTTCTTTCTCATCTTTCCCCAGAAATCCACATGAAAGGAAAAAGACAAGACAAACTAAAATCTTATATCTGGGCATGCAGCGTACATTGGAACCATGTGCACATACGCATGTACACACACATACACACACACACATACACACACAGATAGTGATACAGAGACACACACACACACATACAGAGACAGAGAGAGAGACACACACACACATACACACAGATAGTGATACAGGGAGACACACACACACATACATCCAGAGACAGAGAGAGAGAGAGGCGCGCGCACACACATACACACACACACACACACACACAAATTTATCTGAGGTCAAACAAATAAAACGAAACAAGATAACACTTTCTGACATCATCAGTCTTCCTTCTCACAGGAAAACAGAAGGAACACTACATGTGGCGTCTCCGTACTGTTCATTCATAACTCGACAACAATTTCACTAGCAGACTTGCTTCCCACACAAAGGTAATAATGTAAACTGTCACTATAATGGTCCCTGACATCTCAATGAATTGTATGATAACCCCTGTCAACTTCACACACAAAGATAAAACCATGTAAACTGTCACTATACGGTCCCTGACATCTCAATGAATTGTATGATAACCCCTGTCAACTTCACACACAAAGATAAAACCATGTAAACTGTCACTATACAGTCCCTGACATCTCAATGAATTGTATGATAACCCCTGTCAACTTCACACACAAAGATAAAACCATGTAAACTGTCACTATACGGTCCCTGACATCTCAATGAATTGTATGATAACCCCTGTCAACTTTCCACACCATCACCAAAGACCATCAACGTCAGCATGACATACACATCAAGAGCAATCAACAAAATAATTAATATCAAGTAACAACAACAAAAAGACATTAACAATGAATAATAAATATTATATAACAACAACAACAAAGACATCAAAAATGAATAATAAATATCAAGTAACAACAACAACAAAGACATCAACAATAAATAATCAATATCAAGTAACAACAACAACAAAGACATCAACAATGAATAATGAAATAAACAGACAAGATAAAAGGATCGTTAGTTGCAAGGAATCCATCTCCCAATAACGCAAAAAGCAAGTGATAATAAAGAAATGGGAGGGAAAAAAAGGCAGGAAATAAATTTCGCACATGTAAACACACTCACACACACAAACATATGTTACTTTCACACACACAAACATATGTTAATTTTCAATCACTATCCACCCTGCAACCTAACCCCCCGACCCCGACCCCCACTCAAAGAGAAAACGGCCATTACCCATCGAGTCGTGTCCAGACAGCAAGGCGGGCGGGGGCTGCACTATGTGCGTGTTAGACTTGGGCCGTGAAATGAAGTCCGAACCAGGCCCTCCTGGGCCCATCTGCATCATGGCGGCACCCGGCATGATCATGGTCTCCCGGCCCAGGTGGCTGCCAGGCCTTCCCATCATGCCCTGGGGCAGGCGCACCTGGCCCATCTGCACGTTGGGGGCAGGGGCGTAGGGGCCTTGGATACGCACCGGAGTGTTGCTGTTGCCTTGAAAGGTTAGAGACAGACACGGCGCCAGGGTCAGGGTCAGGGTGCACGTCTAGGAGGGGGGAGGGGATGGGGAGGGAGGGAGGCGGGGGGGGAGGGGGGGGGTGTTCACAGAGAGATGTCAGCAGGGCTGGACAAAGTCAGTCACAGGTCTGCTGCCACCTGCCAGTTAAATGCAGGTGGCCCAGCGGATTTCAGTCCTGAACAGCCTGCCGGTCAATTAACCCATAGAGTGCCTATAAGCCGTCAGCTGATGGCGCAGTAAAAATGCTTTCCCAGTGCCTACGGGCGTCCACTGACGTCATGCATTTTTCTTGAATCAGAATTTTCATTCGTTACTATTTCTATCAACGGACTCAAATAGAGTGTGCGTAGTAAGCCTTATATGTGTGTAGTATTAAAATGATATGCAAATGACCACATGTGATGATAATGACCATTTATTCTCATCACTGACTGGATGACCAGCCAGCACTTCGTCTCGCTTGCAAAGATGGCGGCGCAACCTTCGACAAGCGTAGCGACCAAATCAACCTATTCACACAGCTGAGCAGGCTCTGCTAATCATTTTTGACAAAGATAGTAATCTTTTATTCAACGACTCACTTGAGCATGAAGGTGAGGTGATGATAGTGATGGAATTGCCGACCATATTCGTCAGTTATTGAGTCAGGCTGTGCGATCTCTGAGTGGTTCAGCTGACTGGTTACCAGCGTCGAACGAGCTAGCCTAGTGTGTACTCTGCACTGTGTGCCAGTGGCCAGTGACGTGATAGTCAGCGCGAGAGGGGAGTGCGGCCTGCTCGCGGCATGACATGGGGCAGGGGAAAGGTAGGGGAAGAGGAGGAGTGAAAGAGAGGGTTGAAGTCCAGCAAGGGGCGTGGTGGGGGGATGGGGGGCGTGGTCATGGACTGATCTGTCTGC
Organism: Conus canariensis; assembly: GCA_033310375.1. Taxonomy (NCBI): domain Eukaryota; kingdom Metazoa; phylum Mollusca; class Gastropoda; order Neogastropoda; family Conidae; genus Conus; species Conus canariensis. The sequence continues at coordinate 4,464,000 of CM065745.1, forward strand.
ATGAAGTGTGAGCGTCTTGAAAGACTTCTAAACTGTTTTACTTTCATTTACAGGTGTAGTGTGACAATACAAACTTTATTTTCAACTTTTTTGCTTTGTGTTCTTTTTTTGAATGTGAAGCTGTAGTGGTAAATACATCATATGTTTTTGATCATGCAAAAAAATCTATCCAAATCTAAATGCCTAAATATTTTTTTTATTATCAAAATTAAAATAAAAGCCCAGATTCAAAATCTTCATTCAATTTCCTTCAAAAATTATATATATTTCATTTTTATATCTTTTATAGTTTCTGAGCTAGAACTTTTTGTTAATTATTACCCCCAAATCATTAGATTTCCCTGGCACTGGGAAAGCCTTTGTAATTTTCTCTGGCAGTCAAGGGGTTAAAGAACCTGCAGTCGGCACTGATTCTCTGACATACTGTTCAATGTTTAGCATATGTACAGCGTGAACAGTACATTCTCTGACAATTTTGAGAACTTGGAGCTACACTTTTACTCTGAAATGGCTGCCGACTTCTTCATTTCACTTGCAGTGCGTGAAGCGGATACAGTCAGAACAACCCTGTGGCTTCATGGCCAACGTTATTTTTGAAAGGACAGTATCCTCTACGTCATCACAGTGGTGCATTTATCTGACAGCTCAGCTGCTATGCCATCTCTGTTGTTGGTTGACACTAAAGTTTTCACTCCCATTTAATAGAACAAAAATGTTCCTACAATCATAAAAATCAACGTTTCAAAGTAGTGAGTAAGCGAGGGGTGAGGTGGGTGGGGGTCAAAAAGAAATCAAAACCTCTCCAGCCCTGCTTTGGTATGGCTAAGATGACACCTCAGGATGAAGGGAGGGAGCCATGTGGGGCTGGGGAGTGGAGCATGGCCCTGTGATGCTAAAACCTGACCACCTCAGGATGAAGGGAGGCAGCCATGTGGGGCTGGGGTGTGGAGCATGGCTCTGAGATGCTAAAACCTAAATGCTGGAACCTACAGTGCTTTTTCAGTGTTCTTGTCTCCTTTTTATACCCCCACGGAATGAGAAAACCAAAAACAAAGGCCTTCTCATTCCCAGAATCTAGGCAATTCCTTTTCACGGGCAAGAACAGTTCACAAATAAAATCACACATTTAGGGAACAAACCCTGGAAAAAAAAATGACTCAGTCCAAATGCCTTGTCACATGAAAGGTCATGAACTTTTTGCACTGTGTCACTTTCCTCTTCTTTCAAAAGTCATGTTCAGGTCCAGATATTAAAAACCAAGACAAAAAAATCCATATTAAAACTCCTTTCAAAATGATCTGCCTCAAAGCCTGTTTGTCTTCTCAGCAGACATCTTATTTTAACAAGTTTTCAAATCTTTCGCTGTCACCTGAGACAATTCTACTGCTTGTTTCGTAAAGATGCATTGCCGATGAAAGGTTATGCGATTAATTCACTACATCAGTAACATCATGAATCTGAAAAATGTTTTTACAAATCAAAAGACCAAAGTCGAAAACAAAACTTAAGGGTGGAGCACTATGACCCATAACCCCCAAATCAGTACCCTGTGCACGCTAAATAAGACAAACCACAAGATCAATGCACGATTACCCAAGGACCAGGCAGAGACCACAACCTGATGTCCTTGAATTCAACACTGGGACTTTAAGGGGGAATGCAGTGATCCTACACTACACAATATAAAAGATCTCTAGGAGTTTGTTGTGAGGTCTTCACACTGAACACGTGTTTTCAGAAAAAGAGGAGGAATCTGTGGTGAGTGGTCAACCTATAAATACACCAAGACAGGTATGTTCCACAAAAATGGAGTCAATCTGAGGTTGGAGGTCAACCTATACACCAAGACAGGTATGTTCCTTCTGGGAATCAGAGGTGAGAGGTCAACCTATAAATACACCAAGACAGGAATGTTCCACAAAAACAGAGTCAATCTGAGGTTAGAGGTCAACCTATGAATACACCAAGACAGGTATGGTTCAGAAAAAGGAAGTGAGTCTGAGTTTGGAAGTCAACCTATAAATACACAAGGACAAGTATGTTCCTTCTGGGAGTCAGAGGTGAGAGGTCAACCTATAAACATACCGAGACAGGCATGTCCTGTAGAAATGGAGTCAGTCTTGAGAGGGAAGGGGAAGAGGGCAAAGAAGAGGGAGAATGAAGAATGGAGGAGGTGGAAGAGGAGGGGGGTAGCATTACTGAAGGATGCAGAGCACACAGAGACTAAAACGCTGCAGACAACTAGGTCTTGAGAGGCAAAGGCTTCTCTCCACACAGCCTTCACTGAGAGGCTCCACTCCACAAGGTCAGTTCAGTTTGTTTCATGTCATCATTGGGTTCATCGGTTTAGTTCTCACACAAGATCACAGGAAATCCTGCTAAAAAAAAAATATTTAAAAAAAATCAAACAGGTCATGTAAGTCATACAAAAACATTAGGAGGGAGATTTATCAGTATAAGAAACAGATACCCAAAACCCCCCAAAAAAACCCAAACAAACAAAACACCATTAAAACCACACCTCAAACAATTCCCTTTCTTCTCAACCATCCTCTCTCTCTTTCTCCCAGATAGTGTCATACTTATATATACACACACCCTGACCAACTGAATCCCAATCCCCCCCCACCCCCACCGCACTCCCCCTCCCACACACACACACACATGCATGAAAACTGGAATGCGCACAGCTATGCACATGCAGACCACCACCCTCCATTCCTCCACTCCCTCCCCCTCCCCCCCTCCACACCCACCAGGAGAGTGCTGACCGGGGCTGGCTGCGGCGGCAGGCGGCTGTTGAGTCTGTGGTGCCTGAGGGGGACGGTGGGGGCCACCGGCGGAGGGATGGAGCGGTAGTGGCCCCCTCCGGCCCGGCCCAGCGTGCCCCCCTGGTTGCCCTGGCGATACTGGGGAGGGGTGGGGGGCCGGGTGGTGGGGGCCTGACTGCCGGAACTGCTGCTGCTGACAGAGGGGCTGCGGCCAGTGCGTGGCGTGGTGTTCTGAGACTGGGGCTGTCGACACAGGGAAACATGATCCTGACATTGTTTCCTGCTATCGGCACAGGCAAACATGACCGTGACATTATTTCCTGCTGTCAACACAGGCAAACATGATTGTGACATAATTTCCTGCTATTGGCGCAGGTAAACATGATTGTGACATCATTTCCTGCCAATTGCAGCAAGCATGATCGTTGTGTAATTTCCTGGCAATTGTGGCAAAAATGATCGTAACATCATTTCCTGCTATCGGCGCAAGTAAACATGATCATGACATCATTTCCTGCTATCGGCGCAAGTAAACATGATCGTGACATCATTTCCTGCTATCGGCGCTAGTAAACATGATCATGACATCATTTCCTGCTATCGGCGCTAGTAAACATGATCGTGACATCATTTCCTGCTATCGGCGCAAGTAAACATGATCATGACATCATTTCCTGCTATCGGCGTTAGTAAACATGATCGTGACATAATTTCCTGCTATCGGCGCAAGTAAACACGATCGTGACATCATTTCCTGCTATCGGCGTTAGTAAACATGATCGTGACATAATTTCCTGCTATCGGCGCAAGTAAACATGATCGTGACATCATTTCCTGCTATCGGCGCATGTAAACATGATTGTAACATAATTTCCTGCTATCGGCGCAAGTAAACATGATCGTGACATCATTTCCTGTCAATTGTGGCAAACATGACTGTGACATCATTTCCTGCCAATTCTGAGACTGGGGCTGTGGGCACAGGGTTACCTAATCGTCACATCATTTCCTGCTATTGGAATGTTCTGAGACTGGGGCTGTGGGCACAGGGTTACCTAATCGTCACATCATTTCCTGCTATTGGAATGTTCTGAGACTGGGGCTGTGGGCACAGGGTTACCTGATCACCATATCATTTCCTGCCATCGGGGTGTTCTCTGACTGGGGCTGTCAGCACAGGGTTACCTGATCACCATATCATTTCCTGCTATTGGGGTGTTCTCTGACTGGGGCTGTGGGCACAGGGTTACCTGATCACCATATCATTTCCTGCTATTGGGGTGTTCTCAAACTGGGGCTGTCAGCACAGGGTTACCTGATCACCATATCATTTCCTGCTATTGGGGTGTTCTCTGACTGGGGCTGTGGGCACAGGGTTACCTGATCACCATATCATTTCCTTCTATTGGGGTTCCTTCTATTGGGGTGTTCTCTGACTGGGGCTGTGGGCACAGGGTTACCTGATCGTCACATCATTTCCTGCTATTGGGGTGTTCTCAAACTGGGGCTGTGGGCACAGGGTTACCTGATCACCATATCATTTCCTGCTATTGGGGTGCTCTCATACTGGGGCTGTGGGCACAGGGTTACCTGATCACCATATCATTTCCTGCTATTGGGGTGTTCTCAAACTGGGGCTGTCAGCACAGGGTTACCTGATCACATCATTTCCTGCTATTGGGGTGTTCTCAGACTGGAGCTGTGGGCACATTGAAACATGATCGTCACATCCTTTCCTGCCAATCAGGCATGCGGAATCACGGCGCATCCTTCACTTCCAAATTCTCTGAGAGTCATCTGGATGTTCAGGGGTCACACTTTACAGCCGCTAGAAAATGAATAAACTGCTGACGTAGACAGTGATGAAAAAATGACAGGCGATGATGATAATATCAACAGCAATTTATGTCTGCTGATGCAGACAGTGAAAACAAACAACAGGGGCAACTGTCTGTGATGATCTCAACATCAGCATGTGACTGCTGATGGCATCAGTGATAACAAGTGAGAGTGGCAATGATGATAACGATAGCATCATCAGCATAGTATGAATACTGACGTTGGCAGTGGTAATCCAACGACACAGCTGATATTATCATTATTATTATTAAGAGTACTAATACAGCACCTATCTTTGGCTAGAGAGCAAGCTCTAAGCGCTTTACAATCTACACTCTCATTTACACAACAGGCTGCCAACCTGCACTTCATTCAGTTGTCTCCCATGTCATCCAGTCAACATCGTTCCCTCAAGTTCCTTAATTCAATTTTTCACCCAGGGTGCATGTTTTGTGTTATGTGTTGGACCGGGTTCTGTGTTGGAGTTGGGATTTTAAGTGTGTGCAAGATGACATGCATAACACACTGAACCTTAGTTTTTTTTGCCTCATGCGAAGGACTTTTCAGGAAACCAAGTCAAAACCAATGTTAACTCGTGAAATGGACAAACACAGAGACCCGTTCACAGCAAATTACACCATTCCCCGGTTATGAAAATTTGAGAGATATGGACTGGTATGATTTTTTTTTTCTAAAGATTTTAAATAAATACATCAGTTTCAAAAGTTTGTCTAGCACTGAACACAGTTGGCCTCAATAAGCAACTTGTATGATCTGATGTTTTTTTCCCTGATTATCTGAAACCAGTTCCCAAATTTCATAAGTTCACCCGGAGCAACAAATTTCTGCAATGGCATAAATTGTTCTTCCATGTGGTACATATATATAAACAAATATTTCTCTGAATAAATACGTTTCTTGGTGGATGTCAAATGCAAAAGGCACAAATTCAAACCTCATCAACCCTACATACAAAGAGGGGGAACAACCGAACTACATTTTAATTTTTCAGAAATTTGGCAATTTTCAGCAGTACTTTTTATAACTCGTAACATCATTGTACAGCAGTACAGGACTGTCATCATATCAGCTTACCAAATACCCCTGACATCACTGTACAGCAGTGAGGACTGTCATCATATCATCTTACCAAATGCCTCTGACATCATTGTACAGTGGTGAGGATTGTCATCATATCATCTTACCAAATACCCCAGACATCATTGTACAGCAGTGAGGACTGTCATCATATCATCTTACCAAATGCCTCTGACATCATTGTACAGCGGTGAGGATTGTCATCATATCATCTTACCAAATACCCCTGACATCATTGTACAGCAGTACAGGACTGTCATCATATCACCTTACCAAATACCTCTGACATCATCATACAGCAGTGCAGGACCGTCATCATATCATCTTACCAAAAACCCTGACATCATTGTACAGCAGTACAGGACTGTCATCATATCATCTTACCAAATACCTCTGACATCATTGGACAGCAGTACAGGACTGTCATCATATCAGCTTACCAAAAACCCAACACAACCAACCAACCACTACAAACCTGACATCATTGTACAGCAGTACAGGACTGTCATCATACCATCTTACCAAAACCCCTGACATCATTGTACAGCAGTACAGGACTGTCTCATATCATCTGACCAAAAACCCCTGACATCATTGTACAGCAGTACAGGACTGTCATCATATCATCTTACCAAAAACCCCTAACATCATTGTACAGCAGTACAGGACTGTCATCATATCAGCTTACCCCAAAACCCTGACATCATTGTACAGCAGTACAGGACTGTCATCATATCATCTTACCCAAACCCTACATCACTGTACAGCAGTACAGGACTGTCATCATATCATCTTACCAAATACCTCTAACATCATGGACAGCAGTACAGGACTGTCATCATCACTACAAAAACCCCTGACATCATTGTACAGCAGTACAGGACTGTCATCATATCAGCTTACCAAACCCCTGACATCATTGTACAGCAGTACAGGACTGTCATCATACTAAGTTACCCCTGACATCATTGTACAGCAGTACAGAACTGTCAGCATGCTAAGTTACCAAATGCCCCTGATATCATTGTACAGCTGTACAGGACTGTCATCATACTAAGTTTAAAATATCCTTGTATAAAACCAACAGGCGGTCTCATACCTTTTCTTATTTAATAAATCAAACATTTCCCCCGTTACGCCTGCTTCTCCGAACTTTACATATGTACTAACTGAATCATAATGATTTTCACCTCTTCTAACGTCCAAAGAAAAACAACATTTTCCACCTCCTGCTTGCTTCTCAGAACTGTACATATGTACTGACTGAATCACTTCAACCTTTTCTAATGTTCAAAGAAAAACAAAGGCTTTGTCTTTGGAATCAACACAGAAAACAGGTCAAGCGTCTGTAAATATCAACATATCTGACATAGACAGACAGACACAGAGTGACAAATTTGGACAGACTTGCAAGCGTCTCCCCCCCCCCCCCCCTCCCCCACCCCACCCCCTCACACACACACACTCCCCACCTCCCCCTGCACTTCCTTCTCACTCCCCCCCCCCTCCCCTGACATCTTGATCCAAGCATTCAATGAGAAATGTTCCTCACCCTCAACCCCGTGACCTATGTCATCCAGGCTGGAGTAGTCGATGGCTTTGCGTGTGTACTTGATGGGCCGCTCGGTCTGCTCAGGGAAGAGAATGCCACTCTTGACGCCCAGTGGTCGAGAGGCTGTGCGATTGGTGGTGAGGACTCCGATCTCCCTCCTGGCTACCTTCTCCTTGTGAATCATGACAATCTGGAGCACAACACTGTCACCTGTCAGTATATATCTGTTGACACAGTGAATCATGACAATCTGGAGCACAACACTGTCACCTGTCAGTACATATCTGTTGACACAGTGAATCATGACAATCTGGAGCACAATACTGTCACCTGTCAGTATATATCTGTTGACACAGTGAATCATGACAATCTGGTGCACAACACTGTCACCTGTCAGTACATATCTGTTGACACAGTGAATCATGACAATCTGGAGCACAACACTGTCACCTGTCAGTACATATCTGTTGACACAGTGAATCATGACAATCTGGAGCACAATACTGTCACCTGTCAGTACATATCTGTTGACACAGTGAATCATACAATATTGTGCACAACACTGTCACCTGTCAGTACATATCTGTTGACACAGTGAATCATACAATCTGGTGCACAACACTGTCACCTGTCAGTATATATCTGTTGACACAGTGAATCATGACAATCTGGAGCACAATACTGTCACCTGTCAGTATATATCTGTTGACACAGTGAATCATGACAATCTGGTGCACAACACTGTCACCTGTCAGTACATATCTGTTGACACAGTGAATCATATAATATTGTGCACAACACTGTCACCTGTCAGTATATATCTGTTGACACAGTGAATCATACAATCTGGTGCACAACACTGTCACCTGTCAGTATATATCTGTTGACACAGTGAATCATGACAATCTGGTGCACAACACTGTCACCTGTCAGTATATATCTGTTGACACAGTGAATCATGACAATCTGGTGCACAACACTGTCACCTGTCAGTATATATCTGTTGACACAGTGAATCATGACAATCTGGTGCACAACACTGTCACCTGTCAGTATATATCTGTTGACACCGTGTCTGGGTCTTAATATGCCACACAATACATGTCACTTGGTACAGACATGTATGACTTGAAAACAAAGCCACGCAATGTGTGTCACTTGGTGCAGACTTAAAAGACTTGAAAACCACCACATGATACGTGCCACCTGGTAAGAACGTGTGCGACTTGAAAACCACCACACAATGTGTGTCTCTTGGTAAGACATGTGTGACTTGAAAACCACCACACAATACGTGTCTCTTGGTAAGACATGTGTGACTTGAAAACCACCACACAATACGTGTCTCTTGGTAAGACATGTATGACTTGAAAACCACCACACAATACGTGTCTCTTGGTAAGACATGTATGACTTGAAAACCACCACACAATACGTGTCTCTTGGTAAGACATGTATGACTTGAAAACGGACGCACAAGACATGTCACTTGGTACAGACGTATACGACTTGAAAACTTAACCTTGCAATACAAGTCTCTTGACACAGTCGTCAATGACCTGAAATCATAACGATACAATACAGGTCTCTTGACACAGTCATCAATGACCTGAAATCATAACAATACAGGTCTCTTCACACAGTCATCAATGACCTGAAATCATAACAATACAGGTCTCTTCACACAGTCCTCAATGACCTGAAATCATAACAATACAGGTCTCTTTACACAGTCCTCAATGACCTGAAATCATAACAATACAGGTCTCTTTACACAGTCATCAATGACCTGAAATCATAACAATACAGGTCTCTTGACACAGACATCAATGACCTGAAATCATAACAATACAGGTCTCTTGACACAGTCATCAATGACCTGAAATCATAACAATACAGGTCTCTTCACACAGTCCTCAATGACCTGAAATCATAATACAGGTCTCTTCACACAGTCCTCAATGACCTGAAATCATAACAATACAGGTCTCTTGACACAGTCAACAATGACCTGAAATCAAAATAATACAGGTCTCTTGACACAGTCATCAATGACCTGAAATCAAAATAATACAGGTCTCTTGACACAGTCATCAATGACCTGAAATCAAAATAATACAGGTCTCTTGACACAGACATCAATGACCTGAAATCAAAATAATACAGGTCTCTTGACACAGTCATCACTGACCTGAAATCATAATATAATACAGGTCTCTTGAAACAGTCATCAATGACCTGAAATCAAAATAATACAGGTCTCTTGACACTCTTGTCAATGACCTGAAATTAAAACAATATAAAACAGGTCTCCTGACACAGTCCTCAATGACTTAAAATCAAATCTATGCAATACACGTTTACTGATACAGTCTCCATAACTTTATGCAATACACGTTTACTGATACAGTCTCCATAACTTGAAACAAAGTCACAGAATGCATATCTGCTGATATAGTCATCTTTGACTAAAAGCCATGCAATACCAGCCCATTAACACATTCTTTTATGAGCAGAAACAAAAGCCATGAAATGCCATGTACCTTGACAAAAGGTCTTCTATGACTGGACAATGCGACACATCACATGTCTATCGACACAGTATGCTATGAGTATGACTTGAAACTGAGCCATGCAATACCATGTCCCTCGACACAATCTTCTGTGACGTTTAAAACCACGCCAGGCAATACCGCATGACCCTACACAGTCATGAACTTTGAACGAAAATCACACAATTTGACAGTTCCTTCAGTTAAGGTCTTAACAGATGGAAGATGTTGGTGGCTAACCGGTTCTGCTGACTCCCAGAATTCCGCCACACTTGAAATTGGGAGAAGTAGTATCTCCTAACACTTAAAACTGGGAGATATAGCATCTCCTAACACTTAAGAATTGGGAGATATATTACATATTATCTCCTGACACTTAAAACTGGGAGATGTATAGTATTTCCTGACACTTAAAATTGGGAGATATAGCAACACTTAACACTGGGAGATACAGCATCTCCTGACTCCCAGAACTGAGAGATATCGCATCTCCTAACTCTGAAAATAACAAACCAAAATTTCAGAAAAGACCATAACATGTACAACTGTTAATTCCCCAGTAAACCACTGTACTGCTTACACTCAAGACACGCGAGATTTAGAGTTTTCCTTTGCCCCCTCACTGATCATCTAGTATCTCCTCACCTAGCAGAAATCTCAAGAACCAGATTTGCATTTTTTTTGTGCTTGACGCAATACATGTGCAAAGTCTTCCTATATTTAGAGTAATCTTTCTTGTCACTCTTGTTTTTATTTACATGAGTTACAGAGTGCTCTTTATTGTGCTTCCATGCCCCTTTATTGTCTGTTTGCTCTGTTTTGTTTTTGTTTCTGTTTCCGTCTCCAGGAGGTACGAACACCCATCACTATTGGAGACAGAAGGTATGATACTGCCACATATTTTCAGAACATGCAACCCTCGCTAAACACCACCCCAACTTTCCCCCTTCTTCTGCACCCCCCCCCCCCCCCCAAACATGGAACACAAGCTGAACACCAGCCCAACTCCCCCCCTCCCCCTCATTCCCCCCCCCCCCCCCCTATGGAACACAGACTAAACACCACCCCAGCATTCACCCTTCTTCTGCCCCCATTCAACCCTAACTCTTAGCCCCCCCCCCCCTCCCCTCCCCCCCACTCCGCTCCCTCAACATTATCTCATCCCTGACTCAATGTCCACCCCCCCCCCCCCATCCCTCACCTGATTGAGGTGGTTGACAGAGGTCTCCATCTTGGCTGGCTGTTTCTGCTGACCCCTCTCCTGTCTCTCCCCATTACCCCCCCCCCCTCATCCCCCCCCCCCCCCCCCCCCCGTCACCTGATTGAGGTGGTTGATGGAAGACTCCACGTTGGCTAGCTGCTTCTGCTGACCCCTCTCCTGTCTCTCCCCATTAACCCCCCCCCCCCTCCTCATCCCATCCCATCCCCCCCCCCCCCCCCCCTGTCACCTGATTGAGGTGGTTGACAGAAGACTCCACGTTGGCTAGCTGCTTCTGCTGACCCCTCTCCTGTCTCTCCCCATTAACCCCCCCCCCCCCCCCCCCCTAATCATCCCATCCCATCCCCCCCGCCCCGTCACCTGATTGAGGTGGTTGACAGAAGACTCCATGTTGGCTAGCTGCTTCTGCTGACCCCTCTCCTGTCTCTCCCCATCACCCCCCCCCTCCCCCCACCCCCCCTCCTCTGTCACCTGATTGAGGTGGTTGATGGAAGACTCCATGTTGGCTAGCTGCTTTTGCTGACCCCTCTCCTGTCTCTCCCCATTAACCCCCCCCTTCCCCCCCCCCCCCCCCCCCCCCCCCCCCCCCCCCCCCGTCACCTGATTGAGGTGGTTGACGGAAGACTCCACGTTGGCTAGCTGCTTCTGCTGACCCTCTCCTGTCTCTCCCCATTAACCCCCCCCCCCCCCCCCCTAATCATCCCATCCCATCCCCCCCGCCCCGTCACCTGATTGAGGTGGTTGACAGAAGACTCCATGTTGGCTAGCTGCTTCTGCTGACCCCTCTCCTGTCTCTCCCCATCACCCCCCCCTCCCCCCACCCCCCCTCCTCTGTCACCTGATTGAGGTGGTTGATGGAAGACTCCATGTTGGCTAGCTGCTTTTGCTGACCCCTCTCCTGTCTCTCCCCATTAACCCCCCCCCCTCTCCCCCCCCCCCCCCCCCCCGTCACCTGATTGAGGTGGTTGACGGAAGACTCCACGTTGGCTAGCTGCTTTTGCTGATCCCTCTCCTGTCTCTCCCCACCACCCCACCCAATCCCTCACCTGATTGAGGTGGTTGACAGAGGACTCCATGTTGGCCAGCTGGGACTGCTGCAGGTCCAAGAGGCGCAGGAAGTTGGTGGCCAGCTGGTTCACCTGGTAGGCCACCGAGGCCAGCGAATGAGTCGTGTAGTTCTTGGTCTCCTCCAGCGCCTTGCGCTTGTCATTGGCCTGGCACAAAACATGACGCATGACTCAGAATGACAAAAAATGCCATGAAGAGGAATCACTGCATCAAGGGTTGGTTGGCTAGAGACCCGGTCATGATGATCATGGCCGGATCTACACCAAAGCTGTTGCCATTAGCCTGACACAAAGAACTACAGTCACATCGCTGGATCTCCACCAAAGCTATTGCCATTAGCCTGACACAAAGAACTACAGTCACCTCGCTGAATCTCCACACAAGCTGTTGCCATTAGCCTGACACAAAGAACTACAGTCACATCGCTGGATCTCCACCAAAGCTGTTGCCATTAGCCTGACACCAAGAACTACAGTCACATTGCTGGATCTCCACACAAGCTGTTGCCATTAGCCTGACACAAAGAACTACAGTCACATTGCTGGATCTCCACACAAGTTGTTGCCATCACCCTGACACAAAGAACTACAGTCACATCGCTGGATCTCCACCCAAGTTGTTGCCATTAGCCTGACACAAAGAACTACAGTCAGACTGCTGGATCTCCACACAAGCTGTTGCCATTATCCTGACACAAAGAACTACATGGTTCTCCACTCAAGCTGTCACCATAAGCTTGACACAATGACAAAAAGAACTACTGCCACATTGCCGGATCTTGACCTAAGCTGTTGCCATTAGCCTGACACAAAGAACTAGTCACATCGCTGGATCTCCACACAAGCTGTTGCCATTAGCCTGACACAAAGAACTACAGTCACATCGCTGAATCTCCACACAAGCTGTTGTCATTAGCCTGACACAAAGAACTACAGTCACATCGCTGGATCTCCACATAACCTGCTGTTATTAGCCTGACACAAAGAACTACAGTCACATTGCTGGATCTCCGCACAAGCTGTTGCCATTAGCCTGACACAAAGAACTACAGTCACATCGCTGGATCTCCACACAAGCTGTTGTCATTAGCCTGACACAAAGAACTACAGTCACATTGCTGGATCTCCACACAAGCTGTTGCCATATAGCCTGAAACAAACAACTGCAGAGTTGCAGAATAGGGAAGAACTAAAGCATACCAGATGCTGTCAGTGTGTGCAGTTTTGGTACTCTCTTTTCTGCGGTCTCATGGAACTGAACCAATTTTCTGTATTTATCTTCTAGTTTGTTGCATGAAAATATTGAGTCCCTATCACACCGCCAGCCCCCTCCCCCACCTACAAAGTGTCTCAATTACTGTCACCAACCAACCTATAATTTTGTCACAAACCATTAAATTCTTTTTCTTTCTTTCTTTTTTTTTTTCCCACATTGCGGCAAAAACAAATATGCTAAACATCCACACAAAAATCGATTCAAAAGAACGTGTGGCAGATGGCCGACGTAGCAGAAAAACTCATGCTCAAGATTCTTTCAGGGGAAAGCACTCTTTCGGATCCAAATGGTGACAAAACGCACAAGTAGCTGTTCTGGATCTTGATCTGGATACAGTGTGTCAAAGGAGCCAACAATGGTTATAGCAGCAAAGAAATGCGAAGAGCCCTTGAAGTGTTTGCTACGGTTATAGGCAACCTTCCTTAACTCTCTTCAGTTCTTTCCCTTGAATTTTGATCACCAGTGATCGGCGGTTTCCTTCCCGCAATCATGGTATTTAAAACAACATTTCTGTTATCTGAAGCAACGTATCGCCTTAAAAACCCGAAATAGACACATTCATCACCAAACTGTTGTTATTTTAGAAATAATGCGCAGAATGTTACGAAAAATTACAAAAAATTCATGCAAGATGCAAAAATCTAAAAAACTATTGAGAGGTAAGGGGGAAAAAATCCAAATTTCTATACTTGATATATTTTCATTAGCATTATAATAGCAACATTACTAGACACTATCCTCCCTACACTCCCCACCTCTTTCCTTTATTCGAGTTTTGGGTGTTGCAAAACAGTGAAATCACTCTTAAATTGATAAGATAAATTGCAGAAGGATGGAGTGGAGATGGGCGGGGTATGTGCATGTGTGTGTGTGTGTGTGGGGGGGGGGGGGGGGGGGGGGTAGAGGGGGGGGAGGGAGGGGGAGTGGGGCAAAGATGGGGGAATATGAGTGGGGCTGGCTATGTCTAGGACTTTACCATAAACTAAGACCCCAGCACTGCTGCATAGCCCTGTCTGTCCTGTGACATGGTACACACATTTTTTTTTTTTCCAGTTACACCTTAAATGTAACCAGTACTGCATGTACAGGTAGCCCTTTACAGCATTCTCAGTGTTCACGTTCACATGTAATTTGTTGGATTATATACATATTTCTCACTTTATTACACGTGGTTTTGAAAAAGATAATGCTGTTGTCCAGGTTACTGGACTGTTGTTACATGTTAACTAATTCATGTTGGGACGGTCTTATGTATCCCAAAGGTAAGGTGTAACAGGTCACACTGGCAGTCAAAATCAACTATGATGCTGAGACAGTCTCTGAAACACGGTGGAGTCTTCTGTGAACCGACAGGCTAGGCTACCTTTCTTACCTTAATAAATTTGGAAACACCAGTTTCATGATCATGATCTGATGTTTGCCTCCCTTCTTTTCAGCACATGGCGTTTTATGATTTTTTCTTCTTCTTTTTTTTTTCTTTTGACATCACTTGTCAGTCACATCACAAACATTTGTTTTTTTTAGTTACTTTACATTACACTTTCTTTTCTGAGTTACTTTACATTACACTTTCTTTTTTGAGTTACTAGGACAAAGCAAAGATCTTTTTGTTTTTTGTTTTTTTTTTCTGTCCTTTTTCTTTCTTTCTTTCCTTTCTTTCTGTTTTTTTTTTTTTTTTTTTTTTTTAAACAAGTGGATATGAAATCAATGTCTGAAGTAATCTTTTAATATGCTTTGAACAGTTCTTTTAAACAAGTGGATAGAAAATCAATGTCTGAAGTAATCTTTTAATATGCTTTGAACAGTTATTGCTTTGATCTCATTTCTGCATCCTCCCAACAGTACATATGCTCATCACGTTGATTGTTGCACTGGTTTTTGCATTTGTAACAGCACATATGCTCATCACTTTGATTGTTGCACTAGTTTTTGCTTCCTGCCAACAGCACATATGCTCATCACCTAGAAAGAACTAAAGAAAATAGGAAGGAAGATGGTGGAGGGGGGTGGGTTCTCAATACCGGACTTTCTCTCCAAAGCATGTCGCTTATCTAAGATTTTGCCAAACATTCTTTCTGATACTTGCCTTGCATCACAATTGGAATCACTGCTTTTTAACTGTAATGGATGACTGTCACTAGCATTCTAGATTTAACTGCTTTAACTTTAACTAAGGCAGGCAAATTCAACTTTGAAGAATCAGCTGTGCCCGTGTGCATATATATGCTCATGTTTGTGCCATCCATATCCAATGGCACATGATGGCCAATTTTTTTGAAAGATTGAATGGGGTTTGATATGCCCACAAGATTTGTTGTTGTTGTTGTAGATAAATGGCCTCGGTGATGATATGAGCACAGTCACTATTTTTTTTTCTATCCCTTTAACACACTGAGAATGAAACTGACAAACAATGAGCAGTGCCCATACCACCACCTCTGTCAATCGCCATACACCACCTCTGTCATCTCCATACCACCACCTCTGTCAATCTGCCCATACCACCACCTCTGTCAATCTGCCCATACCACCACCTCTGTCAATCTGCCCATACCACCACCTCTGTCAATCTGCCCATACCACCACCTCTGTCAATCTGCCCATACCACCACCTCTGTCAATCTGCCCATACCACCACCTCTGTCAATCTGCCCATACCACCACCTCTGTCAATCTCTTCATCAAGAACACTTAATAAGAGGAATCAGCTGATCTCTTCAATGAAAACGGAGACTGACGCTAGCATCCAGCCGGTTTTTAGTGGGCAAGAGCCACTGTATCAAGCCAGGATGACTTCTTTCCCGCAGTCAATGTAAAGACTGGGAAACTCAGGGACTGCCACTCTGGAATCAAAGCATTTGACCTCATTCGTCAACACACACAAGGAGTCGCGACATCTCTCCAAGTCCAAGTGTTCATAACTTTCAACTTTGAATAAAGCTGCAGAAAAATGATTGTAATCACATCAACAACAAAAGACCAACAACAAAAAAATGTACACCCTGGGGACCGTGTGTGTAAAAATGTGTGCTTAACGTGCAAAATCTGTGTATAAAGTATCCCTATTTGTGCGTTTTAAGAACACTGAGAAGCATACACTCTGATACAGTGTTTTCATGTCTGCATGTGTTTCTGGCATCTGTTTATGTCTGTCTAGCTTATATGAAACCACAGTCCTACAATTCATCCCTTTTTAAAATACATTTTTAATTCCACATACTACACCGTGGCTCACTAATGCAATAAGCGACAGCAAAAGGGATTTCAAACCGCTGTCGCTTATTGCATACGTGAGCCACAGTAAGTACGTTAGATTAAACGTAATTTTAGAAGGAAAATTTCCCAGCATCTTTTGTACAGTTCCTTTGTAATCCAGTTTGCTGGCACTCAGAGGACATGGTAATAATCTTGTGGCTGTTACCACCACTCTAATCACATGATGCTGCGTGTGCAAGCCTTTTCGTATGAACTCACTGCAAAATAGTGCCTGAAAATGTGTAGTTCTTATGAATTATCCATGATCCAAAATCATGTATGCATTATGGTGCTTAAGTGTTTGCTGTTCTTCCAAGCCTATCAGCTAATGTTAATTCTGTTTGGGTCTGGTATGATTTCTCTTTTTCACTCCTAAGCTTGCCAATGCCTGAACAGCCCAAGCAAAAAAAATCAAGACAGTATATATATTTTCACCTCATGCAGTTCAAAACAGTCTTACATTTAACAGTGTTGTTAGCATCTGCCATGTTTCTTTCAATTCTGTTTGCTCAGTCATACTCTTATTAGTACACCTAGACTGTAAGTATACACCGTGTCAAGATGTCACAAAAGTTGCCTGTGACAGTCTTTGTGAAATGACCTCTGATCACCTCCCTTGACCTCATTCTTGAGGGCGTCTCCTTTCATAATCACATGCCCCCAACACATTTCAATTGTTCACTCAAGGGCAAAATTTTATCACTTAAAAACTCGAAACAATTTTCTGATATATTCCTTTTTGCCCATTTCTCGGTGTGTGTGTGTGTGTGTGTGTGTGCGTGTGTGTTTTATTATTTTCTTTTTTGGTGATATTTACCTGTAGATTTTTCTTCTTCCAGTGCTTCCAAGCAACTGAGCAAACAGAAGAGTGTTTATGATGCAGTGAATATGAAAAAGATGGACAGATTTATTGTCAAAGGGTCTGGGGGGATGCATGTTTCTCTGTCTTTGGACTACCGTCCACTGTCATCAGAGTATTAACTATTATCCATTTTTCTACTTTTTTTTTTTTTTTTGAGTATTGAGGCTGTATTCTGGAATTGCATTACAAATAGTCAAAAATAATTTAACCAAGTTTTTTTTTTTTTTTTTTTTTTTTTCTAAGCAGCACTCACTTCCATCATGTTTGCTAAGATGGCTTTCTTTATCATAAAAACAAAGGGAGTGAAGCGCTGCTTCCTTTGTAAACTTCACTCTCATGTGTTTGACTATGGTGTAAATAGAATAACAAGGCTGCAAAACAGACCCTATAAATTCACTGAAAAGCAGCCAGGAGATGTCTCGGATACGAGTTTGACAAGGTCAAAGATGTGCTCGAAAAAGGAGAGTGACAATGAAGTTTTAGAAAATAGAGAAACATCAGCAAATTAAACAACAGTTTTTTGTGCAGCAGACATACAGAAGGCCCACTACTGCAGCATGTACAAACTGAAACTGTCACTTATTTACCTCAATCTTGTCCTGAGGTAAGGGAAGAAACAAAATATGGTGAACGTTGGCAAGATTATTTTTGTGGTGCCTGTGGAGTGATGGAAAACTGCATCCAGCTTCAAAGTCACATCATCTTCAGCCCTTAGATCTGGCTCAAATTTGTCAAAATCTTCAAAATCTGTTATAAAGAGTCATAAGAACTCTCCTTTTCAAAGACAGTGTGCACATGTTGTTTGTTTGTGGGGCTCCTTAAGTATCAAACTGGTTGTTTGAACATGACCAACTCACACACACACACACACACACACACACACACACACACACACACACACGTGTTGTGTGCGTGTGAGAGGAAAAGCATTTGTGTGTGTGTGTGTGTGTGTGTGTGTGTGTGTGTGTGTGTGTGTGTGCGTAGGCATGCATGTTTTGGTCACGTTCCTATGACCAGTTTGACACTGCAGGTGCCTATACCGTCATCTTATGATTACAAACTGCACAAACTGCATAGCATGTCTATCAATCATTGATAATCAATGGCGAGACAGTGAGTGACTACAGAATGAATATTGTTAGTTATGCACAATTTTCGATGACGAATATGACCTGAAGCTAACAAAAAGCTAGCCTGTTTGTGACATGACTGGAAATGAAAGGGTCAAATTTGCCTGCTCACTGACGAGGTAGACTAACAATGTAACACCCATTTTATTTAAAGGCGTTGCTGCAGACGATGAGACTAAAAAAACTATTCAACTGACGAAGTCGCAACTCGACTTCCGCATTGTATTTTAAACTCGTTCTTGCTTCATAACGGATGGATGTACTTACCTGCAAGTAGTTCGATTCGCAGTACTTTGCAACTCTCTCAAGGTTGGAATAATTATCCTGAAGGCTTTTTCTCCCATCTGGAATTTCATTATCTATCAGAGTCAACAGATTGTCAAAATCAGTCGCCGCCATCTTGACTTCAATCGGGGTGTGTCGGCAAACTTCGTTCCTTTCCGGTCAAAATTGTCGAGTGGGGGAGAGTTATGTCCCTTCGATTAATTCGTGTTCTGGATTGACTCCAAGTAGTCGTGGAGGGCTAGCTTGTAGCCTAGGCCTTTCGGCCTTTTTACGCCCCTTCTTTTGTTGTCATATTTGTTTTGTTTTTCTAGGATTTACGGCATGTCTATTCAGTCACTATTAGCAAAAATTGCTTCAATCTATTTCCATGAATAAAATTTTGAAATCTGTGTTATCCAGGAAATTCTTGAATTTGTTAATATTGTTAATAAATTTAATTTCAACAGGTATTGAGTTCCACAATTTAACAACTCTGTTAGAGAAACTGAATGCTCGTTTGTTAGTAGTTCTATGTTTGACAAAAACTTTACCTTCTGAATTTCTTGTCACGCTAGCGGGTGAGAAGGGAAAAAATGTTTCAATTGATACATTGTCCAAGCCATTCATTATTTTATACGCTTGTATTAAATTCCCCCTTATCCTTATACCCTTAAGACAGTGTAACTGTAAAAACTGGAGCCGTTCCTCATAAGACATATTTTTGCATTCTACCAGTAATCTAGTTCCTCTTCTTTGTACATTTTCTATCATTTTTGATTGCCTTTCAAGTATGGATTCCAAACAACATTAGCATATTCTAAATGAGGCCTTACAAAAGCCTTAAATAGTTTTAGAAAAGTATATTTGTCTAAGTACTGAAATGTTCTTTTAATGATAGCTAACATTTGATTTCCCTTATTTACAATTCCTTTTATATGTGGATCAAATGAAAGCTCATTATCGAAAATGACTCCCAAATCCTTTTCTGTCTCACAAGTACTTACTTTCTGTACCTCATTACCTATTTCATGAAATACTCCCTTCTATCCATTTCTTTTTTTCCACCAACATGCATAACATGACATTTTGACACATTAAAATATAGATTCCAAGTATCCGACCAGTCCTGTAGTTTTATCAAGTCCTCTTGAATGCAATCACCATTAGTAACTTTGCTGTATAGTTTAGTATTTTACAAGTACAGTGCAGTGAATCCGGTAAGTCATTTATAAATACTGTAAATAGAATTGGACCCAATACGCTACCCTGGGGGATTCCACTTTTTACATTTATTTTTTTCTGACTCAGCATTTCCAACTCTTACCCTCTGTTTCCTACTGTACAAGAAGCTTTGTATCCATTTGAGCGTATTTCCTACAATACCATATGATGCTAATTTTATCAGTAACCTTTCATGAGGTACAGAATGAAATGCTTTTCTAAAGTGTAAGTACACAACATCAAATGGATCCCCATCATCCATCATATTGGTAAAGTCCTCCTTAAGAACTCCAGCGCCTAGAAAACACACACACACACAAACACATTTCTATTTTAACTTCCCCAGATATTTTATGGTTACCTGGGCCTGAATCTGGCCATTGCTTTTAACTTTTTGAATATCGTGTGCGACCCCTTGTTGCCAAATTTTGCTCCAGGGGCCAACAGACTGAGTCGCATTTTATTTTATGTTATTTTATTTTACTTTTTAACATGCGCGCTGGTGACCTACTCGTTTTTGAGTGAACCAGTATTTTAGGAAGAAAGAAGAAGAAGAAGAAGAAG
>CM065745.1:4487169-4552169 GCA_033310375.1 Conus canariensis
TTAGCTAACGGGAAGGTCATGGTCACGGGTGAGTGAGAAGGCCTGAAATGCGACGTTAGCTAACGGGAAGGTCATGTATTTGAAGAGTGGGAAACCTCTCTCCGGTGGAAATTTTTTTATTTTTTTTATTTTATTGAAATGATTGGTAGTGGTTGTGGTGTGGTGTGTGTGTGGTGTGTGTGTGTGTGTGTGTGTGTGTGTTGTGTGTGTGTGTGTGTGGTGTGTGTGTGTGTGTGTGTGGGGGGGGGGGGGTGGCGGGGGTGGTGGTGGTGGTGGTGGTGGTGGTGACGGGGGGGTGGGGTGGGGGTGGTGGTGGGGGTGGGTGGGTGGAGGGTTGTTGTCCTTTTGATCAATTATCATATGAATATCAAACACTGGCGCAAATTTATGCTAGGCCTCACAACGCTTACGTAGGTTATAGATTACATGGTGGTTTACACAGGTTATAGATTACATGGTGGTTTACACAGGTTATAGATTAAATGGTGGTTTACAGACAAATCTTAATTGCGGCGTGTGGCCGCATATAACTTGGCCGCTCACTTCCCAGCCAGGAGATGGGTGGTACAGGTGGTCACCCTTTGGCCGACCACAGGGTCACCACACCAGTTTCCGACCACGGCGTCACCACACCACTTTCCGACCACAGGGTCACCACACCACTTTCCGACCACAGGGTCACCACTCCACTTTCCGACCACAGGGTCACCACTCCACTTTCCGACCACAGGGTCACCACACCACTTTCCGACCACAGGGTCACCACACCAGTTTCTGACCGTAGCTGAGAGTGGGGTGCACAGGCTGCAAGATCTGCTGCACATATGTCGTCACACTTCAGACCGTAGCTGAGAGTGGGGTCTACAGGCTGCAAGAGCTGCACACATGTCGTCACACTTCTGCAGACCGTCCCCCCCCCCTCCCCCCACCCCCAGCCCCCTATTACCACCTCCCATCCCTGAGAGGATCCAGAGAGAGAGAGAGAGAGAGAGAGAGAGAGAGAGAGAGAGAGAGAGAGAGAGAGAGAGAGAGAGAAGACAAGACAAATGTTTTATTGTCATAGCATTACAGCCTTAAGACAAGGGGGTGAACATGAACAATTGTGTGCACATATCAATATTATTTACTGATTTCACACATGCATAAACATACACGCACACACAAACGCGCGTGCCACAAACAGCACCCACCCACCCACCCACCCACCCACCCCACACACACACACACACACACACACATTGATACAGGGTCATCTTGAATAGTTACTTTTTTTTAAAGTTAAATGTTATCGCACATTAATTCTAACTTACTCTTTCTTATCTTCATTGCCTGTGCCATAAATTTAGCGACAGATTTAATAAGTTTCATTACTACTGGAAAGGATTTTTATAACTTTGTTCTGATCGGGAATGTTGGGGAAGGATTTCAGTATGGCACATTTTTTTACGGATATCATCATAAGTGGTACAGTAAAATAAAACATGAGTTTCATTTTCGAATCCATTTCCACATGATGGGCAATTAATATCTGTTTGGTCGTTTCGAAACCACTGAATACAGTTTTTAAGGCCACAAACTCGGAGTCGAAATCTTGAGAAGCTGTCTCTATGCCACTTATTAGTAACACATGACAAATATTTTCAGACTCAAGGACATTTTTGAAAGAATGAAACCATCTATATTTATCATTATCCTCCAACTCGGAATGCCAGTTCTGTTTAAAGCAGGAAATAAGCGTATCTTTCAACTCTAGAATGAAAGCAGATTCACACCCAACACCTTGACTCAACCAAACTATGCCATACCCATGTTCCGTCAAAACTTTTTGTACTTTTGATGCCCAATTAAAGCGACCAGATTCATGCTCCCTTAACAGCATTTCATAAGCCTGTCTACATATTCTTGACATGGGCAATGACACGAGTTTTAACCAGTATTTGATACACTTTATTGATGTCCTAATGAAACAAGCCAGGTGTTGAAAGCTTATATGGCTAAAAGTGGATTGTACTTGTTCTCCAAGTCTTGTCGATGACCCTTATATATATATATATATATATATATATATATATATATATATATATATAATATATATATATATATATACACACATCAGTTTGAAAGTGTTCAAACTATATATCATATTTTCCACATGCTTTTTTCAAACAGTGGATAAATCTGGTGTTTTTTTTTTTTTTTTTTTTTTTTTTTTTTTTTTTTACACAAAGTCAAACAAAGATGTGAGACCCAGTTCTTATTCTTAAGGATCATTTCATCAAATATTCTGTATGCATTAAGAGGAATAATACTTGGATGCATTGTGGTAATATTTGACCACTTTTGGTACCAGTTCAGTTGGGTTTGGTGTACAAAGAAAAATTCTGTTTGGAGATATAAGAATGAAGAGGGCCCGTGTAATGTTGGCATTTTCCTGGAGGCGTGCTGACGCCAAGGCGAACGATGTGAACTTGACGTTGTTTCTCTACCCTTGACGTCATCACTTCAGAAGAAGACCCGCTTTC
Source organism: Conus canariensis (assembly GCA_033310375.1). NCBI lineage: Eukaryota > Metazoa > Mollusca > Gastropoda > Neogastropoda > Conidae > Conus > Conus canariensis. The sequence goes on from CM065745.1 coordinate 4,489,692, forward strand.
TATCTGTAGCGTACCATGCTGTGATTTTTGTTCTGGAAGATCTGTCCAAAGTCTGCACAGTGACTTTAGGGCAGACATGGCGTTAGAAAAGAAAGGTTATGTTTGCAGAGCTTAAAAGGGAGGTGGTAGCAGGATCATCATCATCATCATCATCATCATCTTCTTCTTCTTTATATTTTTCATTTAGACGTCAGAGTGTTGGTAGTATAGGAGGAGGGGTGGGGGTATTTTTTGTTTCCATGGTGACGAGGACGAGGGCGAAGAATGGCTGGCGAATTGTGGCTCAGGGTACCAGTTTCAGTTTCAGTTTCATCAAGGTGTCACTGTGTGTCCATATACGCTACACCTCATCCACTGAAATTTTGAGACCACACTGTGCACGATTTTAAGCCGGTGGCTAAATGGATTAATGACTGAGATGAGAAATTTAAGAAGAGGGTGTCATGGCTACGACTTAGCAGTTGTCTGACCTACAGCATTAGCCCAACGCACTGGTCAGACCTTGAGTACCTACCTAACATTAACTGTGCCATTATTATCACTGTATGTGTGTGTGGTGAGTGAACAGATGCATGGGTGTGGGTGTGTGGACCTTTACAACACATAAACAAAGAACAGCTTGACATGTTGGCCCTTTACAATACACAAACAAAGAACAGCTTTCAGTTGTAGCCTTTTATAATACATGCACAAAGTACAGTTTCAAGTGTTGGTCCTTTATGATACACAAAGAACAGCTCTAAGTTGTAGCCCTTTACAATACACAAACAAAGAACAGCTTGAAGTTGTGGCCCTTCACAATACACAGACAACAGCTTGAAGTTGTTGCCCTTTACAATACGCAAACAAAGAACAGCTTGAAGTTGTGGCCCTTTACATACACAAACAAAGAACAGCTTGACGTGTTGGCTCTTTACAGTACACAAAGAAATAACAGCTTGAAGTTGTAGCCCTTTACAATACACAAACAAAGAACAGCTAGAAGTTGTTGCCCTTTACAATACACAAACAAAGATCAGCTTGAATAGTTGGCCCTTTTGCAATACACAAACAAAGAATAACCTTAGTTGTGGCCCTTTACAATACACAAACAAAGATCAGCTTGAAGGGTTGGCCCTTTACAATACACAAACAAAGAATAGCTTTAAGTTGTGGCCCTTTACAATACACAAACACTGGATGAACGATCAACAGCAAGGATGAACTACCAGCTGCAACGGTGACAAAGGCAAAGACTCGTCCCAAACGATGAGGGATCCCTCACAATTTTAAACTAATACGACCAATCATAATTGAAAACCAGTCACGTTCAGTATTGAGCAAATCGCCAGAAAAAGTAATCAATGGATACTTGCAATAACTTTCAGAAGTTGAGGTGCCAAGTAAGCGCAGTGAACCAGCAATATGCTGAATATATGTTGGCTGTAAACATCTGAGCACACATTCAATGAGCGATATGCTAAATGCATGTTGGCTGTAAACAGTCTGAGCACACATTCAATGAGCAATATGCTGAATACATGTTGGCTGTAAACAGTCTGAACACACATCCAATGAGCAATATGCTGAATACATGTTGGCTGTAAACAGTCTGAGCACACATCCAATGAGCAATATGCTGAATACATGTTGGCTGTAAACAGTCTGAGCACACATCCAATGAGCAATATGCTGAATACATGTTGGCTGTAAACAGTCTGAGCACACTGTCATTGAGCTATATGCCGAATACATGTTGGCTGTAAACAGTCTGAGCACACTGTCATTGAGCGATATGCCGAATACACGTTGGCTGTAAACAATGTGAGCACACATTCAATGAGCAATAGGCTAAATACATGTTGGCTGTAAACAGTCTGAGCACACTGTCATTGAGCAATAAGCTGAATATATGTTGGCAGCAAACAATCTGAGCACACTGTCATTGAGCGATTAGCTGAATACATGTTGGCTGTAAACAATGTGAGCACACTGTCATTGAGCGATAAGCTGAATACATGTTGGCAGCAAACAATTTGAGCACACTGTCGTTGAGCAATATGCTGAATACATGTTGGCTGTAAACAGTCTGCGCACACTGTCGTTGAGCGATATGCTGAATACATGTTGGCAGTAAACAATGTGAGCACAGAAGAAAGTTTGCTGTCGGATATCAGTAGATCCAACATTAGACTCAGCTACCGTTCAGACCATTCCATTATTGATATAAGCCTTAGAGAAGAAGAGAGAATGAGAGATAGACAGTACTGGAAATGTAACAATTCTTTATTAAGAGACAAGAAATTTGTAGATAAAATAAAAGGAATCATTTCAGAGTTTAAAAAAAGAATACGCCTTACCAGTATAAAACTTTCAGAATATTGATGAGGTGGCAAATGATATGTTACAGTTTACAATGACAGATCAGTTTTTTTTTAAATGGTGCTACTAAAAATAAGAGAGAAAAAAAAACACAATAGCCTATTCATGCTATAAGATAAAAAAAAAAGACTTAAAACGGGAAAAGGAACTTGAAACGAAGATTTCTAACTTGGGTTCAAATGTGAATGAAAAAAATTTAGGGGAACTAGAACAACTGAAATTGGAACTAGAAGAACTACGGGACAAGAAAATAGAGGGAATTATTGTTAGATCAAGAGTAAAATGAATTCGCGAAGGGGAGAAACCTAGTAAATACCTTTGCAGCTTGGAAAATAGAAATGTTGTAGGTCGCTCTATGAGTTTTCTTGAAAGAGACGATGGTAATATTATCATATCATAAGGGTATCCTAAAAGAGGTTGAAACATTTTATGAACAACTATATACAGAACAGGAAGCAAGAAACGTAGATCTTAATGGTATGATAATGGATGCTAATAAATTAACACAAGAAGAAAGTGACCACCTGGAAGGTCCATTGACTTTAAACGAAGTGGTTGAGGCCATAAAAAAAATATGAAAAACAACAAGAGACCTGGATCAGATGGTTTTACTGTTGAACTTTATAAGTTCTTCTTCACAGATATTGGCACCTTTCTTGTGAGATCTCTGAATGATGGTTTTGATAAACAGAGTATGTCAGTCACACAGTGACAGGGTGTCATTGTTTGTATTCCCAAGGAGGATAAGCCAAAACAATATCTGAAAAATTGGAGACCAGTTTCCCTGCTAAATACGGCATGCAAAATAGCATCAGCCTCAATCGCTAATCGTATTAAATGTGTCTTACCAAAAATAATTCATGAGGATCAAAAGGGCTTCATGGGAGGAAGATATATTGGAGAGAATATTAGAAAAATCTATGATGTACTTCAATAGACTGAGGAAGAAAGCATCCCAGGTCTACTACTTAGTGTTGATTTTGAAAAGGCATTCGATAGCATCTCTTGGACCTTTTTGAATGAAGCGTTGAATCTTTCAATTTCAGCCCCAATATCATAAGGTGGATTATCTCCCATTACAGAGACATGACATCCTGTGTTTCTGTTAATGGACGGTATTCAAAATGGTTTCCAGTCATACGTGGAGTGCGGCAGGGGGATCCTTGCACTCCTTACCTATACCTGGTCGGCGCAGAGGTCCTGTCGCTTCTTATTAGACAAAATATTGATATCAAAGGGGTCATGGTGAGAGGACAATGATACCAGATGATACCAATATATGTCTCGATGGTACAGAAAAGTCGTTCAAAGAAACCATAAATGTATTGAGACTTTTTGCCCAAATGTCTGGTTTAAGAATCAATCATGAAAAAACAAACGTGTGGTTTGGAAGTATGAAACATTCAAATGTGAGATATATGCATAATGAAAACTTTCGCTGGAATTTTTAGAATATTCGGTATACAGTTTTGTGTAGACATTAGAAGAATAACAGATATAAATTTTGAAGGCAAATTGAATGACATTTAAAAGGTACTGGGTAGATGGAGCAAGAGAGACCTTTCTCCCTTAGGTAAGATAACAGTATCGAAAACACTGGTTATGTCTAAACTAACGTTTCTTTTGATAAGTCTACCTGATCCCCCAGTAAATTTTGTTAAAGAACTACAGACAGCTTTGTTCTCCTTCTTATGGAGCAATAAACCAGCCAAGATAAAAAGAAGTATAGTGTGTAAATCATATGTTGATGGTGGATTGCACATGGTTGATTTACATGCTTATATTACTTCATTAAATGTATCCTGGCTTAAACAGCTAACAAACGAGAGAAGTCTGCAAACGTTTGTATATGCCTTATTTCCTAATTTTGTGAATTTGTCAAAACTGGGAGAAGAATATGTAAATGTTTGTTTGAAAAGTTGTAAGAACTTTTTTTGGACAGACGTGCTGAAGCACTACAAACATCTGTACATGCTATGCCCCCCACCGAAGCCTGTAGAATTTTTGGCTGAGTGCATACATTACAACAAGCACATACTAAGAGACAGGCATGTAGCATTCATTAAAGAATGGGTTGAGGAAAATATTTTATTCATTCACCAACTGTATAATTTAAATGATAATAAATTCTTACATTTAGAGAATTTAAGGAACTTTATCCACATATCAGGCGAACTAACTTTCTTCTCTATAGCAGCATTATCAACGTCATCTTGGAATTCTAACAGAAATGTAGAATTGAGATTGATCCTAGATGTAGTGTAAAAGATACTAAAACTTGGAAAGTAATCAAAGAAGGAGGCAAGAGTGTCCAGGCAATGTTTACAGGATCAGATGTTCATCCTACTGCAGTCTAAAAATGGAACGAAATCTATAACGATTTAAACTGGTTTGAAAATTTCAAACAGTGTCATAAGCGTCATGATGTAAAATTGAGATGGTTCCAGGTGAGAATACTACATCGCCTCTTAAACACTAACAATATTTGTACGCCTTAAAATTGTAGAGGACCCTGTATGTAATCTCTGTCAAACAGAAATCCAAACAATACAACACTTATTATGAGGCTGTAGTGTTGTCCAAAAGTTTTGGGTTGATCTTAACCTTATGTTGCCAGCAACTGTCAGCATTGGTGTCGTTTGACATTCTCAGAAACATTGATTGTATTTGGATGTAAAGAAGGAGTCGAAACAGATTTTGGTCTTAATTATATCCTATTGCTTGCAAAAGTTTACATTTATAAGGTTTACATGAAAAATGCATTGCCCAGTACACAAGGCTTTCTTGGTGTATTGAAACAAAGATATGCAGATCTTAGGTACATGCACTTTTTGAAAGGCACGTTGCCTCTCTTTAATGACCAGTGGGCATTCTATCAAACGTTGATTTCATAAAGCTTTTCTTCTTCGGTAAATGGAGAGTAACGCCTATGGTGGAACCTATGTTGGGGTGAATTGTTGCATGTACCGCCAGTCATTATCCCATTAGAAATATGCTCCATTGAATCTTAAGAAGAGCCTTCTTCATTAGCACACTCCCTGAAGATCTGACTAACACAGGGGTAAGGCTCATGATAAATTGTTGCTACTAATGTACAACTGGTACTGGTACTTTGTTAAATGTATTTATTTAGCTATTTATTTACCTTGTTTATTAGTATCTTTACTATTTTTTAATACTACTATTTTTTATGTCAGAATGATTTGTGGGCTCAACAATAGTTGCTGATGTTGTTGCTATTGCTTTTATCATGAAAACACACCAGGCCTATATGATTGATGTGAGTTCCCCCTTTCTTCCTTATTTGAAGGATGGGGGGCAACTCGAAGTTTCTTCTGTAATCTTGGCCACTCCTCTGCTCGGTCCTTTTTTTTTTTTTTTGCTTTCGTTTATGGAAGGACGGAGGATATAAGGGAGGTGCCACAACTCTTACTTCTCCCTTTCTTCCTTAGTTGAAGGAAGGGAGGCAACATCATCTCACCTCTATAGTCTGGTCACTCCTCAAAACCTCGACCCTTCTGGGTTTTTTTTTTTCCTCCGCTTACGGAAGGGCGGTGGACATTTGAGGAAGAGGCCACATCTGTACAGCCTTAAGCCCGCTGCTGGCCTGACATCGCGGTGCCGTGGCTGTGTTCTGCTGACCAATCGGCGGACTGGTCTACCCAGTAGTTAGCTTGTTGGTTGGTTGGCTGGGCTCGCCTGCGGTACTGCGGTGTCGGATTGGTGGCGGGCTTTACCTTTCCAGACCCTCAAAACTCTCAATCTGAAAGTGTTAAATAGAAGTGATACATGATCTGTAGAAATTCATTATGGTGTGAATTTACATGATGTGAAGTTATATGATTTGAATATCTGTGATGATAATGTGATTGATTTTTCATATTGATATAAAAAATGGTGATATTATCATTATTATTATTTTTTTTTATTATTATTTCTTTTCATTTTATTTTATTTTATTTCATTTATTTATCATTTTTTAAATTTTCTTTTACTTTTTAAAATATCTTTGAAAGAAATCTATGAATCTGTGTGCAGCTGATCCCGACGGTACTGTCTGGGGGGCTTCAGGGGCTCACATCCAATATTCAAATTCAAGAATGTCTTTAAAACATTACTGAAACAGTGGATGGGAATTCCGGAAGCTATCTGGACCATGCCCTCGGAAAAAGCACAGTTAGTACATGGCAAACAGCATACATGTACCGGGAAAATAAGACTTAAAAGATGAGGAACAAATGGGAGAGAAAAAAGGATGGAAAGTGATCTGCTGAATGCAACACAGCAGAGCAGTAAATGAAAAGACAAAGACTGAAACTGAAGAGCACAAGTCCTAAGGCAAAGGAGCACCATCCATATACAGTATATTAAGGATGTTGATGTTCTTTTCAAATATCTCTCGTGTGCCCACCAACTTAGCAACTGACAATGGTATACACTTGTGTATGTGTGTGTGTGTGTGTGTGTGTGTGTGTGTGTGTGTGTGTGTGTGTGTGTGTGTGTGTGTGTGTGCGTGTTTGTCTTTTTGTAGTTTCTTTTTGTGATTGTTTGTTTGCGACTGAGCACACTTTTTGAGAATTGCTTAACTATTGAAATATTTCCTCCAAAATTTAACATATTTGTTTTCTTCTTTTATTGCTTGTCCTTTTTGCGCACTAAAAAAACAAAAACAAAACAAAACAAACAAAAAAAAACCCTTCATAGATGGTTCATATGAAACATATATATTTACAATACTGAAATTGTACTTTCATTCACTCACAGATCATTAGATTGCGATACATGAAATTCTTTATTCAGTCTTAGACATATAAGAGGTTTATAACATTATTATCGGCACGAATTCTTGGATATAAATTTGAATTAATATGTACATTACAAGCTTAAAACAAGTGTATGTTGTAGACAGTGACTGAGAGTGAGATGAATTTTTGGTTGTTTTATGATTTAGCATGTGTTCATATGTTCATGATGATCTTGCTGAAGGAATTAAATAGATTTATAAAAAGGAAAAAAAAAAACCAATATGAGCACACTGTCACTGAGCGATATGTTGAATACCTGTTGGCTGTTAAGAATCTGAGCACAATGTCATTGAGCGATATGCTGAATACCTGTTGGCTGTAAACAATGTGAGCACAATGCCATTGAGCGATATACTGAATACATGTTGGCTGTTAAGAATCTGAGCACAATGTCATTGAGCAATATGCTGAATACATGTTGGCTGTAAACAGTCTGAGCACAATGTCATTGAGCAATATGCTGAACACATGTTGGCTGTAAACAGTGTGAGCACACTGCCATTGAGCAATATGCTGAACACATGTTGGCTGTAAACAGTGTGAGCACACTGCCATTGAGCAATATGCTGAACACATGTTGGCTGTAAACTGTGAGCACACTGCCATTGAGCAATATGCTGAACACATGTTGGCTGTTAACAGTGTGAGCACACTGCCATTGAGCAATATGCTGAATACATGTTGGCTGTAAACAGTGTGAGCACACTGCCATTGAGCAATATGCTGAATACATGTTGGCTGTAAACAGTGTGAGCATCGAACGTCCATAAAAACAGACACTCAGATGTAGCTTAGTCATAAACCTTTCATGGCTGTGTCGGACTTGCAACAAACAAACAAACAAACAAACAAATCGTTGGGTTGCGGGCCGATTTTATCAGGAATGTTTCTGTCATTTTGAAGAGCAGTTGGCCCTTGGCCCCATGCCTGATGCTCATAGGAATCCCTGGACATGCTGTTACAGACTTGTGTCATGTGTCACACAGTCCATGGGCATGGTATTACATACATGTGTGATAGTGTGGCCAGAATAGCTCAGTGGTAGAGCGCCGGACTTGTAATCTTGGTGAACTTGTGGTTGCGGGTTTGAATCTCCGCTGGGCCGTTTCAGTACAAGGGGATTTTTCCCTCGGAGTTAACATTGGTTCTGACTCCATTTCCCACACAGTCCATTGAATGAGACTATAAACCGAGGTCCCGTGTGTGAACGCACGATTAACATCTTGCACACACGTAAAATCCCATCACCAACTTTCGGAAGAGAAGGCCAGTTTGGCCTTTGGTATGGATGACACGTTACACATAGCATGCACCCTGCGTGTAAATGGAAAGAATGAAGGAAGCAAGGAAATTGAGTGAACGATATTGAACGATATTGACTGGATGGCACGGGAAACGACTGAATGTAGCGCCAGCTGGCAGCTCTTCAGTCGGCACTACCCAATGTGTCACATCGAGGAATCCTTGGACATGGCATTACAGGCATGTGTCGACGTGTCACACAGAGGAATCCATGGACATAGTATTACACGCATGTGTCAATGTGTCACACAGAGGAATCCATGGACATGGTATTACACACTTGTGTCAATGTGTCACACAGAGGAATCCATGGACATGGTATTTACAGACATGTGTCAATGTATCACACAGAGGAATCCATGACATGGCATTACATACTTGTGTCAATGTGTCACACAGAGGAATCCATGGACATGGCATTACACACTTGTGTCAATGTATCACACAGAGGAATCCCTGGACATGGCATTACACACTTGTGTCAATGTATTACACAGAGGAATCCATGGACATGGTATTACACACTTGTGTCAATGTGTCACACAGAAGAATCCCTGGGCATGGTATTACAATGTGTTATGGTGTCAGACTGAGGAATCCCTGGGCATGGTATTACACACTTGTTACACAGAAATTATGGATGCATGCACGACTTTTCCAATTCACATACACACACCCACTCACCCGAACATTGGCAGCTAGGCAACAGAACAACACTTTTTTTCTGTTTTATGCTGCTCGAGCCATCAGACAAACATATATGATAAATATAAGTACATCAATAAGTCGTGCATGCACCCATAATTTCTGTGTGAGAGTCAAACAGCCAGACACCCGTACACGACCCATTCCATCCGTAACATTGACATACGGCACTTGTATTTATAGCATATCGGAAAGAACACAGATACATTTGAGGTAATTCAGCTTATGGCAGTCTTATCCCCACAAGATATACTACAAGCTGTGTTACGGTACAAGTATTTTGATGACATCATGTTTGTTTTCAGGAGAACGTAATTGGGACTTGGCTACGTTATGCGGCTTGGCCCGTTCTCATAGCAAAGGAACAATCTTAAAAAATGCAAAAATTCGAGTTACAGCAGTTGTATTTCCGGGCATCGATTTGCTCAAGACTAACTAAGTGCAACTGAGATGAGCATGCGAATCAAGACAAATTGTGTTGTTTCTATTTGCCTCATCAACTAACATGGACCATCTCGTCTGGGCTGTCACCTCCTAGACATGTGCAGTCAATACAGACTAAAAGTGTATATTATATATAAAACTGAAAATTATGAATCGCAAGCAAATTGAAAAACGCAAAAAAAACAAAACAAAAAAACCCCCAAAAAAACCAACAACGACAACAAAAAAACCGTGGACATCATAGATTATATCCACCCATCCATCCATCCGCCCACACCCCCCCCACACCCACACACATAAGAGCGAGAGTTGTGACAATTTGTGCAGCAGTGATTTAACAAAAAGGCATACAGGTGCACAGATTGTCACAATTGTGACATTTTGTGCAAATTTGTGCAAATTGTGACAGTTTGTGCAGTGAATAACTGCACAAAATCACATTGTGACATTTTGTGCAGTGGTGACATTTTGTGTGGTAACAGGCGACCACGTTCTGTGTGGGTGTCTGATACTTCCTTGATGCTCGATTGAGGCATGTGTAAGAGGGTCACTTTATCGTTCCTTGGCGACAAAGCTGGTGTGTTCACCTGCGAACGCTTCTATTTCTTGATTTTGCACATTCATTCATCTTCTTTAATTTATCATTTAATTAATTAATTATTGATTGATTGATTGATTGATTGTGTCAGAGGGAAAACAAAAACATCAAACAACAACAAACAAACAGTTGATAGATAAATAGATAGATAATTAATTAATTAATTGATTTATTTATTCATTCATTCATTCATTTATCTATTCATTTATTCCTTCCTTCATTTATTTATTTGTTTATTTCATTTTATTTACATATTCATTTATGTATTCATTCTATTATTTATTCATTCATTTATTTATTTATCTATGTATTTATCTATCAATTGTTTGTTTGTTGTTGTTTGATGTTTTTGTTTTCCCTCTGCAACCAATCGCGATTTCAGCATTTTTAGTACTTTCTCTTCGAGTGCTTTCTGCCGTCTCTGCATGGCCACAGTCCACAGGTAGAGAAATGGGCAGAGAGCAGAGGAGAGTGGTAACCCAAACACACCATGGCGTCAGGAGTGTGGTTTAATGCCGGAATACCATTCGTGGCCAATACCCTGACAAAGGCGAGAATAAGCCAGCTGGCACTGTTTGTGGTCGCCACTTTTCTTATCAGGTGCACTGCAGAATACACTGACCTTGATGAGGAACCAAGCAGAGTTCTGAACGGAGGTGTTCGTCTGTGGATAACAATTTGTCCAACCATTATTGTGATGTAGATGATGAAGTTAACAGTCAGAATGACATCTGACCATCGGAACTTTTTATTTGACTTATATTGATGAAATAATGCCATGCGGCACAGACCTGATTGACCTTGAAGTCCCTGCTCTGACAGCTCAGAGAGAAATGGTGTTAGGGATATTAAGGCTCCTGCACACCATGGTACAAGGACAGCTGACGTCCACGAAACTGCCTTCAATGTACAAGAGTCCTTACCAAAGCAAACGACAGCGATGTGATCCACAGTGATGAACCCAATGATCCAAGCCGACACCTCACTGGACAGATAGAAAAGAAATTCAGCCACCTTACAGGGCAGGCTGTTGATCCATATCTTTTCAGAGTGGAGGTAACGATCTTCAAATATCTCATCAGCAGCTACAGTAATACTAACGTGATACCCTGTACATGATTGAGCAAACAGTAAATTAACAATCATCGTCCAGTTACTGTCAAAGTCTCCCTTGAGTGCTAACACACTGACGACAAAAACAAATTTCCTAATGTGGCGCACACACTGACCACCCAGAAGAAAACTCTGTACAGTTCAGTTGGCATCAGCCTCGTGCATGAAGGGAGTGCAGTGTGGGGAGCGGAACACTTTATGTTATTTGACTGTTGTGGAAGTAAGTTTTGACAGCAGAACCTGTAGTTTGATGTAAAGATATTTTGTAAATTAAAAGATCCTGAAAACAAGTCCAAAGGAAAGTCTTCAACTGGATTAAACCTAATGTCCACTTCACGCAGATGTGGCATAGTTTTAAAACCTAAAAATCCAATGATTTTAATGAAGTTTAAGGAGAGATTTAAATGGGTTACCAAAGGCAAGAAACTAGACAGTTCGCTGTTCAGTTCGCTAAGATGTGTTTCTGATATATCTATCTGTACCAGCGAGTAATGAACATGTTTTTTCAATGTGTTTAACGTGTTTGACCTGATGGGATTTTTCACTAATCGTAGAGTTTTCAAATTCTGCAGCGCAAGAAAGGTAGGCATGTCAAGATGTATTAAACAGTTGTTTGCAAGATCAAGGTACTGTAAGCTGGGAAGCTGTATGTGCGATATGTTAGAAATATAGCAACGAGACAGGATAAGATGAACAAGGTAGACGCTAGCGACAAAATCACAAAATGACATCCCTGATCCTGTGGCATCTACATACGCAGCTGTGAGAAAAGATCAACAGAGAAAGAACTTCTGCACATGAAGGAGTGACCTTGACATTCACAACCTTCAGGACAGGTCATGTCACACATCAGTTCGTCGTCTCGTTGTGGGCACTGGCCCCAGCCATCACACAGATGATCTCCATGGAGACAAACTTTAGATGATCGACACTGGAACAGTCCAGAACATCGAAGCGTATTACAGTCTTGTTCATCCTCTCCATGGACACAGTCATTGAATCCATTACATCGAGTGTAGACAGGGAGACAGTACAGCCACTGTGATGGACAACGATAATGGGTGTCAGGACAAGATTCTTCAGTGTCCATCAGCTGCTGTGTAAAGTAGCCAGTACCATCCAGGTTGATGTGAAATCGCTGACTCATCTTCACATCCCTGAACTGAATGCAGTATGTACATGACTTCATAAGAGGCTGCGGACAATCGACCTCATCAGAATCATCCACACAGTCAGAGTGCTCATTACAGCGTTGACCGTGTACCACACACTGACCGTTAGAACACTCAAAGCCTCGACACAAAGGGTGCTGACAAAATGTCTCATCACTATTGTCTGGACAGTCCTGTCTGAAGTCACACACTACAGTGTAATGTAATGTCGTGACATCATTACAACGGAACGTGCCATGCACACGCATGACAGTTCTGCCAGCAGAGAACAGGTCACGCTCAGCAGTCCCATTCAGGAAGACAAAATCTTCATGAAGACTGGAGTCCCCACGGTCACTGCCGGAGTTACAAGACATGAATGTGTGGATCACATGCCTGTGTGAACACACCAGCAAACTCTGCCTGGTGTGTGTGAAGGTGGACAGACTGGACTCTGCTGGAAATGGTCTGGCTGGAGAAGGCAACACACCAAACGGTTGTACTTCAGATTCGCATAATGCTGCATGTTCGACTGTATGCAATTTTGGTATAGTTTCGCACAAGCCGTCTGTTGACCAAATTCCTTGCTTTTTTCCCTTGAAACAATGAATTCGATAAATTTCTCATGTCTCAAATGATCTATACTATAGATCATGGTATTGTCCGACCATTTAGAGAACTGACTGTATTCAAATGGCACCAAGTACCAGCCGGAGGTGTAATTCAAAACTACCGTAAATTTAAAATAATTCACAAAAATCTGTGAGGAATCGTTCCGTTCTTTCCTAGTTTTTATAGACGCCAGTCGCGGACACTCATCAGATGTATGGACAAACAGTAAGTGGAAGTCTGCCAAAACCAATCTGAAACATTTGTTGGATGAAGCCACCATCCCCTGACACCCAGGACTGCTGAAGGGACAGTGTTCTGTTTCATCCCGTCCGTCTTCACACTCTGTCTTCAGATTGCATCGCAGAACGTGATGAAACTGGGAATAACTAACGACAGAACAGTTGAACAACCCACTTGACAGTTTGTAGGGAGGTCTAGAGACATTCAAAGCGGAAAGGGATATGTGGAGGAAGTGGTAGGTAGGGAAAAAGAGTGGAGAAAATGGACTCTGATGAAGGAGGCAACAAGTATGGTGGCTGGTGTGGAACGTTCAATACATAGCCTGGCAGTGCGTGCCTTGGATGATTTATGTTTCCTGTATGTCAGATCTAGATGCCTGTCATCCCAACAAGGCGCAGGCCTCATTGACTGTTGAACAGTAGCTATGATGACAGCATCAGATGCCCAAGTCCATTCTGCACTGAAGGGAATCCTGCCAGCCACGTATGGCACGATGACGTAACCAGAATGCTCTGTCCTACATTGGATGAATACATCGTTATACTTTATTTTCTGAACGTGGATCGCAGCCATTGGCTCGTTCCTGATCATTATCCGCATCGAGTTGGCATAGGACTGGAAGAACATATCGTGAAGAAGAATGTTGCAGTTCACTTCTTCTCGGAAACTGTTTGATCTCACTAAAAGCATGTCGATTCTCCAGTCGCTGCAGTGCCAGAAGGCCAGCTGCTGAACATGAGCACGGACGTAGCTGTCGGGAGCCACCTTCACGTGCAGGTTGCAGTAGTGCGTGGCCTCCCACACAGTCATACACCGCTCCTGGTTGGCCGTGAAGCTGGCCAGGCTGCTGTAGGCACAGAGGGACACATTTTCTCTCCAGAAGACTGTGTCTGTCTTGTCCTCCTCCATGAGATAGTTCACCCCTGGACAGCAGTCCCCGACTTGAGAGATGCAGCTTGATGTCTCTGCTGCTGTTGCCACTTGTGGCACACTCTGCACAGAAAGCACGTACAGCAAGGCATCAGACGGACCAGGCGAACCACCCACCCACCAGCACAGACGTGTTGTGTGTTGACTCTACTGAACCACCCACCCAACAGCACAGACCGTGTTGTGTGTGTTAACTCTACTGAAAACCACCACCCACCCAACAGCACAGACCGTGTTGTGTGTTGCCTCTACTGAACCACCCACCCAGCAGCACAGACTGTGTTGTGTTGACTCTACTGAACCACCCACCCAGCAGCACAGACTGTGTTGTGTTGACTCTACTGAACCACCCACCCAACAGCACAGACCGTGTTGTGTGTTGACTCTACTGAACCACCCACCCAACAGCACAGACCGTGTTGTGTGTTGACCTCTACTGAACCACCCACCCAGCAGCACAGAGTGTGTTGTGTTGACTCTACTTCACCACCCACCCAACAGCACAGACCGTGTTGTGTGTTGCCTCTACTGAACCCCCCCACCCACAGCACAGAGTGTGTTGTGTGTTGACTCTACTTCACCACCCACCCAACAGCACAGACCGTGTTGTGTGTTGCCTCTACTAACCACCCACCCAGCAGCACAGACCGTGTTTGTGTGTTGAATCTACTTCACCACCCACCTAGCAGCACAGACCGTGTTGTGTGTTGACTCTACTGAACCACCCACCCAACAGCACAGATTGTGTTTTGTGTTGACTCTACTGAACTATCCACCCAACAGCACAGACTGTGTTGTGTGTTGACTCTACTGAACCACCCACCATCACACAGACCGTGTTGTGTGTTGCCTCTACTGAACCACCCACCCAGCAGCACAGAGTGTGTTGTGTGTTGACTCTACTTTACCACCACCTAGCAGCACAGACCGTGTTGTGTGCTGACCCTACTGAACCACCCACCCAACAGCACAGACTGTGTTTGTGTTGACTCATACTGAACCACCCACCAACAGCACAGACCGTGTTGTGTGTTTGACTCTACTGCACACCCACCCAACAGCACAGACGTGTTGTGTGTTGACTCTACTGAACCACCAACCCAACAGCACAGACCGTGTTGTGTGTTGACTCTACTGAATCATCCACCCAACAGCACAGATTGTGTTGTGTGTTGACTCTACTGAACTACCCACCCAACAGCACAGACAGTGTTGTGTGTTGACGCTACTTCACCACCCACCCAACAGCACAGACCGTGTTGTATGTTGACTCTACTTCACCACCCACCCAACAGCACAGACCGTGTTGTGTGTTGACTCTACTGAACCACCCACGCAACAGCACAGACTGTGTTGTGTGTTGACTCTACTGAACCACCCACCCAACAGCACAGAATGTGTTGTGTGTTGACTCTACTGTACCACCCACCCCAACAGCACAGATTATGTTGTGTGTTGACTCTACTGAACCACCCACCCAACAGCACAGACCATGTCGTGTGTTGACTCTACTGAACCACCCACCCAACAGCACAGACCGTGCCGTGTGTTGACTCTACTGAACCACCCACCCGACAGCACAGACCGTGTTGTGTGTTTACTCTACTGAACTACCCACCCAACAGCACAGATTGTGTTGTGTGTTGACTCTACTGAACCACCCACCCAACAGCACAGACCGTGTTGTGTGTTGACTCTACTTCACCACCCACCCAACAGCACAGACCGTGTTGTGTGTTGACTACTGAACCACCCACCCAACAGCACAGATTGTGTTGTGTGTTGACTCTACTTCACCACCCACCCAACAGCACAGACCGTGTTGTGTGTTGACTCTACTTCACCACCCACCCGACAGCACAGACCGTGTTGTGTGTTGCCTCTACTGAACCACCCACCCACCAGCACATACTGTGCTGTGTGTTGCCTCTGCTGCTTGCCAAACTTACAAAACAGCTACGGTATTTTGAACTGCTTCCCTGTCACGATACAAGTGTCTGTGTTCTGTTCTAATGTACTGTCAGCAACCCCACCACCACCACCCACCATTTCTCACCCCATGCATCCATTTTGTTTGTTGAAATATGATCCGTATTGATGGGAGAAAATTCTGAAAAAAGCACCAGGTAAAAATATCATCAATATTGACAATTGAACAGGTGTCCGACAGTGTGAGGATGAGGTCATGTCATCTCATCTCATTCCTGTGACCTGAGTGGTCGTAGGGTGCGGGGTGGAGGGGGGGGGGGGTCGAGGACATGAGGGACGATTCCATCAATCTTCTTCTCCATTGCGGCCTGTCCTCTACTTCTCGCAGGAGAAGCAGCTTGGCAACCTGAGGTTGTTCCATTCCATCACGTTTTCCGACCAGCTCGATCTTTGCCTGCCAGGGTGGGTGAGACTTCCATCTGGATTAGCAACGCCTGGAGACGCCCGTCCATCCAGAAGGTGCTGATCTGAATCGGGACACTGCCAGGAAAAACGTTCTTGCATCAAGAACACATCCACGGGGGTCCAGACGTGCATGTGGCCTGGCTCTTCTGAAGTGTGAGGACGTCAGGGCCAAAACACTGGTTGGAAAGGGGGGAGGAGGGGGGGGGAGGGGGGGGGGGGGAGGGGGGGAGGAGGGGGGGGTCTTCTCTGACAGCTTCTGCTGCCAGACTGTCCCAAGAATTTCTGTGTACCAACACATAACTAGATCATTCACTTCCAGTAGTAAACCGGAGGACGTCCAGAAAAGGCCAGACAATACTGGGTATGACCAGATTTACACTTTGTAAGACCAGATCTACAAGCCAGATTAATTTTTATTCGACGTAAGACCAGATCTACAAACTAGATTTACACAAGGTAAGACCAGATCTATAAACTAGATTTACAAAGGTAAGACCAGATCTTACAGACCAGAATTACACAAGGTAAGACCAGATCTATAAACTAGATTTACGAGGGTTAGACCAGATCTACAGACCAGATTTACACAAGGTAAGACCAGATCTATAAACTAGATTTACGAAGGTAAGACCAGATCTACAGACCAGGATTACACAAGGTAAGACCAGATCTACAAACTAGATTTACACAAGGTAAGACCAGATCTATAAACTAGATTTACGAAGGTAAGACCAGATCTACAGACCAGATTTACACAAGGTAAGACCAGATCTACAAACTAGATTTACACAAGGTAAGACCAGATCTACAAACTAGATTTACACAAGGTAAGACCAGATCTAAAACTAGACAAAATCTAAAACTAATTTACACAAGGTAAGACCAGATCTACAAACAAGATTTACACACAAGGTAAGACCAGATCTACAAACTAGATTTACACAAGGTAAGACCAGATCTACAAACTAGATTTACACAAAGTAAGACCAGATCTACAGACCAGATTTACAAAGGTAAAGACCAGATCTTACAGACCAGATTTACGCTGGGTATGACCAGATTTACACTGGGTATGACCAGATTTACACTGGGTATGACCAGATTTACAGACCAGATTTACACTGGGTATGACCAGATTTACGCTGGGTATGACCAGATTTACGTTGGGTATGACTAGATTTACAGACTAAATTTACGCTGGGTATGACTAGATTTACAGAGCAGATTTACGATGGGTATGGCCAGGTTTACAGACCAGATTTACAGAGCATATTTACGCTGGGTATAACTAGATTTACAGACCAACTTTAGACTAGGTAAGACCAGATTTACAGACCTAATTACACATATGGCTCCAATGGGAATCGAACCCACGACCTCCGAGCCGAGAACCACGACAGTAACCATTTCGCCACGCAGCTGGTATAGTATTATAAGAACACTCAATAATAATAATAATAATAATAATAATAATAATAATGATAATAATAATGATAATAATAATGATCATAATCAGAAGAAGAAGAAGAAGAAGAACAACAACAAAACAACAACATCAACAACAGTAATCATCATCATCATCATCATCATCATCATCATCATCATCATCATCGCCATGCTACGTAATAGAGGAAGAGAAGTCTCAAGAACCAAATGAAGGATGTCTCGGAACCTGAGAAGAAAGGATCAGAGAAGCTCGGTAAAGACCTGAAAACATCACACAGTGCCCCCAGCAAAGCAGAATAAGCAAGAAAGAGAAGCAAAACGAAGAACACCCAAGAGTGTTTCTTCAGAAACCGTTTCCAGTGCGCCAGGAAATTATTCGAGTGACCCAAATCAGGAACACCCACAATGTACACAGAAACTCCTGAGCAGCCTGTCAGGAAAAGATATTCCGGCATCCACAATAAACCAGGGCTTGATGCAGAAGGCAGCACCAGAGAACCAGCTCGACAAGCCAGCACCACTGGATGAGTTAGAAAAAAGGGGGAAGAAAGCTAGAGGCAAAGCTTCGCCTGAACATTGTGTCATAGTCTATCAGCTGTATGAGAAGTACCCCTCTGTCTGTGTGTCATAGTCTATCAGCTGTATGAGGAACACCCCTCTGTCTGTGTGTCATAGTCTATCAGCTGTATGAGGAACACCCCTCTGTCTGTGTGTCATAGTCTATCAGCTGTATGAGGAACACCCCTCTGTCTGTGTGTCATAGTCTATCAGCTGTATGAGAAACACCCCTCTGTCTGTGTGTCATAGTCTGTCAGCTGTATGAGAAACACCCCTCTGTCTGTGTGTCATAGTCTATCAGCTGTATGAGGAACACCCCTCTGTCTGTGTGTCATAGTCTATCAGCTGTATGAGAAACACCCCTCTGTCTGTGTGTCATAGTCTGTCAGCTGTATGAGAAACACCCCTCTGTCTGTGTGTCATAGTCTGTCAGCTGTATGAGAAGCACCCCTCTGTCTGTGTGTCATAGTCTGTCAGCTGTATGAGAAGCACCCCTCTGTCTGTGTGTCATAGTCTATTAGCTGTATGAGAAACACCCCTCTGTCTGTGTGTCATAGTCTATCAGCTGTATGAGAAACACCCCTCTGTCTGTGTGTCCTAGTCTGTCAGCTGTATGAGAAGCACCCCTCTGTCTCTGAGTGGTTCCACCAAGAGATGATATCAGCATGGAGGAACTCGATGTCCAGCGACCAGTGGAGGACAGATGATAGAGTGTACATTCCTGAAGACTTATGTCTCTGTAGGACAGATGATACGAGTGCACATTCCTGAAGACTTATGTCTCTGTAGGACAGATGATACGAGTGCACATTCCTGAAGACTTATGTCTCTGTAGGACAGATGATACGAGTGCACATTCCTGAAGACTTTTGTCCCTGAGTGGTTCCACCAAGAGATGAGATCAGCATGGAGGAACTCGATGTCCAGCGACCAGTGGAAGACAGATGATAGAGTGCACATTCCTGAAGACTTATGTCTCTGTAGGACAGATGATATGAGTGCATATTCCTGAAGACTTATGTCTCTGAGTGGTTCCACCAAGAGATGAGATCAGCATGGAGGAACTCGGTGTCTAGCGACCAGTGGAGGACAGATGATGCAGTACACATTCCTGAAGACATGTCTCTGAGTGGTTCCACCAAGAGATGAGATCAACGTGGAGGAACTCGATGTCCAGCGACCAGTGGAGGACAGATGATAGAGTGCACATTCCTGAAGAGCAAGAGAAGAGGGATGTCCACCAGATCAGACCAGTATCAGTTCTGAACGTCGAAAGACACATCTTCTTCTCTGTCATTGAGGCTGACTAACTACCTCACAGCAAACATGGCGTCGTGTTTTGTCTTGTGATTCATTTGTTCATGTTTGGCGGATGTTTTACTTAGACTTTTTTTTTTTTTTTTAGATCAGTCAAGATCAGACCGTTCAGAAAGACATCTACCTAGCAGGGGTGGAACTTAGTGTATTTCTAAATAAAGATCTAAGTTAGATCATGTATGTGTGGTAAAACGTCGTGCGTGTTACGACACTCAGTGTCGCCAGGTGGTAACGTAATTACTGAATACCCTTCTCCTTTCCCACCTCACCAAACGACTTTCATGCGGCTGCCTGAAGTATCCATGACATGCAGGGCAAGTGTAGACAAAATTCTTCACATGTTCAGCGTTTCTTTCTTTCTATCTTTCTTTCTTTATCTATTCATTCATTTACTTATTCTATTTATTCATTTATCTATTTATCTACCTATTTTATGTATTCATTCATTCATTCATGCATTTGCTTATCAATTTATGATGTTATTTCATTTTTATCTTAGGCTTTACACCCCCCCACCCCCCTCCCCGGGCTTATCCAGACTAAGTCTAAAATGTGCTCCTGGATGTGCTGAATCCATTTATGCATGCATGTTAACAGAAAAAATTGGGATGGTCTTAGAGTTATTCCCCTTGCCACAGGGTACCCCCTAAACCCCTTTTCGGCAATTGCATTTTCAATCAGTAATCAAGTGGTATTAAAACTTAGAAAACTATTTTTTGCTTCCTTCTTTATTAAAAGCAATTATTTAGAAAGAGAGGGAGTTAGTTACCGCCAATGACATTGACAAACAAAGCACATGACAAGACACGATGCATTTCAACCTCTTGGGTCTTCTTCAGGCGAAAAAATAAATCACATTTAACATTTAAGACAGTACAAACAAAGAACGAAAAATGACTCATCTGTTGTTGTCCATGTGGTGGGGAGAATAGCTGCTAGGCGGAAATGACAAGGGGGATTATGGGAGAGGAAAAGGAGGGGGGGTTGCGTGGAGGGAGGGGGGGGGGGGGTTGTGTGATACGATAGGGTTGTGTGTCTAGTTTAGTGGGGTGGTGTGATATCTTTGTGACGGTTGTGGTAATGGTGGATTGATAATAATGGTAAGGGGGGGGGGGGGAGGGAAACTGGAAAAAAAAGGGTAAATAAGTACATGAACAGAAGAAACTGTTTTAAAACAAAAAAAGAAGAAGAAAGTTTAGGTGAATAAAATAAATGATTTCGCTGGGTGATGAAAGAGGTGGTGGTAGTTATGCGTGGGTAGTTGTGAAAGGTGTGTGGGTAATGTTAATAAGGGAGGGAAGGGGATGGAAGATAAATGGGTGATAAGGTATGATTGGGGGGGGGGGGGGGGGGGGAGAAAAAAAAAGAAAAAAGAAAGGAGGAGGGTAATGTGTTTGTGTGTGTGGGGGGGGGGGGGGGGGGGGGGAAGAGAAGGAGAGCTCATATCTCTTCATCCACTATGGGGTGGGGGGTGGGGGTGGGAGGTTGGGAGGTTCATATAAATAGTGTTGTTTAAAAAAGTAAACAATGCTGTGGGATGATGTTCATTGTAACAGGTGAAATAATGTGTTGGCATCAATATGCTGATGTTTGTTGAGAGAAGATAGCAGTGATCAATGAAAAACAGGGTATCATGTGTTGCACACACACACACACACACACACACACACACACACACACACACACACACACACACACACACACACACACACACACACACACACACAAAAAGGGGGGTGTGGGGGGTGGGTGGGTGGGTGGGTGGGAGACCACATGTAAACAATGTTCTGGGTGAGTTAAGATCATGTGATCATAATGAGACTAACTGTGGAAAGTTTTCACACACATGTTCACACACACATACACTCATTCACAAAAAAAAAAAAAAAAAAAAAAAAAGAAAATTGGTAAAAATTATTGTCATCAATCAGTCACTGATGGGTGATGATCATATGAGATCAACGGAAGTGTATGAAGAGATTCTTCTCCGTTCCCTTAGGCAGGAATGGTGGAGGTACTGGCAAGGGCTTCTGTATGGTGAAGGCCCTCCAGTGGTCAATAAAGTTTTGCATTCATCAGTGTGTTGGCAGGCCAGGATTGTTCTTTTGGTGTTGTCAGGATTGTTCCACCGTCATTGGGGCTGCATGGATAAATTGAAGACCCGCCAGGGTGGAGTATTGCAGAGATGTGATGTCACAGTCTGGAGTGCCCGGTTCTCAGTATCACAATGATGGTCTTCTTCTTGGTTTACTTAGGTCGGAATCCTGGAGGTACTGACGGAGGCTGCTGTATGGTGAAGACCCTCCAGTGGTCAGTATGGTTTTGCACTCATTGGTGAGTTGGCAGGCCAGGTTTCCACTCTGGGCCTAGCTGGGAATGCTCCGCTGTCTCTGGTGCTTCACTGCATTGATAGTTTGAAAGACTCACAGGTGTGGAGTATAGTGGACCTGTGATGTTGACGTCAGGGGAGCCTTATCCTCAGTCCAACAATGTTCACTTGGTTTGATCTGGGCATCTGGTAGTATGCATCCCTCTTGTTGAAGTCTGGGTGCTGCTCAAGTCATCTTCCTATTTGTCTCCTTGGAAATATTTTAGATTTATTCCAAGGAGACTACCTTTTACAGTTGGGGCTGCTGTCTTCCTTCCTTTGTCAGTTGGTCAGCTTCTTCATTTCCATATAGTGCAGTGTGAAGGTGTTCACTGGATGGGAGTATTTTCAGTGACTGATAAATGGTAATAATTTTAAATCAGTAGTACCACAGGGTGGTGACCATTGTTATACAAGTGGAAAAATGCAGTGGTGATGGTGCAATGGTGCAAAGTGGGGGGGGGGGGGGGGGGGGCATAGGAAAATACCAATGACCTGTGGGTGATGCTCACTGGTATGGGTGAGATCAATGGTACTGTAGGATGATAGTCACTGAGGTAAGTGGAATAATAAGGTGGCATTGGTATAATATTGCAGGTTGAGAAAGTGGGTGGAGGGGGGCTGGGGTAGATGACTGGTGGGTGATGGTCATGTTTCATTGGAGATGCTGTAGGATGATGATAATTGTTGTATAAGTGGGATGATGTTGTGGCATGGTGTAAAGTGCCGGTGGGGGAATGGGGCAGGTGTTTAAAGATGGGTGGATGATGATGATGGTAAAGGTGTAGGTATGGTCACAGTGGTGTAGGATGATGGTCATTTTTGTAAAAGGAGTAGGAGAGTGCATTAGTAAGTGTGATAATGCCAGTGGGGGAGTAAAGGAAATGATTAAAGACTGATGGATGTTGATAGCTGTGATGAGATCTACAGTACTATAGGGGGTGGCAGTTGTTATAAGTGAAATAATGCCATGGCATTGATATAGTAATGCCGGTTGGAAAAAAAAGGGATGATAAAGAATGGATAATTGGTCATTGTCTTGAGTGGGGTAAACAGTGCTACAGGATTTTGTTCATTGCCATAAGTGAAATAGCATGATAGCATTGGCATGATAATCCCAGTTGAGTTTTTAAAAAAAAAAAAAAAACACCACCAACAACAACAGCAACTTTGGGGGGGGGGGGGGGGGGAGGGGGGAGGGGGGAGTGGGGGGGGGGGGCAATGATCAATGACTCGGTTGATGGTGAAGGTTGTATAGATGAAATTATCACCGTCTCACACACACACGAGCATGCATAATACATGCACGCACACACTGTACATAGGCAGGTACATATGTACACAGGCACATCCACACACACACATATGCAAACATACACACATATGTCAAAAAAAAATGTTATACATAGGACATCTTATATCTTATGAGTGGTGGTAATAATGTAATGATGATGGTGGTCATATATGGCAATGTGTGTAAAAAAAAAAAAAAAAAAAAAAAAAAAAAGAAAGGAAGGAAAGGAAGTGGTCAGTGGAGGGGGGGGGGGGGGAGGACAGAAGAGGAAAGGGGGGAAAAAGTGGGGGGGGGGGGGGCGGCTACTGCAAGTTAATGTGGTGTAGGTGGGTGTGTGATTTTTGTGGAATATATAGTGGGTTGTTGTTGCAGTGGTGGACCGGTGTAATCATGTACTTGGGTTGGGATGCTGGTGATACGGGGGTGAAGGGAAAGAGCGGGGGGAGGGGGGGTGTTAGAGGGGGAGGGAGGAGTTTGGAGGTGGGAGGGTCGACTACTGGGCCTACCCTTCTGATAGGGTTTTGGGGGGGAGGGGGAAAGGGGGGATATTTTGTGTGTGTGTGTGTGTGGGGGGGGGGGGGGGGGGGTGGAGTACGGGGTAGATCAGAGGGTAGGTAGTTGATTGGTATAGAACATGGGGTGTGGTGGAAAGTGAAAGGTGAAGGAGGGTGGCTGTAGATTAGGTATGAAGTGAGAAGCGGGGGTTTCTTGGTGGTGCTGTGTGTGTATGTTGTGTGTGTGTGTGTGTGTGTGTGTGTGTGTGTGTGTGTGTGTGTGGTGTGTGTGTGTGTGTTGTGTGTGTGTGTGTAAGTAAATGAACAAAATAAAATGAAATAAATTAATTGAAGTAAAGACAAACAAAAAACCTTGATAAATAAATTAGAAGTGGGGAAAAAATGTAAGGGGAAAGATAAAGCAAAATTAAGATTAAATAGGTGGAGGGTGGCTGTAACTACTGTATGAAGTGAGTGAAGGGGATATGGTAGTGGTGTGTGTATATGTGTGTGTGTATGTGTGTGTGTGTTGGTGGGGGATATTGCCAACTGATGTAGAAGTGGTGGGTATGTGTGTTAGGTTATTGTTGGATATTGATGCCTTGGGGGTGTAGTGTGCCAGTTTGGCAATGAGATGGGATTCTTGAGTTGTGCGTTCAAAGCTGCCACTCTGTGACTGCCAGAGTGCCATAACTTTGACATGGTTGATGTTGTGCTGGGTGTGGTTGAAATGTACATTTCATACTCCACCCTGGCGGGTCTTCAATTTATCCATGCAGCCCCAATGACGGTGGAACAGTCCCAACAAAACCAAAAGAACAATCCTGGCCTGCCAACACACTGATGAATGCAAAACTTTATTGACCACTGGAGGGCCTTCACCATACAGAAGCCCTTGCCAGTACCTCCACCATTCCTGCCTAAGGGAACGGAGAAGAATCTCTTCCTACACTACCGTTGATCTCATATGATCATCACCCATCAGTGACTGATTGATGACAATAATTTTTAACCTTTTTTTTTTTTTTTTTTTTTTGTGAATGAGTGTATGTGTGTGTGTGAATATGTGTGTGAAAACTTTCCACAGTTAGTCTCATTATGATCACATGATCTTAACTCACCCAGAACATTGTTTACATGTGGTCCCCACCCACCCACCCCCTTTTTTGTGTGTGTGTGTGTGTGTGTGTGTGTGTGTGTGTGTGTGTGTGTGTGTGTGTGTGTGTGTGTGTGTGTGTGTGTGTGTGTGTGTGTGTGTGTGTGTGCAACACATGATACCCTGTTTTTCATTGATCACTGCTATCTTCTCTCAACAAACAGCAGCATATTGATGCCAACACATTATTTCACCTGTTACAATGAACATCATCCCACTGCATTGTTTACTTTTTTAAACAACACTATTTATATGAACCTCCCAACCTCCCACCCCCCCCCCCCCCACCCCCCACCCCATAGTGGATGAAGAGATATGAGCTCTCCTTCTCTTGCCCCTTCCCTCCCTCCCCCCCCCCCCCACAAACATATTACCCTCCTCCTTTCTTTTTTCTTTTTTTTTTCTCAACCCCCCTCCCCCCCAATCATACCTTATCACCCATTTATCTTCCATCCCCTTCCCTCCCTCATTAACATTACCCACACACCCACGCATAACTACCACCACCTCTTTCATCACCCAGCGAAATCATTTATTTTATTCACCTAAACTTTCTTCTTCTTTTTTTTTTTTTAAAACAGTTTCTTCTGTTCATGTACTTATTTACCCTTCTATATATATATTTTTTTTCCAGTTTCCCTTCCCCCCCCCCCTTACCATTATTATCAATCCACCATTACCACAACCGTCACAAAGATATCACACCATCCCACTAAACTAGACACACAACCCTATCGTATCACACAACCCCCCCTCCCCCACACAACCCCCCTCCTTTTCCTCTCCCATAATCCCCCTTGTCATTTCCGCCTAGCAGCTATTCTCCCCACCACATGGACAACAGATGAGTCATTTTTCGTTCTTTGTTTGTACTGTCTTAAATGTTAAATGTGATTTATTTTTTCGCCTGAAGAAGACCCAAGAGGTTGAAATGCATCGTGTCTTGTCATGTGCTTTGTTTGTCAATGTCATTGGCGGTAACTAACACCCTCTCTTTCTAAATTTTGCTTCGTTTGCCACCGTCAGTCACTCCATTTTGAAACTAAAAGCAAGTAGTAGGTATAATAAAAATGAGTGTTACAAATAATAGTAAGGCTATATTTTGGCTTCAGTAATACAGATTTAACAGGGATTGATCTGGTAGATTGAAATGTTTGGTTATTAAAAATCCAGTATTAAGTTTGATGTTTGATCGATGGAGGCAGAATCTTTGTTTGAGGGAATTGTTGGTTTCCCTAATCTACTGTGAGTTCGGACAATTAGAACAGAATAGTTAATATATAATGTTTGGTGTTTCACATGACATGTGGGTTCTGATGTTGAAAGTTGCGCAGATAGCAGAAATGGTGAAGGTGGTGGTCTCAACCACGTGGCTGTCATATATCACACAGCGGTCTCTTCTGCATCTGAAGCATCCCGGCTCCCATCCACTGATGGGACTGGGAAGGACTGAGGGCATTAGCAAGTTCCCCAGAGATCTGCTGTTTTGTTCTCCAAGGATTGGCGGGTCAGGAATGGCCTGCTGCAATCTCCTGGATGTATGTAAGTGTGACAGACATTCTTGGAACCAAGCTTTAAGGGGAGGGTTCTTAAGATTGTGCGTGATAATAAATGGCACCTGTTGTGTGGTGTGTTTTTGTCTGTACTGTAAAGTTGACTGCGTGGGATGTTTTGGACCCGTTTCAGGGCCTGTTGGATGCAGTGTGGAGGAAAGGCTCTTTTCTGTAAGCCTTGGGTCATTTCACTGCAGCAGATCCTGAAGTCGTCTTCTAAGGAGCGAATGCATCTCAGTCTTAGGAACTGGCTGAAAGGTATATTTTGCTTGCAGTGCTGAGGATGTGCTGACCGGTATTGCAAACAACTGTGTGCGTCGGTGGGTTTGGTGTAGAGATCTGTCTACAGCAGGCCATCCCTAAGCTTAACCAGAATGTCTAGAAACGCTATTTCTCGTTTGGATGAATTCATTGTAAATTTGATTGTTCTATGGACAGAACTAAGATGTCATAAAATTGCCCAATTCATCATCTGTTCCTTCCGTAAAGCAAAAAAAGTCGTCTTAAAATCTTTTCCATTGATCGACAGTGGTTTGTGTCAGGCTATTATCCAAAATTATCCCTTCCAGCCCGAGTTATGTGGCATGTTCTCATTGACATGAATTACAGTATGCAGTGAACATTTTATCTCCCAGTCCACGTCTACACACTTCTATTTGATGCCAAAGGAGCACAGACACAATCAGCCGTGTCTCCCTGATGAGTCCTATCAAGCGGACGAAAGGCCTAGGAGCAGGCAATTTGAAAAGATCTGTATTCGAGAGGGATTGTGATGGTTCCCATATGCTGCCAGTGAAGAGTTTAGTATTTATAATATATTTTCCTATCTTATGTTATTATTTTCTCTCCCCCCCCCCCCCCCTTTTTTTTCTTTTTAAAAAATATCAAAATCTTTGCCAAGTCCTTTATATAATGACAAAATGGTTAGCCTACACACACACACACACACACACACACACACACACACACACACACACACACACACACACACACACACATATATATATATATATATATATGAACCGATTATTTCAAACGAAATTGTGCTTGGAAATATAACAACAATTCACAGTTAGTTTCAACGAGATATTTGCAGGTCTAAAATAGTAGAACGTGTACTTGCATTAGCAGATGAGCCAGAGGGGTCAGGTGGTATCCTAAAGGTGGGCAAATTTTCATGCATATTTTTGATAAGCCCTATGGTCACTGATCATAAAAAGTATGATAACACTTTGGATCACACAGCTTTCTATGTGTTATCTTATTATTTTCTATAACGCCATTTCCGATCTTAGAATTTGGGGGTAAGGAAGATCGGTCATCTGTTAAACTATGGTAATTAGGTCTAATTTTCCCCAAGTTTGCACACACATTGTCCAAACATGTAACTATAATAATATAAAGCATCCATTTGAAACAAGCCAGGTGTTGAAAGCTTATATGGCTAAAAGTGGCCTCCAGTGATTAATTCGTGATTGCGAGTATACATAACTTGAAGCCAATATATTTATGACTATGTAGACCGCTTTTTTAAAAGACAGTCTATATGAAATTGTATTTGGGGGCAATGATTTGAACAAATTAACATATTATGACATAAAAAAGCTTATTTGAACACAATACTCTTTGAACACAGGATTCTTATTCACAGACTTACAGGAGTCTGTAATCAGTAGAATATTAAAAAAACAGCCACTGGAAGCTGGTTTCACTCATCCCAGTTCATGGTTTGTTGCATACAAGTTTTACTCCTTTCAGAAGTAATAGTCACCCAGCAATATTTGATCTACAGCTGGACTGGGTACGTTGCTGGAGCGATTTATGGGTATTGCAGCGATGGAAACTTTACCATTTGTAAAAAAGAAGTTGAGTAATGAGAGAGCATATAGAATCCTATCTTACCAGTTTATACCAAACGCGCAATTTGATCAACACTGCAGAAGACATCATTTCCTACCTTCCTACAGCCAACGCACCAGCCACAGAAATGTCAACAGTGCAAGAGATACTTGTAAGGTCTGAGGCCATCAGGGCTTCATTGGAACTTGACAACATCGTCATCGTGCTTGACCAAGCCCTGTAGCAAAGACAACCGAGATTGTATGGAAGGAAAGAGAAAACTACAGACATCTGCTCTTGCGACTTGGAACTTTCCACACCATCATGACTGTGCTGGCTATTATTGGGAAACGCTTTCAAGATGCAGGCCTGAGTGATCTATGCATTGAATCAGGGATCTTGGTTGGAGGGTCTGTGGCAGGTGTGTTTGAAGGCAGAGTATACAAGAGAGGAGTCAGACTGCACAAGTGTGTGCTGGAAGCTCTTCTCTGCATGAGTTGGCAGTACTTCCTTCCATGGACCCAAAATCCAAAATCATTTTGGTCCTACGTGAAAGCAAAAACCAGCACGACAGGAATATCTGACCTCAAAAGAGAAGACGGCACCAAGACCAAAACTGATGACGAAAAGGCCCAGGTACTCAACGACTTCTTCCAAAGCGTTTTCACAGAGGAACCAGAGGGGAACTGCCAGAAGCCCCAAAATATGAGTTTAGCAGCACCTTGGCAGACATCGAAATCCGAGAAGAAGATGTCAAAAAGCTTCTCACTAAGCTTAAAGTCGGGAGAGCAGCTGGACCAGACGGTATCCCTACCATCCTACTGGCAGAAACAGCAGATACCTTAGCACTACCTATCAGCATCATCTTCAAGAAATCGCTGAATGAAGGACACCTCTCAAGCATATGGAAAAAAGCCAAAGTTACGCCTGTCTTCAAGAAAGGGAGCCGAACTTCAGCAAATAACTACCGACCTGTCAGCTTGACAAGCATACTCTGCAAGACCATGGAGACACACATCAGGAACAAAATAATGGAACACATGCAAACAAACAACCTCATATGCAAAGAACAACATGGCTTCACTCCAGAACGCTCATGTATAACACAACTTCTAGACACACTGGATTGCTGAACGGAAACCTTAGACAGAGGTGGTTCCATTGACGCAATGTACATGGACTTCCGCAAGGCATTTGATTCTGTTCCACACCGCAGACTGATACTCAAAATGAAGGCTCATGGCATCGAGGGAAAAGTGTTGCAATGGACAGAAGCATTTCTCAGTGGCCGCACACAGCAGGTATTTGTCAATGGAAGCAAATCAGAAGAGACACGAGTCACAAGTGGAATCCCTCAAGGCAGCGTCTTAGGCCCCATACCCTTCGTCATCTACATCAACGACCTGCCACGTCAGGTACAGAGCGAGGACCGAATCTTTGCAGACGACACCAAGCTGTTCACTCAGAGCAACGAGCAAAATGCCCGAGAGACCCTCCAGGAAGATTTGGACAGACTGTACCAGTGGTCAGTAGCCTGGCTACTCAACTTCCACCCAGAAAAATGCTGTGTCCTGAAACTAGGCCACCCAAAGACTGACCATACCTACTTCATGAAGAGCAAGGACCCAAACAACAACAAACATCCCCTAGCAACCACCAAAGTAGAGAAAGATCTTGGTGTGGTAGTGGACAGCCAACTGACCTTCAAGGACCATGTGTTACAGGCAACATCTAAGGCCAACAGAATCTTGGGCGTTATACGGTGATCCTTTTATCATCTCACGGAGCATACCTTCATCCAGCTGTACAAAGCACCCGTGAGACCAGTCTTGGAGTACGGCCACTCAGTCTGGCAACCATCCCAGAAGACCCTCCAACGAGAGATAGAAGACGTTCAACGCAGAGCCACAAAACTCATTGGCAAACTGAAGGACAAACCATACCCAGAACGCCTGTCAATCCTCAAGCTGCCCAGTCTGGAACACCGCAAACTCAGGGGAGACATGATTGACCTCTACAAATACATTACTAGCATATACGACACAAGCCGGCCCAACTTCGAGCTGCACGACAAATGCAACACCAGACGCCACAGCAGGAAGCTTGTTAAGCATAGGTCCCGCCTAGAAGTTCGGAATTCATTCTTTTCCGAAAGAGTGGTGTCGGCTTGGAACAGCCTTCCAGAATCAGTTGTGTCCGCACCCAGCATGACCACATTTAAAAACAGACTTGACGCCCACTGGGCCAACCACCCAGTACTGTATAACCCGACCTGCTATCAATAGATCTTGCAAGTGCAAGCAGCTGTAGACAGGGACAACACATCGATCGGTGAACTGACCTGTAACCACGGGTCTCAAACACCGACAACATCAAGTATCAAGTAAGTAAGTATCAAGTATGGATCAGAGACAACAATCCTGGTATGGTGGACTCTGTGAACGAACTCCAAAGTCTAATAGACACTTTCCATGGTGATGTCAGTCAAGCTACGTCTGAGTCTCTGCTGGAGCACCCTGTGTTGACAGATGTTTTCCGCTTGTGGGCTGACTTTCTGGATCACGTACGTCACAACAATGGGACCTGTCTGCCTTCTGGATGACCTGTGTAGACATCGTCCAAGATATTCTGCTGGGACTGCTTCGATCCTTCCGTGAGGGGGACTGGGACCTGCATCTGCACGCCATTCGCCTGATGATCCCATGGTGTTTTGCATACGACAGGCTCAACTACGCAAGATACCTTCCTGCTTACTATGCTCAAATGACCAATCTCTCAACTACTCACCCGGAAGTACATCAGGCATTCAAAAAGGGCACCTTTGCTGTTCAGCTCACAGAATCCAATCCTTGTGGCGGCATACCAGTTGACCAAACGACTGAAGTGACTGTGAACAAAGACACCCAGACAACAGGAGGCACTACAAGGTTTAGTCTGAAACCTGGAGCTGTCAGTAAGTACTACTCACAGCTGAGCACAGGAATGCCTTTCTGACTAAACTTTGGAACATGGTTCAGCACAACAGGCGTGGAACTGATCACCCTGACCTGCAGAAATCAAAGCTTCAGAAAGATGAGGAGTTGGTCACGTCTGTTAAGGAAACCCTTGGCAACTGGACTAACCCTTTTGAATGCAACCGCGAGTTGATGAATATCGCAACTGGTACTGCTGCATCAAAGGCTGTTGCTGAGGATCTCAAGGATGCAAACTCGAAAGGAGAAACTGTTTATGCTGCTTCCAAAAGAGAAAAGCTGGAATCTGATGAACCTACAAAGAAATTTCATGACTCCATGAAGAAGGTCTCGTTAAAGACATTTGGATCCTCAGCAAAAAAGCAGCAGACCAAATGTGCTGATGGCAAAACAATCATCTTAAAAGCTGACAGATGGTTGTTTGGGAGAATTCTTGTCACAGGGTAGAGCAGAAACCTCAACATGAAAGAACTGATGTGGTACCCTCTTGGTCCACTGCATTGGTCACTAGGTACAGCTGATAGAAGCCTGGGGAAAACCAACAGTGAACATATGCAGTGAACATGTTATCTTCCAGTCCAGGTATATGCCTAAATCTTTTTCAGAATCAAACGCTTGCAAGTCCGTGCTCTCCTGGCTCCCATGCTTTCATCTTTGATGCCTTTATTGGCATCTGCCTTTCGCCTTTGATACCTTTATTGGCATCTGCCTTTCACCTTTGATACCTTTATTGGCATCTGTCCTTTCCCCTTTTATACTTTTACTGGCACCTGTCCTTTCCCCTTTGATATAATTATTGACATCTGTCCTTTCACCTGTGATACCTTAATTGGCAGCTACCTTTCATCTTTGATATATTTACTGCCATCTGTCCTTTCCCCTTTGATACCTTTATTGGCATCTGTCATTTCCCCTTTGATATCTTTATTGGCATCTCTCCTTTCCCCTTTGATATCTTTATTGACATGTCTTTTCACCTTTGATATCTTTATTGACATCTGTCCTTTCACCTTTGATATCTTTCTTGGCTTTTGTCCTTTCACCTTTGATATCTTTATTGCGTTTTGTCCTTTCACCTTTGATATCTTTATTGACATCTGTCCTTTCAACTTTGATATCTTTATTGGCATCTGTCCTTTCCGCTTTGATACCTTTATTCACATCTGTTCTTTCCACTTTGATATCTTTATTGACTTCTGTCCTTTCACCTTTGATGCCTTTATTGACATCTGTCCTTTTCCCTTTGATACCTTTATTGACATCTGTCCTTTCCCCTTTGAGGCCTTTATTGGTATCTGTCCTTTCCCCTTTGATACCTTTATTGACATCTGTCCTTTCACCTGTGACACCTTTATTGGCATCTGTCCTTTCCCCTTTGATACCTTTATTGACATCGGTCCTTTCCCCTTTGATACTTTTCTTGACATCGGTCCTTTCCCCTTTGATACCTTTATTGACATCTGTCCTTTCCCCTTTGATACCTTTATGGGCATCTGTCCTTTCCCCTTTGATACCTTTATCGACATCTGTCCTTTCCCTTTGATACCTTTATTGACATCTGTCCTTTCCCCTTTGATACCTTTATTGACATCTGTCCTTTCCCCTTTGATACCTTTATCGACATCTGTCCTTTCCCCTTTGATACCTTTATTGACATCTGTCCTTTCACCCGTGAGACCTTTATTGGCATCTGCCTTTCACCTTTGATACCTGTATTGACATCTGTCCGTTCCACTTGATACCTTTATTGACATCTGTCCTTTCCCCTTTGATACCTTTATTGACATCTGTCCTTTCCCCTTTGATACCTTTATTGACATCTGTCCTTTCCCCTTTGATACCTTTATTGACATCTGTCCTTTCCCCTTTGATACCTTTACTGGCATCTGTCCTTTCCCCTTTGATACCTTTATTGACATCTGTCCTTTCCCCTTTGATACCTGTACTGGCATCTGTCCTTTCCCCTTTGATACCTTTATTGGCACCTGTCCTTTCCCCTTTGATACCTTTATTGACATCGGTCCTTTCCCCTTCGATACCTTTTTTGGCATCTGCCTTTCACCTGTGATACCTTTATTGGCATCTGTCCTTTCCGCTTGGATATCTTTATTGACATCTGTCCTTTTACCTGTGATACCTTTATTGGCATCTGTCCTTTCCCCTTTGATACCTTTATTGACATTGGTCCTTTCCCCTTTGATACTTTTCTTGACATCGGTCCTTTCCCCTTTGATACCTTTATTGGCATCTGTCCTTTCTGAGATAAAGAATTTAGCACTTTTTTTTTTTTATCGAAGTACAGTTGACATACTTAAGTCCAATCTATTAAAGTATTCAGCTCTCTCTAGAGCACTTTTTGTCTTCTGGTGTGTGTGTGTGTGTGTGTGTGTGTGTGTGTGTGTGTGTGTGTGTGTGTGGTGTGTGTGTGTGTGTGTGTGTGTGTGTGTGTGTGTGTGTGTGTGTAGATAGATAGATAGATAGATAGATAGATAGATAGATAGATAGATAGATAGATAGATAGATAGAGATTTTTTAAACTGTATAATTGAGTGTTTCAATTTTACATCTGGTACAAACTGGACATGATCTCTGATACGTGCTTTTATTGGTATGGTGAAGAATGCTGCTGTGAGCGTGCTTCCACCTGGCAGAGTCATAAGCCATGAGCGGTTAGCTGCCCCTTCTTCAGCGGAAGCGTTGTGTCCTCCCTGGAAACTTAGCCTTCTGCAAGACCCCCCGCCACCCCTTCCCCTACCCTCTCCTCCACTTTCCTCCCCCCTCATCATCCCTGGGAGCTCGTTCACACACATCTGTCTCGTCTGTTGCACCTGCTTACTTCCTGGAAGCAATGTCTACGTCAGTACTCGCTGGAACACACAAGTGCGCACACGCGCATATATTGATATGCGTACGCATACACACACATCATATACACACATGATGCACACACATGCGCATCTACACACATACACAAACACGGGCCCATGCCCACACACCCACACCCATACATCTGTTCACTCACCACACACACATACAGTGATAATAATGGCACAGTTAATGTTAGGTAGGTACTCAAGGTCTGACCAGTGCGTTGGGCTAATGCTGTAGGTCAGACAACTGCTAAGTCGTAGCCACGACACCCTCTTCTTAAATTTCTCATCTCAGTCATTAATTCATTTAGCCATCGGCTTAAAATCATGCACAGTGTGGTCTCAAAACTTCAGTGGATGAGGTGTAGCGTATATGGACACACAGTGACACCTTGATGAAACTGAAACTGAAACTGGTACACCCACCCACATTTCGCCGGCCATTCTTCTCCCTCGTCCTCGTCACCATGGAAACAAAAAACACCCCCCACCCCTCCTCCTATACTACCAACACTCTCACCGTCTAAATGAAAAATATAAAGAAGAAGAAGAAGAAGAAGATGATGATGATGATGATGATAAGCCTGCTACCACCTCCCTTTTAAACTCTGCAAACATAGGCTTTCTTTTCTAACGCCATGTCTGCCCTAAAGTCATTGTGCAGACTTTGGATAGATCTTCCAGAACAAAAGTCACAGCATAGTACGCTACAGAAAGAAAGCGGGTCTTCTTCTAAGCGATGACGTCAAGGGTAGAGAAACAACGTAATGTTCACATTGTTCGCCTTGGCGTCAGCACGCCTCCAGGAAAATGCCAACATTACACGGGCCCTCTTCATTCTTTATCTCCAAACGGAATTTGTCTTTGTACACCAAACCCCACGGAATTGGTACAAAAAAGTGGTCAAATATTACCACAATGCAGCCAAGTATCATTCCTCTTAATGCTTACAGAATATTTGATGAAATGATCCTTAACAATAAGAACTGGGTCTCACATCTTTGTTAGACTTTGTGTAAAAACAACAACAACAACAACAAAAAACCCTGATTTGTCCACGGTTTGAAAAAAACATGTGGAAAATATGATATATAGTTTGAACACTTTCAAACGGATATATATCTAAGGGTCATCGACAAGACTCGGAGAACAAGTGCAATCAGTGTGCAATGTAATTACATCTACATCATCGCAATAGCCGCTAGAACATGTGAATATAATCCAGAATCCTGTTTGAACAAAGTTCACATGACGGTGACTCTAACTGGGTCCCCAGGGTGACTGTTGTCACAGACGCCAAGCCAGACCACCCTCACCACCCCCACCCCTCACTACCAATGCCCAAACCCAAGAAAATACGACGGAAAACAACAAAGTACACAGTAAATCCTTAATACAGTGTTACAAGCACGTTTCACTTCACACTGGAAACCAAGCGCCTTAATACACAAACAAAGAACAGCTTGAAGTTGTAGCCATTTACAGTACACAAACACAGTACAGCTTGACATGTACACTACAATACACAAACACAGAACAGCTTGAAGTTGTGGCCCTTTACAATACACAAACAAAAAACAGCTTGAAGTTGTGGCCCTTTACAATACACAAACAAAGAACAGCTTGACGTGTTGGTTCTTTACAATACACAAAGAAATAACAACTTGAAGTTGTTGACCTTTACAATACACAAACAAATAACAGCTTGAAGTTGTGGCCCTTTACAATGCATAAACAAAGAACAGCTTGAAGTTGTAGCCCTTTACAATACACCAACAGATAATAACTTGAAGCGTTGGCCCCTTACATTACACAAACAAATAACAGCTTCAAGCTGTAGCCATTTACAATACACAAACAAATAACTTAAAGTTGTAGCCCTTTACAATGCACAAATAACAACTTCGAGTGTTGGCCCTTTACAATGCACAATCAAAAAACAGCTTGAAGTTGTAGCTCTTTACAATACACAAAGTACGGCTTGACATGTTGGCCCTTTACAATACACAAACAAAGAACAACTTGAAGTTGTGGCCCTTTACAACCCACAAACAAAGAACAGCTTGACATGTTGGCCCTTTACAATACACAACGAACAGCTTGAAGTTGTAGCCCTTTACAATGCACAAATAACGGCGTGAAGTTACGGCTCTTTATAATACACAAAGAACAGCTTGACATGATGGCCCTTTACAACACACACACAAAGAACAGCTTGACATGTTGGCCCTTTACAATACACAAACAAAGAACAGCTTTCAGTTGTAGCCTTTTATAAAACATGCACAAAGTGCAGTTTCAAGTGTTGGTCCTTTATGATACACAAAGAACAGCTCTAAGTTGTAGCCCTTTACAATACACAAACAAAGAACAGCTTGAAGTTGTCGCCCTTCTCAATACACAAACAACAGCTTGAAGTTGTTGCCCTTTACAATACACAAACAAAGAACAGCTTGAAGTTGTTTCCCTTTACAATACACAAACAAAGATCAGCTTGAATAGTTGGCCCTTTGCAATACACAAACAAAGAATAGCCTTAAGTGGTGGCCCTTTACAATACACAAAGAATAGCTTTAAGTTGTGGCCCTTTACAATACACAAACACAGGGTGAACGATCAACAGCAAGGATGAACTACCAGCTGCAACGGTGACAAAGGCAAAGACTCGTCCCAAACCAGGAGAGATCCCTCACAATTTTAAACTAATAAGACCAGTTATAATTGAAAACCAGTCACGGTCAGTATTGAGCAAATCGCCAGAAAAAAGTAATCAATGGATACTTGCAATAACTTTCAGAAGTTGATGTGCCAAGTAAGCGCAATGAATGAGCGATATGCTGAATACATGTTGGCTGTAAACAGTCTGAGCACACTGTCATTGAGTGATATGCTGAATACATAGTTGGCTGTAAACAGTCTGAGCACACATTCAATGAGCGATAGGCTAAATACATGTTGGCTGTAAACAGTCTGAGCACACATTCAATGAGCGATATGCTAAATACATGTAGGCTGTAAACAGTCTGAGCACACTGTTAATGAGCGATATGCTGAATACATGTTGGCTGTAAACAGTCTGAGCACACTGTCATTGAGCGATATGCCGAATATATGTTGGCTGTAAACAATGCGAGCGCACTGTCATTGAGCGATAGGCTGAATACATGTTGGCTGTAAACAATGTGAGCACACTGTCATTGAGCGATAGGCTGAATACATGTTGGCAGCAAACAATGTGAGCACACTGTCGTTGAGCAATATGCTGAATACATTTTGGCTGTAAACAGTCTGTGCACACTGTCGTTGAGCGATATGCTGAATACATTTTGGCAGTAAACAATGTGAGCACAGAAGAAAGTCTGCTGTCAGATATCAGTAAATCCAATATTGGACTCATCTACCGTTCAGATCATTCCATTATTGATATAAGCCTTAGAGAAGAAGAGAGAATGAGAGATAGACAGTACTGGAAATGTAACAATTCTTTATTAAGAGACAAGAAATTTGTAGATGAAATAAAAGGAGTCATTTCAGAGTTAAAAAAAAAAAAGAATACGCCTTACCAGTATAAAACTTTCAGAATATTGATGAGGTGGCAAATGATATGTTACAGTTTACAATTTCAGATCAGTTTTTTTTTAATGGTGCAACTAAAAATAAGAGAAAAAACAATAGCCTATTCATGCTATAAGAAAAAAATGACTCAAAACGGGAAAAGGAACTTGAAACGAAGATTTCTAACTTGGGTTCATATGTGAATGAAGAAAAATTTAGGGGAACTAGAACAACTGAAATTGGAACTAGAAGAACTACGGGAAAAGAAAATATAGGGAATTATTGTTAGATCAAGAGTAAAGTGAATTCGCGAAAGGGAGAAACCTAGTAAATACTTTTGCAGCTTGGAAAATAGAAATGTTGTAGGTCGCTCTATGAGTTTTCTTGAAAGAGATTATGGTAATATTATATTCGATCATAAAGGTATCCTAAAAGAGGTTGAAACATTTTATGAACAACTATATACAGAACAGGAAGCAAGAAACGTAGATCTTAATGGTATGATAATGGATGCTAATAAATTAACACAAGAAGAAAGTGACCACCTGGAAGGTCCATTGACTTTAAATGAAGTGGTTGAGACCATAAAAAATATGAAAAACAACAAGAGACCTGGATCAGATGGTTTTGCTGTTGAATTTTATAAGTTCCTCTTCACAGATATTGACACCTTTCTTGTGAGATCTCTGAATGATGGTTTTGATAAACAGTGTATGTCAGTCACACAGACACAGGGAATCATTGTTTGTATTCCCAAGGAGGATAAGCCAAAACAATATTTGAAAAATTGGAGACCAATTTCCCTGTTAAATACGGCATACAAAATAGCATCAGCCTCAATTGCTAATCGTATTAAATGTCATACCAAAAATCATTCATGAGGATCAAAAGGGCTTCATGAGAGGAAGATATATTGGAGAGAATATTAGAAAAAATCTATGATGTACTTCAATAGACTGAGGAAGAAAGCATCCCAGGTCTACTACTTAGTGTTGATTTTGAAAAGGCATTCGATAGCATCTCTTGGACCTTTTTGAATGAACCGCTTACATTTTTCAATTTCGGCCCCGATATCATAAGGTGGATTATCTCCCTTTACAGAGACATGACATCCTGTGTTTCTGTTAATAGACGATATTCAAAATGGTTTCCAGTCAGACGTGGAGTGTGGCAGGGGGATCCTTGCTCTCCTTACCTATACCTGGTCGGCGCAGAGGTCCTGTCGCTTCTTATTAGACAAAATATTGATATCAAAGGGGTCATGGTGAGAGGACAAGAGGTCCTCCTGTCGCAATGATACCAGATGATACCAATGTATGTCTCGATGGTACAGAAAAGTCGCTCAAAGAAACCATAAATGTATTGAGACTTTTTCCCAAATGTCTGGTTTAAGAATTAATAATGAAAAAAACAAACGTTGTGTGGTTTGGAAGTATGCAGCATTCAAATGTGAGATATATGCGTGATGAAAACTTTCGCTGGAATTTTTAGAATACTGGGTATACAGTTTTGTGTAGACATTAGAAGAATATCAGATATAAATTTTGAAGGCAAATTGAATGACATTTAAAAGGTACTGGGTAGATGGAGCAAGAGAGACCTTTCTCCCTAAGGTAAAATAACAGTATTGAAAACATTGGTTATGTCTAAACTAACGTATCTTTTGATAAATCTACCTGATCCCCCAGTAAATTTTGTTAAAGAACTACAGACAGCTTTGTTCTCCTTCTTATGGAGCAATAAACCAGCCAAGATAAAAAGAAGTATAGTGTGTAAACCATATGTTGATGGTGGATTGCACATGGTTGACTTACATGCTTATATTACTTCATTAAATGTATCCTGGCTTAAACAGCTAACAAACGAGAGAAGTCTGCAAACTTTTGTATATGCCTTATTTCCTAATTTTGTAAATTTGTCAAAACTGGGAGAAGAATATGTAAATGTTTGTTTGAAAAGTTGTAAGAACTTTTTTTGGACAGACGTGCTGAAGCACTACAAACATCTGTACATGCTATGCCCCCCACCGAAGCCTGTAGAATTTTTGGCTGAGTGCATACATTACAACAAGCACATACTAAGAGACAGGCATGTAGCATTCATTAAAGAATGGGTTGAGGATAATATTTTATTTATTCACCAATTGTATAATTTAAATGATAATAAATTCCTTACATTCAGAGAATTTAAGGAACTTTATCCAAATATCAGGCGAACTAACTTTCTTCTCTATAACGGCATTATCAACGCCATCTTGGAATTCCAACAGAAATGTAGAATTGAGATTGATCCTAGATGTAGTGTAAAAGATACTAAAACTTGGAAAAGTAATCAAAGAAGGAGGCAAAAGTGTCCAGGCAATGCTTACAAGATCAGAGGTTCATCCTACTGCAGACTAAAAATGGAACGAAGTCTATAACGATTTAAACTGGTTTGAAATTTTC
The DNA here is from genome assembly GCA_033310375.1 of Conus canariensis. Lineage (NCBI taxonomy): Eukaryota > Metazoa > Mollusca > Gastropoda > Neogastropoda > Conidae > Conus > Conus canariensis. The sequence goes on from CM065745.1 coordinate 4,530,213, forward strand.
AAAGTGTCATAAGTGTCATGATGTAAAATTGAGATGGTTCCAGGTGAGAATACTACATCGCCTCTTAAACACTAGAAATATTTGTACGCCTGTAAAATTGTAGAGGACCCTGTACGTAATCTCTGTCAAACAGAAATCCAAACAATACAACACTTATTATGAGGCTGTAGTGTTGTTCAAAAGTTTTGGATTGATCTTAACCTTATGTTGTCCAGCAACTGTCAGCATTGGTGTCGTTTGACATTCTCAGAAACATTGATTGTATTTGGATGTAACGAAGGAGTCGAAACAGATTTTGGTCTTAATTATATCCTATTGCTTGCAAAAGTTTACATTTATAAGGTTTACATGAAAAATGCATCGCCCAGTACACAAGGCTTTCTTGGTGTATTGAAACAAATATATGCAGATCTTAGGTACATGCACTTTTTGAAAGGCACGTTGCCTCTCTTTAATGACCAGTGGGCATTCTATCAAACGTTGATTTCATAAAGCTTTTCTTCTTCGGTAAATGGAGAGTAACGCCTATGGTGGACACCTATGTTGGGGTGAATTGTTGCATGTACCGCCAGTCATTATCCCATTAGAAATATGCTCCATTGAATCTTAAGAAGAACCTTCTTCATTAGTACACTCCCTGAAGATCTGACTAACACAGGGGTAAGGCTCATGATAAATTGTTGCTACTAATGTACAACTGGTACTGGTACTTTGTTAAATGTATTTATTTAGCTATTTATTTACCTTTTTTTAAAATTTATTTAGCTATTTATTTACCTTTTTTTTATTAGTATCTTTACTATTCATTAATACTACTATTTTTTTTTATGTCAGAATGATGTGTGGGCTCAACAATAGCTGATGTTGTTGCTATTGCTTTTATCATGAAAACATACCAGGCCTAATTTGTAGATGTGAATTCCCCCTTTCTTCCTTATTTGAAGGATGGGGGAGGGGGGGGGGGCAACTCGAAGTTCCTTGTGCAGTCTTGGCCACTCCTTTGCTCGGTCCTTCTGTTTTTTTCGCTTTCGTTTATGGAAGGACGGAGGATATAAGGGAGGTGCCACAACGCTTACTTCTCCCTTTCTTCCTTAGTTGAAGGAAGGGAGGCAACGTTATTTCACCTCTATAGTCTGGCCGCTCCTCAAAACCTCAGCCCTTCAGTTTTTTTTTTATTTTATAATTTTTATAATTTTTTTCCCGCTTGCGGAAGGGCGGTTGACATTTGAGGAAGAGGCCACATCTGTACGGCCTTAAGCCCGCTGCTGGCCTGACATCGCAGTGCCATGGCTGTGTTCTGCTGACCAGTCGGCAGACTGGTCTGCCCAGTAGTTAGCTTGTTGGTTGGTTGGCTGGGCTCAGCTGCGGTGCTGCGGTGTCGGATCGGTGGCGGGCTTTACCTTTCCAGACCCTCAAAACTGTAAATCTAAAAGTCTTAAATAGAAGTGATACATGATCTGTAGAAAATCATTATGGTGTGAATTTATATGATGTGAAGTTATATGGTTTGAATATCTGTGATGATAATGTGACTGATTTTTCATATTGATATCAAAAGTGGTGATATTATCATTATTATTATTTTTTATTATTTCTTTCCATTTTATTTTATTTTATTTATTTATCATCTTTTTTTATTTTCTTTCATATTCTATAATATCTTTGAAAGAAATCTATGAATCTGCGACTGAGCACACTTTTTGAGAATTGCTTAACTATTGAAATATTTCCTCCAAAATTTAACATATTTGTTTTCTTCTTTTATTGCTTGTCCTTTTTGCGCACTAAAAAAAAACCTTCATGGATGGTTCATATGAAAGATATATATTTACAATACTGAAATTGTACTTTCATTCACCCACAGATCATTAGATTGCGATACATGAAATTCTTTATTCAGTCTCAGACATATAAGAGGTTTATAACATTACTAGCAGGGGCACCCGGCGTTGCCCGGGATATGAACATTCTTTGCGATACTCACGTGACGGCAAACATGTATTAATTGTTTTGATTTACAATCAATCCCCCCCCCCAACATCTTCCCACCCCCTCCCCCCACACAAATACACATTCTCTCTCTCTCTCTCTCTCTCTCTCTCTCTCTCTCTCTCTCTCTCTCTCTCTCTTCTTATACATTCTATTGTTTTCCGCCTGCCTCTGGCCCCTTTCCTCTGGATCTTCCCTAGCACGTCGAGATGCTTTTCTTGCTCGATTTTCCGCCTGCACTCACCGTTCCCATTCCCATTCTTCTGATTGCCCTTAATTTTGTAGGAATTAACTTTGTGCAGAAGTAGTTTACTTCAACGGGTCTGTGTCTAATGTAAAAATAGTGTATCAGGCTTTGCACTGTACAATCATTTTTCTGGCCCCTCTCATTCCTCCCTTTTCATCCCCCTACCCTGTCCCATCCATGTTGCAAAATTACTTACCGTTACTGGAATACGCATACCGAATTTTATCAATAAGCGGTGTAAATTTAGAAAATAACGGTTTTGAACGGTCAATGTTAAGTTTTGGTTCGTAAAATTTGCATAACATTGTTCAGCGCTTAAAACTGTACGTGCATACGGAATGTTATCAAGAAGGGTGAAAATTTCGAAATTCAGAAAATAACGGTTTTTAACGGTCAATGTTAAGTTTCGGATCTTGAAAATTGTATATCATTGTTTAGCGTTCAAAACTGCACATGTATATCGAATTTCTTCAAGAATACTCTAAATTTATATAATAACGTTTTTTAATGGTCAATTTTAAATTTCTGTTCGTAAAAGTTGTATATCATTTTTCGGCGTTTAAAACTGCACATGTATACTGAATTTCATCAAGAACAGCCTAAATTTTGAAAATAACGGTTTTTAACGGTCAAATTTAATGGTCATAATGACTATCTAATGACCCTATGTTACCCGCTGGATGTTCCTGTAGGCTTATGTCAAGTTTGGTGGCGATCCGATGACTCTCTTGGCCGCCAACCTCATAAGATCGGGTTTTAAACAGTTTTGATTGGGTTTGGTGTTTTTAAACGGTTTTTAACTTACAAATAACGTTTCTTAACTGCCAAATAACGGTTCTAATTTTCGAGAAGTAGCCCCGTACCTGTGCAATGTCACAACGGCCATTTGATGAAAAGCAGAGGAAAAAGATGTCTTTGAAACCGTTATAACAGTTTTTTTAACGTTTTTTAACGGTTTTATTTTTTTTTTTAGAGATTAGCCCAAAACCATCCTCGGGCCACAACAGACGTACCTGCTAAATTTCAAGAAGATCGGGTTTTAAACAGTTTCTTTTATAGGGTTTGGTGTTTTTAACGGTTTTTAAACTATTATAAATAACGTTTTTCAACTGCCAAATAACGGTTCTAATTTTAGAGAAGTAGTCCTGTACCTGTGCAATGTCACAACGGGTATGTGAAGAAAAGCAGAGGAAAAAGATGTCTTTGAAACCGTTATAACAGTTTTTTAACGGTTTTTAACGGTTTTATTATTTTAGAGATTAGCCCAAAACCATCCTCGGGTCACAACAGATGTACCTGCCAAATTTCATGACAATTGGTTGAGCCGTTTTTGAGTCTATAGCGTACACACACACACACACACACACACACACACACACACACACACACACACAGAATTTGCCATATATATATATACTAGCAGGGTCACCCGGCGTTGCCCGGGATATGAACATTCTTTGCGATACTCACGTGACGGCAAACATGTATTAATTGTTTTGATTTACAATCAATCCCCCCCCCCAACATCTTCCCACCCCTTCCCCCACACAAATACACATTCTCTCTCTCTCTCTCTCTCTCTCTCTCTCTCTCTCTCTTATACATTCTATTGTTTTCCGCCTGCCTCTGGCCCCTTTCCTCTGGATCTTCCCTAGTACGTCGAGATGCTTTTCTCGCTCGATTTTCCGCCTGCACTCACTGTTCCCATTCCCATTCTTCTGATTGCCCTTAATTTTGTAGGAATAGACTTTGTGCAGAAGTAGTTTATTTCAACGGGTCTGTGTCTAATGTAAAAATAGTGTATCAGGCTTTGCACTGTACAATCATTTTTCTGGCCCCTCTCATTCCTCCCTTTTCATCCCCCTACCCTGTCCCATCCATGTTGCAAAATTACTTACCGTTATTGGACATACGCATACCGAATTTTATCAATAGCGGTGTAAATTTAGAAAATAACGGTTTTGAACGGTCAATGTTAAGTTTTGGTTCGTAAAATTTGCATAACATTGTTCAGCGCTTAAAACTGTACGTGCATACGGAATGTTATCAAGAACGGTGAAAATTTAGAAATTCAGAAAAAAAACGGTTTTTAACGGTCAATGTTAAGTTTCGGATCTTGAAAATTGTATATCATTGTTTAGCGTTCAAAACTGCACATGTATATCGAATTTCTTCAAGAATACTCTAAATTTATATAATAACGTTTTTTAATGGTCAATTTTAAATTTCTGTTCGTAAAAGTTGTATATCATTTTTCGGCGTTTAAAACTGCACATGTATACTGAATTTCATCAAGAACAGCCTAAATTTTGAAAATAACGGTTTTTAACGGTCAAATTTAATGGTCATAATGACTATCTAATGACCTTATTTTGCCCACTGGATGTTCCTGTAGGCTTATGTCAAGTTTGGTGGCGATCCGATGACTCGTGGCCGCCAGCCTCAGAAGATCGGGTTTTAAACAGTTTTTTTTTTTTTTTATAGGGTTTGGTGTTTTTAACGGTTATTAACTGTTATAAATAACATTTTATAACTGCCAAATAACGGTTCTAATTTTCGAGAAGTAGCCCCGTACCTGTGCAATGTCACAACGGATATTTGATGAAAAGCAGAGGAAAAAGATGACTTTGAAACCGTTTATAACAGTTTTTTTAACGGTTTTTAACGGTTTTATTTTTTTAGAGATTAGCCCCAAACCATCCTCGGGTCACAACAGACGTACCTGCTAAACCATCCATGTTGCAAAATTACTTACCGTTACTGGACATACGCATACCGAATTTTATCAACAGCGGTGTAAATTTAGAAAATAACGGTTTTTAACGGTCAGTGTTAAGTTTTGGTTCGTAAAATTTGCATAACATTGTTCAGTGCTTAAAACTGTACGTGCATACGGAATGTTATCAAGAAGGGTGAAAATTTCGAAATTCAGAAAATAACGGTTTTTAACGGTCAATGTTAAGTTTCGGATCTTGAAAATTGTATATCATTGTTTAGCGTTCAAAACTGCACATGTATATCGAATTTCTTCAAGAATACTCTAAATTTATAAAATAACGGTTTATAACGGTCAATTGTGAATTTCGGTTCGTAAAAGTTGTATATCATTTTTCGGCGTTTAAAACTGCACATGTATACTGAATTTCATCAAGAACAGCCTAAATTTTAAAAATAACGGTTTTTAACGGTCCAATTTAATGGTCATAATGACTATCTAATGACCCTATGTTACCCGCTGGATGTTCCTGTAGGCTTATGTCAAGTTTGGTGGCGATCCGATGACTCTCATGGCCACCAACCTCAGAAGATCGGGTTATAAACAGTTTTCATAGGGTTTGGTGTTTTTAACGGTTTTTAACTGTTATAAATAACGTTTCTTAACTGCCAAATAACGGTTCTAATTTTCGAGAAGTAGCCCCGTACCTGTGCAATGTCACAACGGCCATTTGATGAAAAGCAGAGGAAAAAGATGTCTTTGAAACCGTTATAACAGTTTTTTTTAACGGTTTTTAACGGTTTTATTTTTTTAGAGATTAGCCCCAAACCATCCTCGGGTTACAACAGACGTACCTGCTAAATTTCAAGAAGATCGGGTTTTAAACAGTTTCTTTTATAGGATTTGGTGTTTTTAACGGTTTTTAACTGTTATAAATAACGTTTTTTAACTGCCAAATAACGGTTCTAATTTTAGAGAAGTAGTCCTGTACCTGTGCAATGTCACAACGGCTAGTTGAAGAAAAGCAGAGGAAAAAGATGACTTTGAAACCGTTATAACAGCTTTTTAACGGTTTTTAAACGGTTTTATTTTTTTAGAGATTAGCCCCAAACCATCCTCGGGTCACAACGGACGTACCTGCCAAATTTCATGACAATCGGTTGAGCCGTTTTTGAGTCTATAGCGTACACACACACACACACACACACACACACACACACACACACACACACACCACACACACACACACACACACACACACACACACACACACACACACACACACACACAGAATTTGCCATTTATATATTAGATTATCGGCACAAATTCTTGGATACAAATTTGAATTAATATGTACATTACAAGCTTAAAACAAGTGTATGTTGTAGACAGTGACTGAGAGTGAGAGGAATGTTTGGTTGTTTTATGATCTAACATGTGTTCCTATGTTCATAATGATCTTGCTTAAGGAACTAAACAGATTTATAAAAAGAAAAAAAATGTGAGCACACTGTCACTGAGCGATATGCTGAATACATGTTGGCTGCAAATAACCTGAGCACACTGTTAATGAGTGATATGCTGAATACATATTGGCTGTTAAGAATGTGAGCACAATGTCATTGAGCAATATGCTGAATACCTGTTGGCTGTAAACAGTGTGAGCACAATGTCATTGAGCAATATGCTGAATACATGTTGGCTGTAAACAGTGTGAGCACAATGTCATTGAGCAATATGCTGAATACATGTTGGCTGCAAATAATCTGAGCACACCGTTAATGAGCAATATGCTGAATACCTGTTGGTTGTAAACAATGTGAGCACAATGCCATTGAGCGATATGCTGAATACATATTGGTTGTTAAGAATCTGAGCACAATGTCATTGAGTGATATGCTGAATACATGTTGGCTGTAAACAGTGTGAGCACAATGTCATTGAGCGATATGCTGAATACATGTTGGCATGTAAACAGTGTGAGCACAATGTCATTGAGCAATATGCTGAATACATGTTGGCTGTAAACAATGTGAGCACAATGTCATTGAGCAATATGCTGAATACATGTTGGCTGTAAACAGTGTGAGCACAATGTCATTGAGCAATATGCTGAATACATGTTGGCTGTAAACAGTGTGAGCACAATGTCATTGAGCGATATGCTGAATACATGTTGGCTGTAAACAGTGTGAGCATCGAACGTCTATAAAAACAGACACTCAGATGTAGCTTAGTCATAAACCTTTCATGGCTGTGTCGGACTTGCAACAAACAAACAAACAAATCTTTGGGTTGCGGGCCAATTTTATCAGGAATGTTTCTGTCATTTTGAAGAGCAGTTGGCCCATGTCCCCATGCCTGATGCTCCTAGGAATCCCTGGACATGCTGTTACAGACTTGTGTCATTGTGTCATACAGTCCCTGGACATGCTGTTACAGGTTTGTGTCACTGTGTCATACAGTCCCTAGACATCCTGTTACAGGTTTGTGTCATTGTGTCATACAGTCCCTGAACATGCTGTTACAAACTTGTGTCATTGTTTCATACAGTCCCTGGACATGCTGTTACAGACTTGTGTCATTGTGTCATACAGTCCCTGGACATGGTATTACAGACCTGTGTCATGGTGTTACACAGAGGAATTCGTGGGCATGGTATTACAGACTTCTGTCATGGTGTCACACAGAGGAATCCCTGGACATGATGTTACAGACTTGTGTCATTGTGTCATACAGTCCCTGGACACGGTATTACAGACCTGTGTCATGGTGTCAGACAGAGGAATTCGTGGACATGGTATTACAGACTTCTGTCATGGTGTCACACAGAGGAATCACTGGACATGCTGTTACAGAATTGTGTCATTGTGTCATACAGTCCCTGGACATGCTGTTACAGACTTGTGTCATTGTGTCATACAGTCCCTGGACATGGTATCACAGACATGTGTCATGGTGTCAGGCAGAGGAATTCGTGGATATGGTATTACAGACCTGTGTCATAGTGTCACACAGTCCATGGGCATGGTGTTACAGACCTGTGTCATGGTGTCACACAGTCCATGGGCATGGTATTACAGACCTGTGTCATGGTGTCACACAATCCCTGGACAAGGTGTTACAGACTTGTGTCATGGTGTCATACAGAGGTATTACAAATTGTGTCATGGTGTAATATACAGAAATCCCTGGACATGGTGTTACAAACTTGTGTCATGGTGTCACACAGTCCATGGGCATGGTATCACATACATGTGTGATAGTGTGGCCGGAATAGCTCAGTGGTAGAGCGCCGGACTTGTAATCTTGGTGAACTTGGGGTTGCGGTTGGGTTTGAATCTCCGCCGGGCAGTTTCAGTACAAAGGGATTTTTCCCTCAGAGTTAACATTGGTTCTGACTCCATTTCCCATACAGTCCTTTGAATGAGACTATAAACCGAGGTCCCGAGTGTGAACACACGCTTAACATCTTGCACACACGTAAAATCCCATTACCAACTTTCGGAAGAGAAGGCCAGTTTGGCCTTTGGTATGGATGACACGTTACACACAGCATGCACCCTGCGTGTTAAATGGAAAGAATGAAGGAAGCAAGGAAATTGAGTGAACGATATTGAACGATATTGACTGGATGGCACGGGAAACGACTGAATGTAGCGCCAGCTGGCAGCTCTTCAGTCGGCACTACCCAGGTAGGTAAAGCACCTAGAGCTAGGTCTCTAGCCGAAAATATGCGCTGCATAAGTGTTCATTATAATATGATGATAATATAATGCATATAGTCACACAGGGGAATCCCTGAACATGGTATTATGGACTTGTGTCAATGTGCCACATAGAGGAATCCTTGGACATGGCATTACAGACATGTGTCATAGTGTCACACAGAGGAATACCTGGACATGGTATTACAGACATGTGTCAATGTTTCACACAGAGGAATCCATGGACATTGTAATACAGACATGTGTCGGTGTGTCACACAGTGGAATCTATGGACATGGTATTACAGACATGTGTCAATGTGTCACACAGAGGAATCCCAGGGCATGGTATTACAGACATGTGTCAATGTGTCACACAGAAGAATCCATGGACATGGTATTACAGATATGTGTCAATGTATCACACAGAGGAATCCATGGACATGGTATTACAGACATGTGTCATAGTGTCAGACAGCGGAATACCTGGACATGGTATTACAGACATGTGTCAATGTATCACACAGAGGAATTCATGGTATTAAAGACATGTGTCAATGTGTCACACAGAGGAATCCCTGGACATGGCATTACAGACATGTGTCAATGTGTCACACAGAGGAATCCATAGTATTACAGACATGTGTCAATGTGTCACACAGAGGAATCCCTGGACATGGCATTAGAGACATGCGTCAATGTGTCATACAGAGGAATCCCTGGACATGGTATTACAGACATGTGTCAATGTATCACACAGAGGAATCCATGGACATTGTATTACACGCTTGTGTCAGTGTGTCACACAGAAGAATCCATGGACATGGTATTGCAGACATGTGTCAATGTGTCACACAGAGGAATCCATGGACATGGTATTACACACTTGTGTCAATGTGTCACACAGAGGAATCCATGGACATGGTATTACACACTTGTGTCAATGTGTCACACAGAGGAATCCCTGGGCTTGGTATTACAATGTGTTATGGTGTCAGACTGAGGAATCCCTGGGCATGGTATTACACACTTGTGTCATGGTGTGACATAGTCCATGAACATGGTATTACAGACGTGTGTTATGGTGTCACTAAAGCAATGGCTGACGATAGGCAGGTAGACATATTGAATATTACAAAAAGAAAGCAACATGTTTACTGAAAAAGATTCACGTCTAGTACCAAACGTACAAACAGATGTCTAGCGCAGCTTTCTGCTCGATATAAAGACATACTTACAACGGTTGTATAATGCAGCTTTCCGTCCAGTATAAAGACAGATTTACAACAGATGTCCAAAGCAGCTTTCTTTCCAATATAAGGACAGAATTACAACAGATGTCTAGCGCAGCTTTCTGCTCGATATAAAGACAGAGACTTAAAACAGATGTATAACGCAGCTTTCTGTCCGATATAAAGACAGACTTACAACAGATGTATAACGCAGCTTTCTGTCCGATATAAGGACAAACTTACAACAGATGTATAACGCAGCTTCCTGTCCAATATAAAGACAGACTTACAACAGATGTCTAACGCAGCTTTCTGTCCAATATAAAGACAGACTTACAACAGATGTATAACGCAGCTTTCTGTCCGATATAAAGACAGACTTACAACAGATGTATAACGCAGCTTTCTGTCCGATATACAGACATACTTACAACAGATGTATAACGCAGCTTTCTGTCCGATATAAAGACAGACTTACAACAGATGTATAACGCCGCTTTCTTTTTAATACAAAGGCAGACAACAGATATATAACTAAGTTTTCTGTCCAATATAAAGACAGAATCACAACAGATGTATAACACAGCTTTCTGTCCGATATAAAGACAGACTTACAACAAATATCCGGAGCAGCTTTCTGTCCGATATAAAGACAGACTTACAACAGATGTATAACACAGCTTTCTGTCCGATATAAAGACAGACTTACAACAGATGTATAACGGTTTTCTGTCCCATATAAAGACAGACTTACAACAGATGTCTAACGCAGCTTTCTGTCCGATATAAAGACAGACTTACAACAGATGTCTAACGCAGCTTTCTGTCCGATATAAAGACAGACTTACAACAGATGTATAACGGTTTTCAGTCCGATATAAAGACGGACTTACAACAGATGTCTAACGCTGCTTTCTGTCCGATATAAAGACAGACTCACAACAGATGTATAGCGCTGCTTTCTATCCGATATAAAGACAGACTTACAACAGATGTCTAACGCTGCTTTCTGTCCGATATAAAGACAGACTTACAACAGATGTCTAACGCTGCTTTCTGTCCGATATAAAGACAGACTTACAACAGATGTCTAACGCTGCTTTCTGTCCGATATAAAGACGGACTTACAACAGATGTCTAACGCAGCTTTCTGTCCGATATAAAGACAGACTTACAACAGATGTCTAACGCAGCTTTCTGTCCGATATAAAGACAGACTTACAACAGATGTCTAACGCTGCTTTCTGTCCGATATAAAGACAGACTTACAACAGATGTCTAACGCAGCTTTCTGTCCGATATAAAGACGGACTTACAACAGATGTCTAACGCAGCCCACCCCAAGCTGTATCGACAGCCTGCTAGGTGTTTTCATTTTGACGATGTAAGAAGGCACAGGCTATTGATAGCATGCAACTATTCCACAATGTAAGAAGGCACAGGCTATTGATAGCACGCAACTATTCCACAATGTAAGAAGGCACAGGCTATTGATAGCATGCAACTATTCCACAATGAAAGAAGGCACAGGCTATTGATAGCACGCAACTATTCCACAATGTAAGAAGGCACAGGCTATTGATAGCACGCAACTATTCCACGATGTAAGAAGGCACAGGCTATTGATAGCACGCAACTATTCCACAATGTAAGAAGGCACAGGCTATTGATAGCACGCAACTATTCCACAATGTAAGAAGGCACAGGCTATTGATAGCACGCAACTATTCCACGATGTAAGAAGGCACAGGCTATTGATAGCACGCAACTATTCCACGATGTAAGAAGGCACAGGCTATTGATAGCACGCAACTATTCCACGATGTAAGAAGGCACAGGCTATTGATAGCACGCAACTATTCCACGATGTAAGAAGGCACAGGCTATTGATAGCACGCAACTATTCCACGATGTAAGAAGGCACAGGCTATTGATAGCACGCAACTATTCCACAATGTAAGAAGGCACAGGCTATTGATAGCACGCAACTATTCCACGATGTAAGAAGGCACAGGCTATTGATAGCACGCAACTATTCCACGATGTAAGAAGGCACAGGCTATTGATAGCACGCAACTATTCCACGATGTAAGAAGGCTATGCTATTGATAGCACGCAACTATTCCACATGTAAGAAGGCATATGCTATTGATAGCACGCAACTATTCCACAATGTAAGAAGGCATATGCTATTGATAGCACGCAACTATTCCACAATGTAAGAAGGCATATGCTATTGATAGCACGCAACTATTCCACAATGTAAGAAGGCATATGCTATTGATAGCACGCAACTATTCCACAATGTTCCGCACGCACACACGACATCAAGAAACACACAGACAATAGACTGCGTTAAGGAACGTACAGACAATGTATGCAACCTATTCAGTCAATCCACAGACAGAAACAACGTCAAGAAACATACAGACAATGTATATAACTGGTTACGTCAATCCACATACAGACACAACGCCAAAGAACATGCAGACAATAGACTGTGTTATGGAACATACAGACGATGTATGCAACCTTTTTAGTCATTCCACACGTAGGCACACAGCATCAAGAAACATACAGAGAATAGTCTGTGTTAGGGAACATATAGTACTAGACGATATATTCAACCTGGCTAGTTATTCCACACGTAGATAAAGCGTTAAGGAACACATAGTCACAACCTGTTTAGCCGTTTCACACACCATAAGGAACATACAGACAATCATACAACCTGTTCAATTGTTCCACACGCCTTACGGAGAATAAAGACAATGTATACAATCATTTTTTATTCGTTCCATACGCCTTAAGGATCATACAGACAATCATACAACCTGTTCAATCGTTCCACACGCCTTAAGGAACATACAGACAACCATACAACCTGTTCAATCATTCCACACGCCTTACGGAGAATAAAGACAATGTATACAACCTGTTTAATCGTTCCACACGACTTAAGGAACATACAGACAATCATACAACCTGTTCAATCGTTCTACACGCCTTAAGGAACATACAGACAATCATACAACCTGTTCAATCGTTCCATACGCCTTACGGAGAATAAAGACAATGTATACAATCTTTTTTTTTATTCGTTCCACACGCCTTAAGGATCATACAGACAATTATACAACCTGTTTAATCGTTCCACACGCCTTAAGGAACATACAGACAATGTATACAACCTGTTTAGTCTTTCCACACGCCTTAAGGAACGTACTGGTAATTATACAACCTGTTTAGTCGTTCCACATGCCTTAAGGAACATACAGACAATTATACAACCTGTTTAGTCTTTCCACACGCCTTACGGAGAATAAAGACAATGTTTACAATCTTTTAGTCGTTCCACACAGCTTAAGGAACACACAGACAATTATACAACCTGTTTAGTCGTTTCACACGCCTTAAGGACTATGCAAGACAATGCATTCAATTTGTTTAGCAACTTTCAAACAACAAAATGTGTATTTGCGACTGAAAAATCCGTTAAGTTCTAACTACAGCAATACAAACATCATGCCGTGGAGGTGCGGCCAGGACTGGTTGCCGGAGTTGGCTGGACTGTGTGAAAAACAAATTATGTGAAAACAAGAGGACGACTTTGTAACATCATGCCGGTGCCAGGTGTCATCTGCCCCACGTCAGGAGTGACCCCCAGACTTCTCCTTCGTCATTCCTAATGCGGAATGTAGGTCGACAGGCTAAATAATGCGTGTGCTTACGGTTCACACACACACACACACACACACACACACACACACACACACACACACACACACACACACACACACACACACACTCAGCACCGTAGAGAGCAATTGGCTGCACCCGAGTATCAAAAAATGTTAACAATACTCTCAGCGAATTATTATTAAGTACGAACAATCGTTGCAGAATTGATAACAAAGCATTTCTCGCTCTGCTTGCGAGATCTGTGCATGCAGCCACAAAACTAAGTCGGGTAGAAAAATGAATACCAAGATATTTATAAGAGTTAACGACAGCCATTTGCTCACCATTAAAAAACCATCTCCCTCGTGCTGCAAGGTGTCCTCCTTTTCTAAATACCACGACATTGCTCTTTGTCATATTTACTTTAAGTTGGAGTCTAGAAGCTGCATTACATAAATTGTTCAACTGGGTCTGAAGGCCAACTGGTGTTTCTCACAACAAAGCTATATCATCTGCCAATAACAAAATAAACAATTCAACTGTATCTGGATACAGTGTTGCACCATGTCTTCCCTTCTCTATGATTTCTTGTGCTAATTAGTTGATAAAGAAGGAAAATAAAACAGGACTACATGCATCTCCTTGCTTTACACCTTTTGTACAAACTATGTAATCTGTAAATTCACCACCACACCTGACCCTTGCTTTTACACAATTATACATGCTCTTGATGCATCGGTACATTTTACCCTTTATTCCATTCTTTTGAAGTACTGGCCAAAATAATTTTCTAGATATGGAATCAAATGCCTTTTCGAAGTCAATGAAGGCCGCATATAATTTGCGATTCCATGAAAACTGTTTTTGTACAATAGCCAAAAGGGTAAACATCTGATCAATAGTTGAATAACCCTTCTTAAAACCTGCTTGCCACTCACCCGTGAAAAATTAAAAAAAATCTCGTTTCGACATTCCTCAGTGACAATGACACCAATACCTTCACGTCCTCTCTTCTCCGTGTACCTCTTACTTTCATCCATCCCCTTGGCCCCATTCCCCTGACCAGCCCCACAATGGACCCTCCCAGTGACCCTACAGCAGTGGCAGACCCTCCAGTCCTCATAGAGAAAGGGTCGTCATCACCTCCATTGAGCACATCCCCATCCCCACCCTGTTCCCTCAGTGAGGATCCCCAGACACAGCTCAGTCAGTACACCCCATCTCAGGTTGTCCTGCACCCACCCGCCCCCTACCCAACGGCAGTACTACTGTCGTCCACGAAGACCAAGGTGCCAACGATGAGTACCACTCCCCTGGGTCCTAGGAAGAAGACTCTTCGCCGGCGAACTCTCTGTCTTCGACAAACCCACCACAAACCTTCTCCTTCTCCTCTTCATTTGTACAAACAGTGGGTTTTTTTTCAGCTAAAAGATGAAGTCAGAGATCTGGATGTCTCCTTGCAAGACACGAGAGAATCGTTGTTGTCATTAATTGAAGACTCTAAAACATCTACTAAGAATGAACTGAAATACAATATTAACTCTACCAAAGATTTCTTCCAGATAAGAATTGATGAACTGACAACCACAATATCTCTGCTCAGAGACACGGTTGAAAATTTAACAAAAGAAAATCATTCACTCAAAACACAACTTGGCAACATCTGTTCGGATATTAAAAGCCTCAAATCTAAATAACCAACATTTGAAGTCAGCACACACGTCAGCAGTGACCGGCCTGTCCCAGTGAGTGGAGATGGTACATCACAGCATGTGGAGCTCTCCTTCCCTCAGCCACAGTCTGTGTACAACGGCCCTGGAAATCCGCATCTCCCTCTGGTCAGAGCTGACAGCTCTGTTTCAGATCAGCCCTCAATTCAAAGGTGCAATACTACCAGCTGTGTGGACAGCTACCCACCACCCCCTCCCCCATCATCACCCCCTCCACCACCATCACCACCTCCACCACCTCCACTGTCTCCACCCCCTCTTGCCATGAGAGAGAGGTCATCGACATCGTGGGTTCTTCGCAGGAGTACCACCAGTTGTGTGGATAGCCACCTGCCACTCCCTCCACCCCCTCCACCCCCGCCTGCCATGAGGTCTCTGACATCTGAGTGTCGCCCTGCTGACCCAGGCAGCACGCACAGCGAGTCCTTCGCCCCAGCAGCCTGCCCTCAGATCCAGCAGACGTTCCTGGTGACACTGAGGATGGTGAGGAGAGACTCCTGTCCACTCACCTCTCTTCAGACTATGCCATCCCTGTCAGTAACGTGTTTGCCCCTTTATCGGACATGATAAACAATGACAGTGATGGTCAACTTCGTCATCGTAATGACCCTTACAAGAAATCTTCCTCACCTCCCGAGAAACGGATTCCAAAACGCCTCTCATGTGACATTTTGAGATTCATCACAGTCAGTGACCGGGCATCTGCTCTGTTCATTGGCGACTCTGTATTAAGAAATCTGAACCCCAAGAGACTGGCGCTCCGTTCATATGATTTATTTAAAATCTGTGTTTCTGGTATGACTACTCAAGAGTTAATACAATGGCTATCCCATCAACCATGCAATGACCAAATCAAGGCTCTTATTATTCACATTGGAATCAATGACTGCCCTTCAGGCCCTGTGTCCATCCAGCAGTGGAACCATTTAATCAGGCTATGTTGTCAGGTTTTCCCATCGACTAGAATAGCATTTAGTGCATTAATTCCAGCAAAGGGCAGGCACAGTTTTAACAATTCTATCAACCCTACAAACCGTAACCTCCAGCAAGCATGTTTTATTGACAATACGGATGCTTTTGTTACGAGTTCCGGTGCTCCCAAACTCATCATGTACCATGATCTGATTCATCCCAGTTATATAGGTACAGCCCATTTAGTACCCACGTTCAAAACCACTATCCTAAACTGCTTGGAGGATACAACTCCACGGCGTAGAAACTCCCAGTCAGGACAAGCTCAGCTCAGTGACAGGCAGAGCTTGTACTACATCCCTCAGGGTGTTCGGCCCCCTGTCATGTCAAATGATCTCGCCCGTCATAGCCGTCAATCTCGTGCAGTCTATGCACAGAATCCGTTCACCCAGACATCTTACAGCCACAATCATAACACTGTCATTCAGCCTGAGAACCTGCAGCAGGCTTACAGCGCTGGTCCTCAGTTTGACCCCTACCCCCATCACCATCAGGACCTTGGCCGCTATAACGGTCAAGGTAGGCCCAGCAGTCAGGCCCTGCCCACTCTCCAGTCCATGCACCACTTCCCTCCTTTACGGCCGCCAGCAGGCAGTGAGTACCGCCCCTCTCAGCCAAGCTCTCTAGTGCAGCCTCAGCCACCCCAACACAGCAGACTGGAGGACACCAGTGCTGACTGTGGCTCAGGGTTACGGTCCCAGAACTTGGGTCAGAACCCGGACCTCATCCTGTCTGACCGTGACATGAACCCACCGTGTAACGCTCTGTCTATGACACAGTCAAATGACGTGATCAATTATTTACACATGCTTAACAGATTAACTTCACACGTTAAACATTCAACACAATCGAAGCGAGTAATATATACTAAGTATATACTATTGGGCGCCTGTCATTCCAAAATCGGTTTGTTTTGAATAATATGCTATATAGAATCAACCACCTGACATTCTTTCGTGTGTGATTCGATAGTCTTGCAAATGTCTGAGCCTGCCACAGTTTTGGGTGTGTGTGTGCGTGCGTTGTGTTTAGATCATAATTGAACTTTAAGTCACCACTTTTTGACAGAGTGGTGTGTCTTTTAATCTATCGTGGTTTCTTTGATACTTGTGGTTTTTAGATTTGACCCTTTGTTTGATTACTCTCACCTTGTCTTCTGATTTTTTATATGATTTTTTTTCATATAATTACTAGAATTTCAATAGTTAGGCTACTGCTTTAGAAAGTGAATATTTGTTTTATAAATAAGCAGTGATTTATTTAGTGTTCGCTCTCACCATTTTATTTAAGCCATATCTAGTGCTATACACTGCAACATGCCTATGACTTTAGACACATGGCCATCCAAGCATGGACTTCGTGTAGGGTACCTTTAACATCAATAACGCAACAAACAAAAAAGATGACATTGCAACTATACTTCGCAGTGATGGAAACAGTTTTCATGTATTTTGTTTTTCTGAATCCCGGTTATCTTCTCATATATCAGATGCAGAAATGGACATGCCAGGATACCAAATAATGCGACTAGACCCCTATAAACCAAAATCCACTGGCTTACTTATATATCATGCTTCCTCATTAAAATGTAAAAGGCTAGTTAATTTTGAAAATTATGGTGTTGAATATGTCTGGATTGAAATAAGTATGAAAAATAGTCAACAGCTTGCAATAGGCTTTGTCTATAGAAACCAATCAGAAACCACTGATTGGCAGGACAGATTTAATACAATAATGGATGAAGTAACCATTCTAAGTTATGAGACAATTATTTTAGGAGATTTTAACATTGATCTGTTAAGAACAAAACCAAAGTGGTATCAAAACTATATATCACATAATTTAGAACAACTAATCGATAGACCAACACGCATAACTGAAAATTCCGCTACTTTAATAGATCATATTTACACAAATGCAAAACAATCCATTATCGAACTTTGTTCCCCTCCCTATGGCTGTAGTGATCACAACCCAATTTGCCTTACTTGGTTCAAAAACCGTGTAAAAATTCCAAAAGTAGGTCATAAAGTTATTTACTACAGGAGCTTTAGAAACTTTAAAGAAGAAGATTTCCTTACTGACCTTTCTGAAGCACAATTTGACCTCATCTATCAAATCAGAGATCCAAATAAAGCAGCTGAATTTTGGATTGATACGTTTACCTCTGTATATAATAAACACGCCCCTTTTATAAAGAAAAGGATTAAACAGGAAACAAAACCTCCATGGATAACTAAAGACATTGACACAGAAATTAACAAAAGAAATCATTTGAGTAATTTCGTAACAAATGAAGAATTCAGAAAACAAAGAAATAAAGTGACGTCATTAAAACGGAAATCGAAACGTACTTACTTTAGAAAAATGTTAACTTCTACCAAAGATACCAGGCAAATTTGGAAAGCAATTAACATATTAACTAATAAACATGTGTCAAAAAGTCAACAAATAAGCTCAGACATATCTGCAGATCAACTAAATAATCATTTTGCAACCATAGTAGATAGAATCATATTAAATGATAAATCTAGTGAAATGATCTCAATTATTTAGAACAATACATCCATTCTAAGGATATTCGTGTTCCATTTAGTCTGAAATCCATGACCGTTTTAGGTGTTAGTAAAGCCTTGTCTACTTCAACCCAATCAAATACTCGTGATTTAGATGGTATCGAGACAAAAAATACTTAAGTTGTCATGTCCTGTTATCACAGATACTTTGACATACAATTTATGCATAGATAAACAAACTTTTCCTCTAAAATTTAAGGAAGCTAAAGCTATTCCTCTGTATAAAACCGGGGATTCTTCAAACCCATCAAATTACAGACCAATATCCATTTTATCAGCCATAGCAAAACCGATCAAAAACACATGCATAAGTCTTTGTATTCTTATTTCGCTGATAACAAACTTCTCCACGAAAGTCAGTCGGGCTTTCGAAAACATCATTCTTGCCACACAGCCCTCATACAGCTTATCGACGGTCTTCTTTGCAGCATAAACGAGAATACATTTGCAGGTATTCTTTTCGTAGACTTTGAAAAAGCATTTGATGTCATCAACCATTCTTTGTTGTGCCGTAAACTTGAACTTTACAAACTGACTCCAGAATTCATAAGTCTTATTTCATCTTTTTTATGTGACCGAAAACAATTAGTAGCTGTAGCTGACACATTGTCAACATTTATGCCTGTCAAATATGGTATTCCACAAGGCTCTGTGTTAGGAACTCTTTTGTTTACTATTTACGTTAATGATTTGCCTTGTTTTGTTAAATGTAAATGCGAAATGTTTGCAGATGATACATCTCTTCACGAAAACGACTCTGATGCCTATGAAGCTACTGAATGGACACAACTAAACTATGTCTTTAAATGCTATTAAAACAAAGTGCATGTACGTGTCTACAAGACAAAAACGACAAAAAATGAAATCAAATTTCAGCCCTTACTCATATCCAACAATAAAGTTGAGGAAGACTGTTCACACAAAACACTAGGTGTCATTATTGACAAAGATTTATCTTGGACAGAACATATAACATTCTTAGCAAAACGCCTTTCAAAAAAAATATTTCGGTTGTCTCGGATACAAAATTTCCTCGATGGCCACTCTCGAAAACTTTTTTCTGTGCACATATTTTGTCATTAATTGATTATGCATCAACCATTTGGGACAACTGTAGTGAACATAATTTGAAATTAATTCATCGTCTGTACAAACGAGCATTGAAATTAGTATGGTTAAAATCGAGCTCCCTAACTGATGAAGATGACAAACAACTCAAAATATTAACCTTCCCAAACAGACTCTTTTTGTATGCATAATGTTATTAATGGAACAGCTCCCCAAAAGATTACAGAAACATTTAGAGTCAATTGTCATAGACATAATCATTTATTGTCCAATCCTAGACCACGCAACAATTTATACAAATCCAGTTTTGTATATTCAGGGGGAAATCTGTGGAATAAACTCACAAAACCCTTAAACATATAAGAAATAAAAACACATTTAAGAAAAAAATTGAAAGAATATCTCATGAATCGTTAACCACATATCATACTGAAAAAAAATGTCCATCCTGTGCAGAAAAGAAATACTTTGGTAAAGATATACACTTCGTGAATGTAACCATAGGGGCGGCAATGAGCATTGATGCCTTTTACGTGAATGGAAGTGAGTGGGTAAAGGGGAGGAGATGGGAGGGGGGAAGACAGTATGTTTACTTTTCTTTTGGTGAAAGGCATTGTACACGATGTGATTTTTTTTTAATTTTCTTTTTTCATAGATGGCTTGATGTAAAAAAGCAGATATGCTGCTTATTCAATGTTTCCATTGCTAAACAAAATTTTGACTTGACTTGACTTGACTTGACTCCACACACACACACACACACACACATACACACGCACGCACGCATGCACGCACGTACGCACGCACACAAACATACACACACACAACTTGAAAATATAAAGGTAAAGAAAAAAGGTAACTTTCAGAGAATGCTTCAACGTTTCGTGCTGTAAGCACTTGGTCACGAAGTGAAGTGTTGAGGTTGTAGGGGAAGCTGGCAGGTTTCTTGTGACCACAGTTCAGCCAAAAAGGTAGGGGAGGGGGTGGGGAAAAGGTGAACTGTGTTAATATGGTCAACAAAAGGGGTGGGGCAAAGAGGGGGTGGGGAGAGGTGGGAGGGAGAGAACCATCTGGGTGGTGGTTTACAGAGAAAGGGGAGGGGGTGATGGTAAGGAAAACATGGTATAGAACATGGTATAGAACATGGGGGGGGGGGGGGGGGGGGGAGCAGGAGGGGGGAAAGGGGGGGGGTTGCAGCTTGAGAGAAACAAGTTTATTCCCTGACATTGAGTCCATAAGGACTCAAAGTGCCAAGGCGATGTATTAGCTGGCTTTCCATGAATTTGCGGTATTGGCCCTCTTTTTGTCCATTGCGCCAAAGCGCTGCCACTCTGATGTGTGACAGGTTATGGTGTTCAGAAGTAAAGTGGTTTGCCACTGGTGTATCTTTTCCTGTCAGAATGTTGTCCCTGTGTTCTTTGAAGCGATCATTGAGTGATCTGTATGTTTCTCCTACATACATCATAGCACACAAGGTACAGGTCAGGACATAGACAACATTTTGAGTTTGACATGTGAAATTGGATTTCACCTGAAACTTATGATCTGATGGGCCTTGGATAGTTGTTGCAGGGTTAATAAAAGTACAGGTTTTACATTTAGGTTTCTTGCAAGGGAAATTGCCAGCTTGAGCAGAAGGGTGCGTAGAGTGGACGGCAGCATGCACAAGATGGTCACCAAGGCTTTTGTCCCTCTTGAAAGCCACAAGTGGAGGTTGGTTGAATGTATCTTTCAGTGTCGGATCGTTCCTGAGGATCGAGAAGTTGCGACATAGAATGTTTTTCACGGGTATGTTGTGTGGGTGATAGGTCAAAGTCAGTATGCATCGGTCCGTCTCTGCAGCATCCACTTCTTTGCTTTTGAGAGCTTGGCATCTTGGAATTGACTTGGCTCGTTCCAGGGCTGATTGTATCAAGGCTAAAGGGTAACCTCAGGCAGTGAAAAAAGTAGCCATGGTTGTTGCCTCTTTCACAAAAGCCCTGTCTGAGCTACAGAGTCTGCGCAGCCTCAGGAACTGGGAAAAAGGGATGCTGTCTTTC
>CM065745.1:4557169-4559669 GCA_033310375.1 Conus canariensis
CTTTGTTTTTGCTGCATTAACATTAAGCTTCCATGTACTACGATACTCGCTTAATACATCAAGAGCATGCTGTAAACCGCAAAAAAGAATCTGCAATAATAATATCATCAGCATACAAAAGCAAAAGTAAACTAATGTAACTTAATAAATCTGAGTCAGGAAGATTTAAATCAATATTTAAGAAAGCACAGTCACACACACACACACACACCACACACACACACACACACACACACACACACACACACACACACACGTACATACACACACACACACACACACACACACACACACACACACACACACACACACACACACACACACACAGAGATTCAAAGATTCAAAGATTCAAAGATTTTAATCCTGTGACCCCTTCTGGGGCATGGAGGACTTGAAACAAGTCAAACAAATAGAAATGAAGCAAATGAAACATCCAAATTGTCCCTATAATCAACACACTGAATGTAATGTTAAACAACTTTACACAGTTTTAAAAACTTCGCTAAGTTCAGCAACACTTTCTTACCACCACAAAGCAAACGACAATAGTTAAATACAGACTTTGTACACGCAATTTTTTTTAGGTATTAACTGATACCTAATGTCGTTATATTTGTTACATTTCATTACAAAATGAAATTCATCACCAAGATCATTCTGGTCACAGTCCCGACAGAATCGTTCATCGTGAGGTATTCAATATATTTTTCACGGCGAAACTCTGTTTAAAAATTTCTGTAAAATAAACACTTATTACTAGATTCTAAAGCATCATTCCATGCACGTATATAAATGTCTTACACACACACACACACACACACACACACACACACACACACACATATATATATATATATATATATATTCAGTTATAAACAAAGCTTGCTCTTATGTCTTAGATTGAATGTTGCTGGAATGGTGCGGTACTTATCCTTGGAATTTATTAGTTTATTATATAAATTATATATATATATATATATATATATATATATATATATATATATAGAGAGAGAGAGAGAGAGAGAGAGAGAGAGAGAGAGTTAAGACAAGTATTAAGAGGAATATTAAAATGACCAGATAATTATCAGATAATTTTAATATTCCTCTTAATACTTGTCTTAACTAATGTTGCTCCCCAAGGGGTTGAGCACTTGTAGAATTGTTTTAGGCTTTTTAACCATACTGATATATATATATATATATATATATATATATATATGTGTGTGTGTGTGTGTGTGTGTGTGTGTGTGTGTGTGTAAAGGCCTAGGAGCAGGCGATACATAGAGATCTGCCTTTGAGAGGGATTGCAATGGTTCCCTCATGTTGCTAGTGAAGGGGTTTCATATTTATAATACACATTTTCTTCTTTCAAATCTTTGCCAAGTAATTACTATAATGATGGAAGAATTGTTAACCTGCACTTGTTTTCCCCCACTACTTAATTGTTTAGCATTATGTTGTTTGGTCAATCAGTGGGCGATTGCATCTCTTAAGAGATCCAAGTAAAGGTTGTTCTGCACAATTCTTAGCCGCTGACAATGCTTGGGTTATTGAACAGCACAGCTGACACTCAGACTGTTCCATCTCTTTTGATCTCCCTTGCATCCTTAAATGGATCCTCAAGGACAGGCTCAAAGATTGTACCCTACATTTCATACTGTTTGCATTATGTTTTTAGTTTTTCAGCAACTTTTTTCCTCTCCACGCTTTTGTTTTGTTTTATTCTACTACCTTTCGCTGGCTGTTGTGGGGGTGCTGTTGGATTCTTTTGTGAACCCTTGGTGGTGAGAACACCACAGAATTACGGACTGTGGTGTGTCTCTATTTGACGCCAAGAGCACAGACACAATCAGCCATGTCTCTCTGATGAGTCCGATCCAGCGGACGAAAGGCCTAGGAGCAGGCGATACATAGAGATCTGCCTTCGACAGGTTTTGCGATGGTTCCCTCATGCAGCTAGTGTAGGGTTTTCATATCTATAATACACATTTTCTTCATCTTCATTTTTTCTTAAATTTCAAATCTTTGCCAAGTCATTACTGTAATGATGGAAGAATTGTTAAACTGCACTTGTTTTCCCCCACTGCTTAATCGTTCAGCATTAGATATATATATATATATATATATATATATATATATATATATATATATATCTCGCGTCTGTTCACTTGTGAAAGGATTTGACCTTTCAAATAGTTTCAGTTTCATCTACGAGGCCTCACTGCGTGCGGACCTATCCATATACGCTACACCACATCCAGTAAGTTTTGAGACCACATAGCGCATGATTTAAAGCTGATGGGTAAACGAATTAATAACTAAGATGAGAGAATTTAAAAAAGAGAGTGTTT
This sequence comes from Conus canariensis, assembly GCA_033310375.1. NCBI lineage: Eukaryota > Metazoa > Mollusca > Gastropoda > Neogastropoda > Conidae > Conus > Conus canariensis. Next base: position 4,559,521 of record CM065745.1, read on the forward strand.
GGCTACGACTTAGCAGATCTGACCTAAGCATTAGCCCAGCGCGCTGGTCACACCTTGAGTACTTACCTAACACTGGTTGTGTCATTTTTATCATTGTATGTGTGCATAGAGAATGTATACATGTGTGTGTGTGGATGTATGGGCACGGA
>CM065745.1:4564669-4607979 GCA_033310375.1 Conus canariensis
ACCATATTAGAATAGACACTTTTTTTCATCATGAAGTTCATAGCCAGTTAAGTTACAAAATAAACAAAATCTTTTTTCTTTTTTCTGAAGACCACTTCTTATAACACTCACTTCATCTATTCACATTTTCCGAAACAATTTCGTTTTGTTACCCTATCAAGTCAAAGGATAACAGAACAATACTTTCTTTTGTTTAAATAAAACCTTCACAAGAGCGCTGAGGAAGTTTCAGTCGCTCTTAAGCGGGAATACAGTTTTAGTTTGTTAATAAATAAATATTCAATGATAAATACCTGACTGCTACTAGCAAACGGCTGAGTCCCTCTTCGGCCTTCTGTGACTTGTATTGCCGGAATCACTGCAGAAACTGCCTAACCGGTGCAACTCACCCGGCTTATAGCAATGCGCCGGTGAGTAGCAGTCAGCTAACTTTTGCAACCGGCTTCCGGAAAACTACCTTCCGGTAAGCACGGTCGCACATGAAACTTTGTGACCGGATGAAAAACGGTCCGTCACATTGGCCTTGAAATTATTCCAATGCTTGTTTGGTTGGTGATGTTTCTTGCTCTTCTCTTAAGTCTGAATGTGCGGCCACTTCCTCTCTCAATGTTCATATCTGAAAGATGGTCTATGGTATAGTGGCTTTGCTCTTCTTTGCTTAAGTGATTCTTCAGATTTCTTATCACATCAGATCAGCCAAGCAGTAATCCAGTTCTTTTTGTTGCCTTGCCAGCCAGTGTGTCTGCTCTCTCGTTTCCTTTAACTCCAGCATGTCCAGGGCAGTACACCCATATGAGTCTCTCCAATGGAAGGCTGCACATCAGTTCATTCCAAGCAGGGCTTCCCATTCCACTTTTCACTGTCTGAAGTAGGTTCATGAAGTCAGTCAGTATCATGGCTTGTTGAGTTTGAAACTGGCTTATGGATGTAAGCCAGTGGCGTGCTTGTGTCACTACTTCTACCTCCATTGTTAGACTTGAAGTTGTTAAACTGTGTGCACCATTGTCTTCCTGAATATTCGGCCATTTTGTTTCACTGTGTATCCCCAGCCTGACTTACCTTTGGTGACAGAACCGTCTGTGTATATTACAATATAATCTTTTGTGCAAAGGTCTTCTACCAGCATCTGAATTTCTGCGTTGGTTTTGCCTTCTGGCCATTCTCGACAATGTCTTCCAAGTTCTGGAGCGATGGCAAATTGGTAGAGGTGCTTCAAGTGTCTGGATATTTCTCCCATTCCTTGGTTTCTTTGACTTCTGCTAACTGGCACACAAGCTGTATACTGTCTTCTGCCTGTCCCATCCATGATTTTCCACGTCCTAGCTGAGTGCCTTTTGTTTCCTTGACCGCCGCATGAAGTGGGTTTTGGGGATTTTCAAGGGCTCTGAAATATGCCTTCACCTGTTCCAGCTTGTGTCTTGTCTGCATTGAAGGAAGGTCGAGCAGGTATTGCATAGTTTGAACTGGTGTGTCCTTTGTGGTTCCAGGATGAATCACCTCTATGTGGCATGTTTGTTGTCTAAGTGATTTAGCCTACCCGGTTTTTCGCACAGATATGTCTCACATATAGTTTACAAAATCATCTCTAAGCTCGGGAAAAATAAATAAATAAATAAAATGGAAAGAACAAAAAAAGGAAACAACTCAAGGATGACAATGCACTTCTAATTGAAAGCACATGGTTCTACCCAAAATTGTCACACTTTGATATAAATTATATGAGCTCGGGAGAAAGTCCAGTTTAAAAAGGCATACAAAAAATGGTAACACTTTAGTAATTTTCAAATGAAAGTAATAATGTTTGGAGCTTTATTTCATAGGAAAATTATTCAGCCAAGACATTAATGAATTGGTCTTTTAAAAGGAAAATATGATGAGAATCAGTCCTGCGTTTTTGACTAGAGCTTGCCGCAGGGGGTGATAGCCTCATTCAACTTGGTAATCACAGGTATGTAATTTGAAAATGTGGCATGTTTGTTGTCTAAGTGATTTAGCCTACCCGGTTTTTCGCACAGATATATCTCACATATAGTTTTTAAAAAATCATCTCTATGTGGCATGTTTGTTGTCTAAGTGATTTAGCCTAACCGGTTTTTTGCACAGATATGTCTCACATATAGTTTTTAAAAAATCATCTCTATGTGGCATGTTTGTTGTCTAAGTGATTTAGCCTACCCGGTTTTTCGCACAGATATGTCTCACATATAGTTTTTAAAAAATCATCTCTATGTGGCATGTTTGTTGTCTAAGTGATTTAGCCTACCCGGTTTTTCGCACAGATATGTCTCACATATAGTTTTTAAAAATCATCTCTATGTGGCATGTTTGTTGTCTAAGTGATTTAGCCTACCCGGTTTTTCGCACAGATATGTCTCACATATAGTTTTTAAAAAATCATCTCTATGTGGCATGTTTGTTGTCTAAGTGATTTAGCCTACCCGGTTTTTCGCACAGATATGTCTTACATATAGTTTACAAAATCATCTCTATGTGGCATGTTTGTTGTCTAAGTGATTTAGCCTACCCGGTTTTTCGCACAGATATGTCTTACATATAGTTTACAAAATCATCTCTATGTGGCATGTTTGTTGTCTAAGTGATTTAGCCTACCCGGTTTTTCGCACAGATATGTCTTACATATAGTTTACAAAATCATCTCTATGTGGCATGTTTGTTGTCTAAGTGATTTAGCCTACCCGGTTTTTCGCACAGATATGTCTTACATATAGTTTACAAAATCATCTCTATGTGGCATGTTTGTTGTCTAAGTGATTTAGCCTACCCGGTTTTTCGCACAGATATGTCTTACATATAGTTTACAAAATCATCTCTATGTGGCATGTTTGTTGTCTAAGTGATTTAGCCTACCCGGTTTTTCGCACAGATATGTCTTACATATAGTTTACAAAATCATCTCTATGTGGCATGTTTGTTGTCTAAGTGATTTAGCCTACCCGGTTTTTCGCACAGATATGTCTTACATATAGTTTACAAAATCATCTCTATGTGGCATGTTTGTTGTCTAAGTGATTTAGCCTACCCGGTTTTTCGCACAGATATGTCTTACATATAGTTTACAAAATCATCTCTATGTGGCATGTTTGTTGTCTAAGTGATTTAGCCTACCCGGTTTTTCGCACAGATATGTCTTACATATAGTTTACAAAATCATCTCTATGTGGCATGTTTGTTGTCTAAGTGATTTAGCCTACCGGTTTTTCGCACAGATATGTCTTACATATAGTTTACAAAATCATCTCTATGTGGCATGTTTGTTGTCTAAGTGATTTAGCCTACCCGGTTTTTCGCACAGATATGTCTTACATATAGTTTACAAAATCATCTCTATGTGGCATGTTTGTTGTCTAAGTGATTTAGCCTACCCGGTTTTTCGCACAGATATGTCTTACATATAGTTTACAAAATCATCTCTATGTGGCATGTTTGTTGTCTAAGTGATTTAGCCTACCCGGTTTTTCGCACAGATATGTCTTACATATAGTTTACAAAATCATCTCTATGTGGCATGTTTGTTGTCTAAGTGATTTAGCCTACCCGGTTTTTCGCACAGATATGTCTTACATATAGTTTACAAAATCATCTCTATGTGGCATGTTTGTTGTCTAAGTGATTTAGCCTACCCGGTTTTTCGCACAGATATGTCTTACATATAGTTTACAAAATCATCTCTATGTGGCATGTTTGTTGTCTAAGTGATTTAGCCTACCCGGTTTTTCGCACAGATATGTCTTACATATAGTTTACAAAATCATCTCTATGTGGCATGTTTGTTGTCTAAGTGATTTAGCCTACCCGGTTTTTCGCACAGATATGTCTTACATATAGTTTACAAAATCATCTCTATGTGGCATGTTTGTTGTCTAAGTGATTTAGCCTACCCGGTTTTTCGCACAGATATGTCTTACATATAGTTTACAAAATCATCTCTATGTGGCATGTTTGTTGTCTAAGTGATTTAGCCTACCCGGTTTTTCGCACAGATATGTCTTACATATAGTTTACAAAATCATCTCTATGTGGCATGTTTGTTGTCTAAGTGATTTAGCCTACCCGGTTTTTCGCACAGATATGTCTTACATATAGTTTACAAAATCATCTCTATGTGGCATGTTTGTTGTCTAAGTGATTTAGCCTACCCGGTTTTTCGCACAGATATGTCTTACATATAGTTTACAAAATCATCTCTATGTGGCATGTTTGTTGTCTAAGTGATTTAGCCTACCCGGTTTTTCGCACAGATATGTCTTACATATAGTTTACAAAATCATCTCTATGTGGCATGTTTGTTGTCTAAGTGATTTAGCCTACCCGGTTTTTCGCACAGATATGTCTTACATATAGTTTACAAAATCATCTCTATGTGGCATGTTTGTTGTCTAAGTGATTTAGCCTACCCGGTTTTTCGCACAGATATGTCTTACATATAGTTTACAAAATCATCTCTATGTGGCATGTTTGTTGTCTAAGTGATTTAGCCTACCCGGTTTTTCGCACAGATATGTCTTACATATAGTTTACAAAATCATCTCTATGTGGCATGTTTGTTGTCTAAGTGATTTAGCCTACCCGGTTTTTCGCACAGATATGTCTTACATATAGTTTACAAAATCATCTCTATGTGGCATGTTTGTTGTCTAAGTGATTTAGCCTACCCGGTTTTTCGCACAGATATGTCTTACATTAGTTTACAAAATCATCTCTATGTGGCATGTTTGTTGTCTAAGTGATTTAGCCTACCCGGTTTTTCGCACAGATATGTCTTACATATAGTTTACAAAATCATCTCTATGTGGCATGTTTGTTGTCTAAGTGATTTAGCCTACCCGGTTTTTCGCACAGATATGTCTTACATATAGTTTACAAAATCATCTCTATGTGGCATGTTTGTTGTCTAAGTGATTTAGCCTACCCGGTTTTTCGCACAGATATGTCTTACATATAGTTTACAAAATCATCTCTATGTGGCATGTTTGTTGTCTAAGTGATTTAGCCTACCCGGTTTTTCGCACAGATATGTCTTACATATAGTTTACAAAATCATCTCTATGTGGCATGTTTGTTGTCTAAGTGATTTAGCCTACCCGGTTTTTCGCACAGATATGTCTTACATATAGTTTACAAAATCATCTCTATGTGGCATGTTTGTTTGTCTAAGTGATTTAGCCTACCCGGTTTTCGCACAGATATGTCTACATATAGTTTACAAAATCATCTCTATGTGGCTGTTTGTGTCAGTGATTTAGCCTACCCGTTTTCGCACAGATATGTCTTACATATAGTTTACAAAATCATCTCTATGTGGCATGTTTGTTGTCTAAGTGATTTAGCCTACCCGGTTTTTCGCACAGATATGTCTTACATATAGTTTACAAAATCATCTCTATGTGGCATGTTTGTTGTCTAAGTGATTTAGCCTACCCGGTTTTTCGCACAGATATGTCTTACATATAGTTTACAAAATCATCTCTATGTGGCATGTTTGTTGTCTAAGTGATTTAGCCTACCCGGTTTTCGCACAGATATGTCTTACATATAGTTTACAAAATCATCTCTATGTGGCATGTTTGTTGTCTAAGTGATTTAGCCTACCCGGTTTTTCGCACAGATATGTCTTACATATAGTTTACAAAATCATCTCTATGTGGCATGTTTGTTGTCTAAGTGATTTAGCCTACCCGGTTTTTCGCACAGATATGTCTTACATATAGTTTACAAAATCATCTCTATGTGGCATGTTTGTTGTCTAAGTGATTTAGCCTACCCGGTTTTTCGCACAGATATGTCTTACATATAGTTTACAAAATCATCTCTATGTGGCATGTTTGTTGTCTAAGTGATTTAGCCTACCCGGTTTTTCGCACAGATATGTCTTACATATAGTTTACAAAATCATCTCTATGTGGCATGTTTGTTGTCTAAGTGATTTAGCCTACCCGGTTTTTTCGCACAGATATGTCTTACATATAGTTTACAAAATCATCTCTATGTGGCATGTTTGTTGTCTAAGTGATTTAGCCTACCCGGTTTTTCGCACAGATATGTCTTACATATAGTTTACAAAATCATCTCTATGTGGCATGTTTGTTGTCTAAGTGATTTAGCCTACCCGGTTTTTCGCACAGATATGTCTTACATATAGTTTACAAAATCATCTCTATGTGGCATGTTTGTTGTCTAAGTGATTTAGCCTACCCGGTTTTTCGCACAGATATGTCTTACATATAGTTTACAAAATCATCTCTATGTGGCATGTTTGTTGTCTAAGTGATTTAGCCTACCCGGTTTTTCGCACAGATATGTCTTACATATAGTTTACAAAATCATCTCTATGTGGCATGTTTGTTGTCTAAGTGATTTAGCCTACCCGGTTTTTCGCACAGATATGTCTTACATATAGTTTACAAAATCATCTCTATGTGGCATGTTTGTTGTCTAAGTGATTTAGCCTACCCGGTTTTTCGCACAGATATGTCTTACATATAGTTTACAAAACATCTCTATGTGGCATGTTTGTTGTCTAAGTGATTTAGCCTACCCGGTTTTTCGCACAGATATGTCTTACATATAGTTTACAAAATCATCTCTATGTGGCATGTTTGTTGTCTAAGTGATTTAGCCTACCCGGTTTTTCGCACAGATATGTCTTACATATAGTTTACAAAATCATCTCTATGTGGCATGTTTGTTGTCTAAGTGATTTAGCCTACCCGGTTTTTCGCACAGATATGTCTCACATATAGTTTACAAAATCATCTCTATGTGGCATGTTTGTTGTCTAAGTGATTTAGCCTACCCGGTTTTTTCGCACAGATATGTCTACATATAGTTTTACAAAATCATCTCTATGTGGCATGTTTGTTGTCTAAGTGATTTAGCCTACCCGGTTTTTCGCACAGATATGTCTCACATATAGTTTACAAAATCATCTCTATGTGGCATGTTTGTTGTCTAAGTGATTTAGCCTACCCGGTTTTTTCGCACAGATATGTCTTCACATATAGTTTACAAAATCATCTCTATGTGGCATGTTTGTTGTCTAAGTGATTTAGCCTACCCGGTTTTTTCGCACAGATATGTCCTCACATATAGTTTACAAAATCATCTCTATGTGGCATGTTTGTTGTCTAAGTGATTTAGCCTACCCGGTTTTTCGCACAGATATGTCTTACATATAGTTTACAAAATCATCTCTATGTGGCATGTTTGTTGTCTAAGTGATTTAGCCTACCCGGTTTTTTCGCACAGATATGTCTTACATATAGTTTACAAAATCATCTCTATGTGGCATGTTTGTTGTCTAAGTGATTTAGCCTACCCGGTTTTTCGCACAGATATGTCTTACATATAGTTTACAAAATCATCTCTATGTGGCATGTTTGTTGTCTAAGTGATTTAGCCTACCCGGTTTTTTCGCACAGATATGTCTCTACATATAGTTTACAAAATCATCTCTATGTGGCATGTTTGTTGTCTAAGTGATTTAGCCTACCCGGTTTTTCGCACAGATATGTCTACATATAGTTTACAAAATCATCTCTAGTGGCATGTTTGTTGTCTAAGTGATTTAGCCTACCCGGTTTTTCGCACAGATATGTCTTACATATAGTTTACAAAATCATCTCTATGTGGCATGTTTGTTGTCTAAGTGATTTAGCCTACCCGGTTTTTCGCACAGATATGTCTTACATATAGTTTACAAAATCATCTCTATGTGGCATGTTTGTTGTCTAAGTGATTTAGCCTACCCGGTTTTTCGCACAGATATGTCTTACATATAGTTTACAAAATCATCTCTATGTGGCATGTTTGTTGTCTAAGTGATTTAGCCTACCCGGTTTTTGCACAGATATGTCTTACATATAGTTTACAAAATCATCTCTATGTGCATGTTTGTTGTCTAAGTGATTTAGCCTACCCGGTTTTTCGCACAGATATGTCTTACATATAGTTTACAAAATCATCTCTATGTGGCATGTTTGTTGTCTAAGTGATTTAGCCTACCCGGTTTTTCGCACAGATATGTCTTACATATAGTTTACAAAATCATCTCTATGTGGCATGTTTGTTGTCTAAGTGATTTAGCCTACCCGGTTTTTTGCACAGACATGTCTTACATATAGTTTACAAAATCATCTCTATGTGGCATGTTTGTTGTCTAAGTGATTTAGCCTACCCGGTTTTTCGCACAGATATGTCTTACATATAGTTTACAAAATCATCTCTATGTGGCATGTTTGTTGTCTAAGTGATTTAGCCTACCCGGTTTTTTGCACAGATATGTCTTACATATAGTTTACAAAATCATCTCTATGTGGCATGTTTGTTGTCTAAGTGATTTAGCCTACCCGGTTTTTCGCACAGATATATCTCACATATAGTTTACAAAATCATCTCTATGTGGCATGTTTGTTGTCTAAGTGATTTAGCCTACCCGGTTTTTCGCACAGATATATCTCACATATAGTTTACAAAATCATCTCTATGTGGCATGTTTGTTGTCTAAGTGATTTAGCCTACCCGGTTTTTCGCACAGATATATCTCACATATAGTTTACAAAATCATCTCTATGTGGCATGTTTGTTGTCTAAGTGATTTAGCCTACCCGGTTTTTCGCACAGATATATCTCACATATAGTTTACAAAATCATCTCTATGTGGCATGTTTGTTGTCTAAGTGATTTAGCCTACCCGGTTTTTCGCACAGATATATCTCACATATAGTTTACAAAATCATCTCTATGTGGCATGTTTGTTGTCTAAGTGATTTAGCCTACCCGGTTTTTCGCACAGATATATCTCACATATAGTTTACAAAATCATCTCTATGTGGCATGTTTGTTGTCTAAGTGATTTAGCCTACCCGGTTTTTTCGCACAGACATGTCTTACATATAGTTTACAAAATCATCTCTATGTGGCATGTTTGTTGTCTAAGTGATTTAGCCTACCCGGTTTTTCGCACAGACATGTCTTACATATAGTTTACAAAATCATCTCTATGTGGCATGTTTGTTGTCTAAGTGATTTAGCCTACCCGGTTTTTCGCACAGACATGTCTTACATATAGTTTACAAAATCATCTCTATGTGGCATGTTTGTTGTCTAAGTGATTTAGCCTACCCGGTTTTTCGCACAGACATGTCTTACATATAGTTTACAAAATCATCTCTATGTGGCATGTTTGTTGTCTAAGTGATTTAGCCTACCCGGTTTTTCGCACAGACATGTCTTACATATAGTTTACAAAATCATCTCTATGTGGCATGTTTGTTGTCTAAGTGATTTAGCCTACCCGGTTTTTCGCACAGACATGTCTTACATATAGTTTACAAAATCATCTCTATGTGGCATGTTTGTTGTCTAAGTGATTTAGCCTACCCGGTTTTTCGCACAGATATGTCTTACATATAGTTTACAAAATCATCTCTATGTGGCATGTTTGTTGTCTAAGTGATTTAGCCTACCCGGTTTTTCGCACAGACATGTCTTACATATAGTTTACAAAATCATCTCTATGTGGCATGTTTGTTGTCTAAGTGATTTAGCCTACCCGGTTTTTCGCACAGACATGTCTTACATATAGTTTACAAAATCATCTCTAACAACAAAAGGAAAGCAGAAACAAACACAGGACAAGAACTTCATGAGGCCACTTTTCACTATCATGTTCTCAGCTGCCCCCTCCCCCTCTTCACTTTGTTCTTGGAGTCGACCTCCCCCAATCCCAAGGCTTCCATACAGTACCAAGGGGATGAATGGCTCTTGGGTTAAACAGTCTCGAACCGTATGCAGTCTAGCCCTAGGGCGACACCAGGCTGACGGACTTCATATGTGCAGGCGTTCCCTACATGTATGGACATCCATTTCCCTTCCCTGATACGAGGCTCTGTCAGGGCGACCGCTTATGACCCCTCAACACTAAGAATACCGTTTTATGAGTTCTCAAAATACTTAGTCTCGCTTGCACCTTGGAGATCTTCGGGTGCAGGCTTTGGGACTTAAAACTCGATCCCCACAAAACAATAGTCGGCGTGGTAAAAGAGGTGGGAGGAGAAGAAAGGTAGGTAGGAATATAACAAAAGCTGAAAGACTATCCAAGAAATATTTCAGGACTTGTACTTGGAACTGCTGCAGTGCCAGAAAGAGGATCTCAACAATTGAAAAACTAGCATGTGACTTTGATGTTCTGTGTCTACAAGAAACTAGAAGTGCCACCCACAGACCATTACAATTGGGTGAATTCATAATACTTCAAAAGCATGATGGACGGGGACTAGCTATGATAATAAAAAACAACTTGAAAAACAAACTGTCCAGGATAGACTTGGAAAAATGGTGTAGCAGCACACGTGAGCTAATGGGTGTCATGTGATGTAGCCTCACATGGCGACATGTGACGTTCTGTCGCGTACGCCCTTATTTGTTATAAAGCATTTCCCTAGGTAGGGAAGAGGAAAGGTAAAAGAAAAGAAAATTTGAATGGCCTGACCAGTGTGATCGGTGTCGCTGGTGGCTATAGACGTAGGGCGATCATTGGTTGAATGGACGGACGTTGTCCATTGGTCAGCAACCATGGGCTGGTAATGCGTAGAGTTAGACGAGTACTCACTGAACGTGTACTCAAAAAGAGCGCAGGAGGGAAAAATAAGGAATAGGAAAGAGATGGCTTGGGGACACTGACCGGACAGGTTGTTTGAAGAACGAGTTCCACCTGCAATTCACCATTACCAGGTGAGGTATAGACAGATGGGGAGAGAAAAAAAGAGAGTTAAGAAAAGGGTAAAAGGGAAAAGAATTTATCATTATTCAGATTTTGAAATAGATTACTTACACGGACTTCATTCGTGTTTCAGCCCTTCCCAGTGCTGTGGCAGCACCAGTTAGGCGACTGAGGCAGTCGCACAAATATTTGGGCTACAGTGCTGCGGCAGCACCTAATCGTCTCCAGGGTTGGAGAATCGAGCTGTAGAAGACAACGACTGCACCAGTCGTGAGAAAACAAAGCATTTGTCATGTTGACTCATAATGACTTTTAATTGTTCCCCCTTAGATTGGGACTCACTTAATATACCTATATTTTAAGCCATCTTTTTTATTTTTCTCCAGTGAGGAGGAGAAACCGGTGAAAGATATATTTGTGAAGTATTATGTATAATGAGATGAAATTTGGTCCCAACTAGTGGATCTGTGGGATGATTGTACCTCCACTGGAGAGGAGGAATGAAAAATAATTCCTTGAGAACAAACCAGTTGAATGTGATGGAAAATTGATTATTGTTTAGTAAATTATTCCCCGGAGAGGAGGGGGAGAAGAAGAGTTATTGTAGTGTGCCTTCTGGTTGTTTGGAGAGAGTGCGTGTGCACGGAGTAAATGCTGAGCTGAGTGTGTGCATGCACTTATGCACAGTGTGACTGTCACACTGTGAATAAATGCATGCCTGCACTCAGCCCAGCATTCACTCCGTGCACACGCAATCTCTCCAAACAACCAGAAGGCACACTACAATAACTCTTCTTCTCCCCCTCCTCTCCAGGGAATAATTTACTAAACAATAATCAATTTTCCATCACATTCAACTGGTTTGTCTTCAAGGAATTATTTTTCATTCCTCCTCTCCAGTGGAGGTACAATCATTCCACAGATCCACTAGTTGGGACCAAATTTCATCTCATTATACATAATACTTCACAAATATATCTTTTACCGGTTTCTCCTCCTCACTGGAGAAACAATGTATATATTTTCAAAGAAAAATCAAAAGATGGCTTAAAATATAGTAGTATCAACTGAGTTCATCAGGGGGACAATTAAAAAATCATTATGGGTCAACATGACAAATGCTTTCTTTTCTCACAACTGGTGCAGTCGTTGTCTTCTACAGCTCGATTCTCCAACCCTGGAGACGATTAGGTGCTGCCGCAGCACTGTAGCCCAAATATTTGTGCGACTGCCTCAGTCGCCTAACTGGTGCTGCCACAGCACTGGGAAGGGCTGAAACACGAATGAAGTCCGTGTAAGTAATCTATTTCAAAATCTGAATACTGATAAATTCTTTTCCCTTTTTCCCTTTTCTTAACTCTCTCTTTTTTTCTCTCCCCATCTGTCTATACCTCACCTGGTAATGGTGAATTGCAGGTGGAACTCGTTCTTCAAACAACCTGTCCGGTCAGTGTCCCCAAGCCATCTCCTTCCTATTCCTTATTTTTCCCTCCTGTGCTCTTTTTGAGTACACGTTCAGTGAGTACTCTTCTAACTCTACGCATTACCAGCCCATGGTTGCTGACCAATGGACAACGTCCGTCCATTCAACCAATGATCGCCCTACGTCTATATCCACCAGCGACACCGATCACACTGGTCAGGCCATTCAAATTTTCTTTTCTTTTACCTTTCCTCTTCCCTACCTAGGGAAATGCTTTTTAACAAATAAGGGCGTACACGACGGAACGTCACATGTCGCCATGTGAGGCTACAAACAAACTGTCCAGGATAGACTTGGAAAAATGGTGTAGCAGCACACGTGAGCTAATGGGTGTGAGGCTAGAAAGACCAGATGGTAATCAGAAAAGCCTTGTAGTCATCAATGCATATATACATCCAGGTACCCACACATCAAAAACGGATTGGACCTTTCTGGAGGAAATAGAACATGAATTTGGAGACTCTGTCACACTATGTGGAAATCTTAATGCACGCTCAAAATTGTGGGATCAACATGGTACCAATCCTCAAGGAATTGCACTGGAAGCGATGTTGGATGAAGTACTTCTTAGTGCACTGACATTATCATCCCGAACACATATAGGAAGGCAGGGTGACACTGACAGTGTCATTGACTTTGCACTCACTGGACCTAAATTCACAGCAGGTATGAGTGTGGAAACACTTTTCATCATGGAAGTGACGATTTCCCTGTTGTGTTCAGTTTACAGAAACCATCAACAGTTACTCAAACGAAACAAAAGGACCCTTTTCAATACAACAACAATGAAGGGGATATCATAGGAACGTTAAGGAGCAGAAGATGCAAAACAAACAATGCTACAACCAAACAAATCGTCCAACCCCTTTGGTGGAATACAGACACAGAAACAGCCTGGAAAGAGAAACGCAAGTCTGTAAGAAGTTGGCAGAGAGAAAGAAGAAAACCTTGCCCTGATCTAGCTATTAAAACAGACATGAATCAGAAGACTGAACAATTCGAAGGAGTAGCTGAAGAAGCAAACGAAACCAAGTGGCAACAGTTTTGTCTGTCACTTAATTATGACACAACACTGACTCAGTTCTGGCCCTTCTATAGTCCCATGGAAGGAAAGAAACAAAACAAACGCAACCTTAGATATCTTAGACGCTGATGGGATCACAAAACTGAAGACAAATTTAGAGAAAGAGTGGGCTCCACTTAAACGTTTCATAGAACAGAGTGATCAAAGAAATCTGAAAGAAAGGAAGAAATATCTCACCAATTTAAACCAACACCTAGCTCAGACTGGCATTGATGATGAAATCACAGAATCTGAACTGGGTGACGCAATAGCTAGATGCACTAAGGATAGTGCTCCAGGACCAGACAAAGTACAGTATGCAGATATCAAACAGCTCTCAGAAGAGGAGAGAGCCAAACTATTCAGTCTCTACCAGGAGAGTTTTGATAAAGGCTATGTCCCAGAAGACTGGACACACAGCTACCTGAAAGCTTTACCAAAGCCAGGAAAAGATCATCATCAGCTAAATGGCTACCGCATACTCACTATGCAAAATATAGCAGGAAAGCTCATGGAACGAATCATAGCAAGAAAACTCGCAAGAGATCTTGAAAGTCGACAAATCCTCCCATCAAATCAAGGAGGCTACAGAACAGGTAAAAGTACATGGGAAAATGCGGCCGCTTTTGCCTATGAAGTGTACGAAGGATTCCAAAGAAAGGAAGAAACACTAGCTGTTGCAATAGATCTGGAAGATGCATACAACAAAGTCCAGTTCTCGCTTCTCATGGAACTTTGACTATGGAGTCAGCAAGACACTTACACGATGGATAGCAGCGGCACTTCGGGAGCGAACCGTCATTTTACGATTTGGAGACTGGACTTCTGAACCTCATAAACTTTCTATGGGATTACCTCGAGGTTCTCCTCTTTCCCCTGTTCTGTACAATGTCTACACAAAAGGCCTAGCAGACCTCAACAGAAACGGAATTGCTCGAGTTATGACATTTGCAGATGATGGCCTGATCTACAAAGATCAAAGAATGCTGAAGAAAGAACGGAAGCAGTTCAGCAACAGTTGAACAACATTGCTCAGTGGTGTCAAGAAACTGGATCGTCCATCAACCCTACAAAAGCCCAGACATCAGTCTGCACTCTCAACAACAAGACATCAGGACAAGTACTCTCACCAGTTTCCTTCAATGGAATACCAGTTGAATCAACTAACAACCTACGCTATTTTGGGTGTAGGCTTTGACAGAATGCTAACCTTTAGAAAGCATGTTGAGAACATTGTTCTTAAATGCAAAAAAGGCTTATCAGCCATGAAAGCAATGGCAGCTAAAGGCATTGAACAGAGCCATCTCTACCGACTGTATCACACACTTGTACTTGGAGTGATAGATTATGGATTAGGGTTTACAACACTGTCCAACAGCAACCTTCTAAAATGAGAAAGAATTAAAAATGAAGCAATGAGATTGACCCTGAGCGATAGGATATCGTTTGACCCTAATAGGTTGTGTGCTGGTCAAGTCAAGACTGCATTCTTCTAATTGTGTTGTCCATAGTAGATTTGTCAACATGTTTGTATGTTTCAGTGGCAGTCTTTCTAGATCTTTCTTTCCTTTTCTGTCAGTAGGTCACTGACGATCACGTCCTCGTATGTCTCCGTTGCTCTGAGAGGTACCAGTGGTATGTACTCACCCATTTTGTATGGGTCCCAATCCTGTACATCTTCTTCTTCTTTTATGACTACTGCAATTTGTTCTTCCTCTTCATTTGATCTTTGATGATACTCTCCCAACAGATTGATATGGAGTACCTTTTCTTTCCCTGCAATCTGCACTTTGTAGTCTTCTCTGTTCATTTTTCCAGTTACAGGGTATGGACCTTTCCATGCCAGCCGTAATTTGTTTTGGTGTTCTGATAGTACTACAAGTACTTTGTCACCCACCTTCAGTTCTCTGTTCTTTGTCTTTTGGTTAAAGTACTTATGGTATCTTTGCGTTGATTTGTCTAAATGTTCCCTGGTGAGTTTGCATGTCTCTTCCATCCTGTTTGGTAGGTCGGCAATGTACTCTACAGTCGTTCTTGTCTGTTGTCTGTCTCTTTGTCCATCCAGCATTGATTCAACACCTTCATGGGACCAGGGATTGTCCTACCATATAGCAATTCAAATGGCGAAAAGTGAAGGGATTCTTGAGGTGTCTCACGATACGCGAACAGGAGTGCTGGCACGTATCTGTCCCACTCGCGTGGTTGTTCACTGCACATTTTCCTCTGCATTGTTTTTACTGTGCCATTAAACCTTTCAACTAACCCATTGGTTTGTGCGTGGTACGGCGTGGTTGTGTAACCCTTTATGTTTGCAGGCGGTTCACTTCCTGCATTGTGCCAGATACAAACTGCGTTCCTCTGTCTGTCAGCATCTGCTTCGGTATGCCAACGCGTGACCAAAATGGTCAATAGTGCTTCCGCGACCGTGATTGTGTCATTGGATTGAATCAGTATTGCTTCAGGATACTTTGTGGCATAGTCGACACCGTAAGAATGTATTTGTGTCGTCTTTCTGACGTGGTGTGATCGGCCCTATCAGATCTATGGCTACTCTCTCAAAGGGTGTATCGATGAGTGACATTTTCAAGAGAGGTGCCTTTTTTACGGAACCTTTTGCGACATTTCTCTGGCATGTGTCGCATGACTGGCAATAATGTCTGATGTCTGAGTATATGCCTGGCCAAAAGAAATCAGCTGTTACTCTGTCCCTCGTTCTGCGGATTCCCATGTGTCCTGACATTGGTATGTCATGAGCGACACGCATAACCTTGTTCCTGTACGGCTTAGGCACCATGACTTGGCGGCAATTTCTTTCAGCTACGGTGACAAAACGGAAGAGTATTCCGTCCTGTCTAGCGTAAGACGCTCTGCCCTTGTTCTGCTCTGATGAGCTCTGTGCGAAAACAAAGCATTGTTTGAGAGTTTCGTCACTCTCTTGTGCTGCGTGCAATTCTTTCGGAGTGATCTTGCCAAGAGGCGTGTGCTTGACTTTCAAGGGAGTTTCTGTTCTCGTCCTATCGTCTTTGGTTGTCTTTGGCGTAGTAATCACTGCTACACTTTAAGCAAAGATAACACTCTTTTCTCCACTCCTTCTTGGGTTCGAATCGTGTTCACGATCAACACAGGGCAGACTGCTTGATCCATGACTACGGCCTCTATCGTCTCACTGAAAAATGGGCACTCAATATGGACAAGTGCTATGGACTACTCTTGTTTCACATTAGCACTGGCTAGAGTAATCGTCCTGTGTTTGCCTGTGTAGCACCTTCTAGGCACTAACTTTTTGTCTGCCACTGTCACACTAGCACCAGTGTCCCTCAGTGCGTCTACTCACTTTCCTTCCACTATCGCATGGCTGTGTGGTTCAAACACAATATCTTTGCACACATCGCAACGAGTATGTGCTACTTCATCTTTCTGCACTGCTGTAACTGTGGTAAGCACTGCTGCATATCTGCCATCTTTGTGGTGGACACGCTTTGTGCAGCATCTTGCTATGTGTGGTCCACCACAAGCATAGCATATCAGTCTGTGTGTGTTGTTGGGGTTTGTTCTTTGTGCATTGTCTCTCGGTTTGTTGTCAGTCGTTGTCTCTGATCTGTTCTGGCTAAGTCTGTTTGGGTTGGGGTGGTAACTCGCACTCGCACCCGTTCTCTATCTGGCGGTGCGTTCGGCTTCGCGGATCTTCTCGAAAACTCAGCGGGGTCATTTGCATCATTGCGGTTTTGAGGATCCCTGTCGCGAACGTAACGGGCTTGTTCAAACGGCAGAGACTCTAGAAATTTCTCCATCACCAGCATGTCCCTCAGATCATCTGGAGTTTTCTCTGACAACGTTACCCAGTGATTTAACCAGAGGTCCAATTTTCCCCATAGATCTCTGACGTGCTTGTTGTGCTCATGCTTCGCGTTACAAAACTTTGTTCTGTACGTGGCAGCATCAAGTTGGAACTTGCTCAAGTGAGCTTTTTGATAGCATAATTGTCAGCAGAGTCTGCTGGAGGCATGGACGCATATGCCTCCCGTGCCTTACCTTTCAGTAGGGGTGCTAGTCTCACTACCCCACTCTGTCTCATCCCACTGGTTGATGGTGGCTACCTTCTCAATTGAATCAGATATGATTCCAAGTCATCCTTGTCCTCTAGGAATGGTAACGTTTGAACTTGTAGCTGCAGTGTCATGCTGATTGTTAAGGGAGTGACTTTGGGCGGTTGCTGCATCTCTTTGAGAATCGATCCTCCTCACCTCTGACTCGTGCTGACTTATTCTCTCTCTCTCTCTCTCTCTCTCTCTCTCTCTCTCTCTCTCTCTCTCTCTCTCAGTATTCTTTCTTCTCTCTCTTCCCTTACTCTCAGTTTTCTCTCTTCTTTTTCTTCCTTCTATTTTCTCTTTCTCTTTGTTTCTCTCTACTTTCCTTAATATATTCAGGAAGTGCTGGTCCCTGCAAACCTAGCGCTTCGCCTTCAGATTTGAATCTGAGAAAGTCCTCCGGAACATGCTGTTCCGAACCTTGAGCCTGCGTTGCATTTTTTTTTATGGTTAGGCATATTTACGTTTTAGTAACGAGTGATCCAAGTGACTTCAAGATGTAGGAAACACAGTGACAGTTTGTACACACCACTTACGGCTCCGTAGATTTCCCACAAATCTACAATGGTCTTCACAAGACACAGTCGGCTTCACAAGCCAACAAACTCTGAATTACACTAAATGAATGTGGATTTATCCACCGATCATGCGTGTGTATCCCAACACACCACAAGATCAACGTGTCTGCTCTTTAGACACAACTGGCTTCACCTGAAATCGTCGGTTCGACACAGCTAACTGTGGACTGCTCCACCCGAACTTGTGTGTGCGTCTACACACGTCTAGATGTTCGAATCCGGACCGTAGCTCTCTCCACAGAGCTACAACAGATCTATACAGATCTAATCTTACACACAATACAGATTAATCTTACACACGTCTAGATGTTCGAATCCGGACCGTAGCTCTCTCCACAGAGCTACAACAGATCTATACAGATCTAATCTTACACACAATATAGATCTAATCTTACACACGTCTAGATGTTCGAATCCGGACCGTAGCTCTCTCCACAGAGCTACAACAGATCTATACAGATCTAATCTTACACACGTCTAGATGTTCGAATCCGGACCGTAGCTCTCTCCACAGAGCTACAACAGATCTATACAGATCTAATCTTACACACGCAGTTTTGCTCTCTCATTATTATTGAGTCAAAAGAATGTTTGTAATGATGATGATGATGGATTAAACAACACGTAACACAATACTCACTGCACAGGGACTAGACACCACGCATACAAACATGTAATGTATACTACTTAGCTAGTGACGTCTTCTTCTCTTTAACTTGTAGCGTTCAGAGGATTGACAAGTGTCAGTTAGTTAGTGTTTATAGGGTCCAGCGGACTACTAGGAGCCAAATCAGGACCTCAGCTATCATATCTGCTGAATCTCTAGATACAAATACCCACACTAGTATTAACACATCGCTTAAAATTTATGAAGACAAAAACACAATTATCTGTTCAACTCCAACGACACCTATATACATAATAAAACACTATAATTTATAAAATATGTTTACCTCTTTCAAAAAAGAGAAAATAAGATCTACTGAAATCCACGTAAAGAACTGATAAATCACTGGTGGAAAAGAACTTCTCTCTGATACACATCAAATCAGCACATTCTGTCAAAAAATTGATTAACACTGAACAAGCTGTCACATGCAACACACCATGGGGGGGGGGGGGGGGGGGGGGTGTTCCCTTCTGAGTATCCAACTGTGCGTTATATAGCTGTGCCCAATATGTAACCGTGACAAAACCGATTCCTCTTTACGGTTACGTACCACCGATGGGAAAGGATTGGTTAAATCTGGGCAAATTTTAAACAATTTATTATGAATTTGATTAGACCATTCACTCTGCCACAGTTCACGACAATACAAACTAGATTTATGACGTAGATCTGAGTGAGGAACAAACTGCACAGACCTCCTGGAAAGACTTGCACCGAGAGCTTGTTTGGCTGCTTTGTCCACCGCTGAGTTACCCATAGATTCCCATGTGGCTGGGAACCCACAAGAAAACTATATGCTTTCCCGAAGAGACAAGCGAGTATGAAGATCATGAATATCAGCCAAACTGGATGTGAAACTTCTCTTGTCGATAAAGCCGACAGTGCCGACAATGAATCCGATAAAATAAGGAAATCGTTCTGATCTGACCTGGACACCGCATGAGGGCCAGATTTAAAGCGTTCAGTTCAGCAGTATAAACAGACGACCAATCCCGCAATCTTAACAAAGTAGGCTCCTGAAAATTGTTATCACACACAATGGCAGCTGCAGCCCTCTCACCTTTTTTAGAACCATCTGTAAAAATCTTGATAAAATCTTTATCAAGTTCACATTGCTCAAGATAAAGTTGTTTATATGCAGCACTCGAGGTGACCTCCTTTCGAAATTGAGTTAAATATAAATTAATCTCTGGATTGGCGACTTTCCAGGGAGGTACATCAGTCTGTAATGGACCGTCATCAACAGCATCAAGGTCAATGCCAGCTGCCCCGAAGTGGGGCAAAATACGAATACCCAGTGGAGGAATCTCATTTGGCTTTAAGTCATATTTGGCTCTAAAAGGCGGGTTCATGACAATATCATAGGCAGGGTTTTCTGGATTAGCCCTCAGTTTCAGATAGTAATTCATGGAAAGACACAATCTCCTTAGCTCCAGAGGGGGTTCACCAGATTCAACATACAAACTCTCTTCTGGAGATGTGCGAAATGCTCCCAGAGCAATCCACAGTCCTTGATGATGAATTGGATCAAGAGCTTTGAGGTAAGACTTTCGTGCAGAACCATATACCACACAACCATAATCTAGATTTGGTCTCACCAAAGCCCGATACAATCGCAACAAAGTTCGCTTGTCTGCACCCCAATCAGTGTGACTAATAACCTTCAAAACATTCAAACCTGACTGGCAAGATTGTTTAATGTACTTAATGTGAGGCAAAAAAGAAAGCTTACTATCAAAAATAACCCCCCAAAATTTCACTTGTTTGGAAACTTTAATTACCTGACCATTGAGACTTATAGCTGGTTCTAAGACCTGAGATCTTTTCCTATGGAAATGAATACACTCTGTCTTAGTAGCTGAAAACTTAAATCCATTTTCAGTAACCCACTGCTGAACACGATTAACACACAACTGAAGTTGACGCTCAGCTGCAGCCAAAGTTTTCCCCTTGGCAGAGATGGAGAAGTCATCAACAAACAATGACTTATCAATTCCAGACTTTACTGACTGGACGATGTTATTAATCTTGAGATTGAACAGAAGTGGAGAAAGGATGCTACCCTGAGGGACACCCATCTCCTGCTCAAAAGGATCCGAAAAGGTTGAATGAAGTCTAACACTAATTTAGCAAAAAATTGTAATGTAAATTACCTTTGAAATCAAGTGCCTCAAGTCCTGAAGAATTCGATGCCTCCATGTTGTGTCATAAAATTTTTCTAAATAAAAAGAATAGAAACTACATGTTCTCCATTAATCAAAGCATTCCTGATAAAAGACTCATATCAAACCAGGTGATCAGTAGTACTGCAGTTGTTCCGAAATCCACACTGGGAAACATCTAAGGCCCCCTGACATTCTAACTGCCATAACAATCGAGAATATACCATTCTCTCCATAGTTTTACATAAGCAACTAGTGAGAGCTATAGGACGATAGTTGTTAGGATCCGAATGATCTTTCCCTGGTTTAGGAATAGGGATAACAACCGCCTCTCTCCAAGAAGGTGGAACAATACCCTGAACACCAAACATGATTAAACAGAGACAACAACACCTTTAAAACCTCAGCTGGCAAATGTTGAATAAATTGATAATGAATGTCATCTGGTCCAGGAGCTGAGTTGTTGGCCTTCAAAATGGCGTCCTTGAACTCATCCATGCTGAAAACGCAGTTGTAATCCTCAGAACTATCTGGCACGAAGGAACAAGATTTTGACTCCGCTGATCTTTTGATACGCTGGGATTACTTGCAATAATGATCAGCTGACGAATTTTGATGGATAGTAACAGCTAACAAGTTAGCAACCTCCTTTTTATTAGTAATAATCGATCCGTTTACTTGCAAGCATTTTATAACTGATGTAACCGACTTTCCCTTAATCTTACGGATTAGTTTCCAGACTTTCCTTGAATTGACCTTAAAGGACAGATTTGAACAAAATTCCAAGATTCTTTCTTCTTAGTTTTAAAAGTATACCGACACTTAGCCCTACATGCCTGATGTTTAACTTTGTTCCCCACCATAGGAAACCTAGCAAAAAGTCTTTGAGCACCCTTTCTCTTACCCTTCAAAGTTTTGCACTCTTTATCATACCAAGGGGTCTTAACATCATTTGGTTTATCACGGGACTTGGGAATAGCTTCCTTAGCACTCTCTACAATCACTTCAGTGAACTGCAAAACAGGATCATCATAACTCTGCAACAGATTCATAGGCAGTCTACTTACAATCTGTTGCTGATAAAGACTCCAATCTGCAGAGCAAAACTTCCATGTTTCCCGAGGGGACTCCTGCAATTGCTTCGTAAAATAAATACAAATTGGGAAGTGATCACTCCCGCTTAGGTCCGAATGAACCTGCCACTCTAAGTCCAAAAATAAGGAAGGGTCGCAAATGGACAAATCCAAGTGAGTCAAAGAACCAGGAGAACAAAAGGTCGTTGAGCCTGAATTCAAAAGACAGAGATCATGATCCGATATAAAATCCTCAAGAACTTTCCCTTGGGAATTGGAGCAGTTATTTCCCCACTGTGGAGAATGGCCATTCAAGTCACCCAATAAAAGAAATGGGCGAGGGAGCTGAGAAATTAAACCATCCAACGGACTCTTCAAAATCACAAAAGATGGAGACAGATACAAACAACATATCGTAACGGCCTTGTTCAACGAGATACGAGCTGCCACTGCCTCCAGATCCGTCGGAAGTGGAATTTCTGTATGTAGTACCGAATTATGAATATAAAGAGAAACGCCTCTCCTTGAAAAGTCTGCAGAAGCTGGCTTGAGTAAGCAGGAGAAACCAGGAATCTCGTGCTTCTTACTTGCAGTTAAAAGGGTTTCCTGAAGAGCAAATACCGAAGATCTATACTCTGTCAATAATAGCTCAAGGTCCCGACAATTTGCTTTAACTCCCCTTATGTTCCACTGAGTATGTCCATGTTAGATTGTTAAAAGAGTAGAAAGAAACTCGTGGAGAGCGTGGCAGCAGAGAGTCCTCAGAAGAGAAGCCCCCTTCAAGCAAGTGTTTCGGCCCTTATCTCCTGACACTCTAGGGGGGTTGGGCCACACCCGGTTCATGACTCCGGATGTCCCTCTGCTGCCCCTTTTTTTCCCATCTTGGGACGAGCCATGGCTGGGATTCGAACCCATGACCCTCTGGACATGCTCATTTTCCACTTTAATGACTCGCGCTTTAACCACTGAGCCACAGGGACACCTGATATTTGTAGGGAAATTAAGCCTTATGAAGTTCACTTTTGTTCCTCCTTGACCAGATCCAGCTTGAACACCTCTCTGCCGCTTCTGCCATTGCTTTCAGGGCTCTGGTTTTTTCCTTCCCTGCAACTGAGAGCTGTTTCATGAGGCTGTATGCAGACGTTCCTACAAACCCCCTAGCTCCAATTTCTGCAGTGAGGACTTTGACCTGATAGCCTTCTCTCCTCAGGCTGTTTGCCAGATCAGCATACTTTTCAGTCTTGTAGATTTGAGCTGCCTCCATTCTGTTCTCATATGGCACCGTGAGCTCGATCATGATCAGCTGCTTGGTTGACTTAGAGTGGACTACTATGTCTGGTCTCATGCCACTCTTGCTGATGATCTCTGGGTGACTCTTCCATTCTGGGAGGTCTGCAGTGCACTCCCAGTCATCTGCCCCGTCCAGCAGACTCTGCCTGCATGTTTCGAGTGGCACTGTTGTTCTTGGCCATGATTTGCTGCCTCCTGCCGTGAAGAATGTTGCGGGTGCTTTTGGAGTCCTGATTTTCCCTTTTGTGGTGTTGGTACTAGCCCAGACTACTTGTACAATTTCTTTGAGCACTTGGTTGTGCCTCCATGTGTACCTTCCTTGAGCCAGGGCTACTTTACATGAGCTTAGGACATGCTCCACTGTTTGTTTTTCATGGCAGAGGGGGCATGCAGGATCGTCTGTTTTCCCCCACTTCACCAGGTTTGCATTTGAGGGCAGAAGGTCATATGCAGATCTGAGAATGAAGCTGATCCTGAGAGGGGCCATGTGCCAAATGTCATTCCAAGTGAGACTTCTTTGGAGTGCATTCTCCCACGTTGTCCATTGCCCTTGCTGGCTCTGCTGGACTGCTTTTTGGAGTCTTTTTTGGTCTTCTTCTTTTCTCATCTCCTGAATCATCATGTCTCTTTTGGCTTTTCCTTTGGCCTTTGACCACCATTCAGTTTTGGTCACCCCCAGTCCCTGTCTGTTGGTCTGTGTGTGTCCTGTTATTTCTCTGATCTTGAGACTTTCTTTTGCAGAATCCATCGCCTCTTGAACTTTCCATTTTCTGCCTGTCTTCAGCTGGGGCTTAATTGCTTCTACCACCTTGTCTCCTGAGTCCTCCAGCATGCTTTGAAGTCTGATCTTCCCTGCTTTGTATTCCTCCAGGATGGATTTCAGGGGTAGTTTCAGCTTTGCTTGGCGACAGTACAGCGCTATGTCAGTCAGACAGGGTGGGACACCAAGCCATTTCCTTGTGAACTTGTTGATTTTGGCTTCCATTGCCTCCACTATGCTGGTGCAGATGTCGTATATCATCAGAGGCCATAGCAGCTTTGGTATCAGCATGAACTGCAGACACCAGACCTTGTATTTGCCAGGGAGCCCACACTGGTCAATGGTCTCCAAGCCTTCCTCCGCCATCTGCTTGGTTTCTTTGGCTCTTTGTGTGTCTTTCAGCGTATCATCATACCATCTTCCAAGGCTCTTGACTGGTTCTTCTGTGACTGTTGGAATGGCCTGGTTGGCAACACTGAAGACCACAGATCCGGCCACTTTTCCTTTCCTCAGTGAGAGACTCCGTGATTTCTTTGGCTTGAACTTCATTCTGGATGAGGCAACTATGTCGTCCAGCCTCTCCAGCACATGACGTGTCTCGTCTTCTCTGGATGAAATCACTGTAGTGTCATCCATGAAGGCCTTGAGAGGAGGCATCTTGTATCCATCGCCAAGGTCTGTTTGTCTCGCGTTGTTGGTTGCTGCTTTCAAGATGAGTTCCATTGCCAGCACGAACAGTATTGGGGAAATTGCACAGCCCATTGCAATACCCACTTCCAAGTTGATCCAGTCTGTTGTGTACTCCTTGGTAGAGAACCGCATTGAGAAGCCATTGAAGTACTTCTTGAGCATGTCGCGGATGTTCTTTGGCACATGGTACATCTCAAGAGCCAACTGTATCATCTCATGGGGATTGTTAAAAGAATATCTATCAGCCCTCTTCCCCAGAAACTTCACTGTCCACCAAAGAACTAAAACGGTTCTTCAAGACAAGATCAGAAGCCGATGCTCCTGATAAATTTCTAAGTTGTTTGTTGCCATGCTTGGAATTTGCTCTTACTGGACTGAAACCTGCTGCACCAAATACCTGACTTCGAGATTTTCCCCTAAGAGGGTCTGGGGTCCGAAAAGGACGCTCCTCAGTGCGTGCCTGTCTCGTACTGCTGTTATTGGCCTGTGAGCGAGGGGGCGTCTCTTTCCTCCAATCCTTCACCCCTGGCCTCTGATCCACAGCACTTTGTACGACTGAAACACCTCTTCCCTCACCAGCAGGGACTGAAGCCTGTTGTACACTGCTGGTCGGAACACTATTGCATTTCTGAGACAAAACCTCAACTGATTGTTCGAGTATAGTAAGCCGATCCAAAACCGATGACAACAATTCTGTCCATTTCTTCTCCAGAGCAGTGAATTGAGCTGCTCCCAGATCATCACCCGATGACCGGTTTGCAGAATCGTTGACCACCTTCTGTGCATAAGTAGCAGCTGAAGGAGTCCTGGCCTCCACTAACCTTCTAGCCTCAAGAAAGGAACATTTCCTCTCAATCTTTACTTTTTGAATCTCACATTCCTTTTTCCACACTGGACAACTTTTTGAATTTGCTGGATGATCACCCTTACAATTGACACAGTATACAGCACTTATACAAGATTCATCATGCTTCTTCTGTCCACAGTCACGACAAATCTCCTGACCCCGACAAGCTCGGCTGGAATGCCCAGTGTTGGCACTTGAAACACCGCAAAGGAGATGGTACAAAAGGCGTAACTTTCACTCGGACATAACCCACTTTGAGAAACCCTGGGGGAGATGGCATAGCAAAAGTCAAGAATAGCGTGTTGGTTTTGATTAAGTCACTTCCTTTAGAGATTTTAACTCTATGGACCTGCAGAACACCCTGGCTTTCCATCTCAGTCCGAATTTCTGATTCAGCAACTCCAGCCAAGTCAACACATCTGATTACCCCTTTCGAGTAGTTGAGAAAGGGGTGAATGGAAACCTTAACTATGATCTGCATGAGTTGAGAACCATCCCTTTTCAGTAGCAACCGAGACGCCGCTTCCGTAGCACAGTTAACAAGGTAACTACCAGATCGGAGTCTCTTAATCATTTTAAATCCTGTGGACGAAACTCCCTCGAACCACTTACAAACAGCGAACAGAGAAATCCGAGCAATGGATTCTTTCGGATCTTTTGCTTCCACTAAATGGAAGCTTGGCCATGTGTTTTGGATACCCTTTCTCTTTGCCACTTCTCTTATCTCGTTATCTGAATCTGAATCTCTACTCATAATCTCGTCCATAAGCGTGCCATGTCCATCATCGTTTCTTCTCTTTTTGTTTGGGGGTAGTTGTTTAGTAGTCATATTGAAAGGAAAAAACTTCACCTCCCCTACTGCCCACCCGCCATCGAGTGCCCACAAGGGCGATGCCCCTAAGCGATCCTCCAGCAAAGGGAAACACCAGGGTTATAGCGAAGGTATACACCGCGTGGCACGCGCTCCACCCCATCCACCAAGCTCATGACCAACTGCTGAGAACAGACAGGAGGCCACTCACCTGGCTTCCAGGGCAAGCAACATGGCACACGGTTTGACCCATGCCATGCCCACACTGTGGAGGCGACCGGTTGACAGCATTGGGCCCCATGCTGTCCCCCGTCTAGGGGAAGTCCGGGCCAAAGTGGCGTGTTGAGGGGCGCGGATCCTACTCCGGGTCCCTCTCAACCACCAGGACACCATTCTCCCCGACACGGGTCGCACCGCACGGTCAACACGGTGGACCAAGAGGCCACAGAGAAAATAGAAAGTGCTACAGAAGACTTGTGAAAAAAGGAAAAGAATAGGATAAAGACCCGTAAAGGCAGAAGACAGACGAAACAGAAAACTGCAGATTAATAAGGAGAATGTTGAAAGAGAAATGCAGGTGAAAGAACCATGGGAGTTAGTTAGTTAGTTAGTGTTTATAGGGTCCAGCGGACTACTAGGAGCCAAATCAGGACCTCAGCTATCATATCTAAGTCTCTAGATACAAATACCCACACTAGTATTAACACATCGCTTAAAATTTATGAGGACAAAAGCACAATTATCTGTTCAACTCCGACGACACCTGTATACATTATTAAAACACTATATTTTATAAAATAAGTTTACCTCTTTCAAAAAAGAAAAAATAAGATCTACTGAAATCTCACGAAAAAGAACTGATAAATCACTGGTGGAAAAGAACTTCTCTCTGATACACATCAAATCAGCACATTCTGTCAAAAAATGATTAACACTGAACAAGCTGTCACACGCAACACACCATGGGGGGTCTTCCCTTCTGAGTATCCAACTGTGCGTTATATAGCTGTGCCCAATATGTAACCGTGACAAAACCGATTCCTCTTTACGGTTACGTACCACCGATGGGAAAGGATTGGTTAAATCTGGGCAAATTTTAAACAATTTATTATGAATTTGATTACACCATTCACTCTGCCACAGTAAAGAACCATGGGAGGCAGAAAAAACACAAAAAAACAGAGAAAAAACAAAGTCCCACCCTCAAGGGGCACAAGAGGGTGACCCAGAGAACTAAACATAAGACACCCCACCCAGGTCCCCCAGGGCAGACACCGGTGGGGGAATTGACAAGTGTCACAGGATTCACAACGTCACAGATGATGACAGTAATGTTCACAAGCGTTGAAATGATAGCACGTAGATCTTGAAGACAATGGTACGACAGAACATATAAACCGTCCTAAAACAATGTCCCTCTGCAGAACTCAAAGATACAGCACAAACATACCCTCAAGAACTCAGATCACAACACTGATAGTCCAACACAAATCCAGAACAGAACAGACATTGACACAAGGAATAAAGCGTAGATAAAAACGGTCTTTGTCACGGAACGCTAAGCCGGACATAAAAAAAAGAAAAACACAACTAACCCATTAAACAGACAACACGCCACATAAGAACTGATAACAAAACAAAATTTTATTCCCGACAAAACAATCAATGAGCGGAATCCTCTATGAATACGTCACAGACCCCAGCCTGAAAGCACGCAGTTCCTACGGCCAAGGCAGCCACAATAAGTTATTTTACTCCTTATTTAGCTACAGTGTGCAGAGTTCCTCAGGCCAGCAGTATATTACACATAGCGTAATATAAGTCAATCCTTTTCATGACCACAACTTTCCACCCCCACAAAAAAAACAACAACAACAACAACCAAACTATACTAACTTCATATTACCATATTCATTTTGCATATACTTCACTGCGCACATTCATCCCTTCAGTCATACCCTTTTTAATCAACATCCATCCTTCATGTATGCCCACCCAAACCCAATGTCTTCAGGTGTTTTATCGCCACCAAAAAACAAAAAGCTCAACACAAAAGGAAAACAGGCCACACGACGACGACGTTGACAGTCTCACGACGGCGATAGTGACGGTGACCAGATGAATCTGCCTGCCTACGACGAGGATGACAGATGACAGTGACACACCGGCTTTCACAACATCAGTGGAATTCACAGCCACCGCCAACACAACGGCGACAGCGACGACTGCCACTAACCACAATGACAACTCACACCCACGGCGGCGACGACACCCTTCAATAGCGGCGGTCACAGAGTGAGGAGTCGGTGATACGGGGGATCAGCAGCGGCGGCCACAACAGCAACGACGCCAACAGCAACGGCGATAACAGCAACGGCGACACAACAACGACGACAGCGCGGCAGCAACGGCGCCAGCAGCAACAGCGACACCAGCAACGGCGCCAGCAGCAACAGCGACACCAGCAACCGGCGCACAGCAGCAACGGTGAGAGCAAAACGCCAGCAACGGCGCCAGCAGCAACAGGACACCAGCAACGGCGCCAGCAGCAATGGACACCAGCAACGGCGCCAGCAGCAATGGTGACACCAGCAACGGCGCCAGCAGCAACGGGACACCAGCAACGGCGCCCAGCAAGGCAGCAACGGCACCAGCAGCAACAGCAACACCAGCTACAGCGACGTTAATGGCCAGGCTGTGAAGACCCGGCTGGATGGGGAGAAAGGGGAAGGGGTGTAGCCTCGGAAGGGGGAAGGACTGGGACAACAGTCCGGGGCACAGCAGGACGGGGAGTGCAGGTGGGGTAACCGCAGGCACCTGCCACGAACGCCGGACAGTCAGGGACAGGAATGCCAGCAACTGGCTGTCCGCAGCTCCCGGACTAAAACGGCCCCTGACCCGCCTGGCATACCGGGCCACAGGATGGTGGGAATGCGCCCTCACCTGCACTTGACATAGCTGTTACCCTCCAACCGTAGACATACATGACTACATACATCACTAAGGTAACCCCTTAGTTCGCCCCTTCCCAGGATTTCCTTTGCACACCCCAGAGCCTATTAGCTCTATAAACGAGTTACATCTATCACCATCCCACGTTGTTTATACCACTAAGTTACACTTCTCTTTGCACTGCAGCAACACAAGAGCTACTCCATAATATACCTTCCCACACACACATTCTCAGTAATATTGTAACGTCCACAACAGATACTATGTCTCGATTCCAAAGAAGACCAATAGGACAGGACAGCTATATCTCCGTGCCAATCACCCAAGGCATAAGCACACTCCCACAAAACTCCTGCAATGTAGGAACAATATTAACCTATATTATTGAATTAGGGTACCCACGCCATACAAAACCGCGCTGCTTGACACTAGTATCTCTTCATACAACTGCACAACAATTATTCTTTCCAATAGCTTCCATGACACGGCACAATCATAAGCTCTACTGCACTCGGTGCCAACTCACCCTGTCTATGCTTCCCGAAAGCATTTCCGTTCGAACCCCCTGTCACGAATACGTACCAACTCAATCCAAACACCAGGGTCGAACCAGTGATAACTATTTACATTTTCATTCAAAACTTCATAACCAAATTTCCTTCTTTTCTTTTTCCCTTTTCCCTGTTTCCACCTCTCAACACAACCCTCTGGTCAAAACCCACCATCAACACACTTTTCTCAGCTTGCTTCGTTTTAGTCCTTATTTTCCCCTATTTTCTCTCTCTTCCTTTTCCCTAAGAAAACTTGAAATTGATTCAAAACATGAGCTCATATTATTTACACCTTTGTACAAGTTGACAGAATGTGCACAAGACAACGCCACCCTTAACTATTACTACACTACTATTACCTTAATTAACTCTACATACTTGCTACAACACAGAACGACGACAACAACTGTGGCTGGCCACCCCAGCACCTGAACCTCAGGGTCGCAGCACACCGAAACTCCGACAACTGCTCGACCAAGAGCAAAACGCTCACAAGGGTCGGCTCACCATGTCGACCGAAGTCAGACCCACAGCGCATACGCTGGCACCAGAACGAGAGCCCAACTGCTCTTCACCAAGGATTTTGACCGAAGTGCTAGCCACCCGGCCCCACCAAACTTTAATGCTTGATGACTCAGCACTCACTCCTTGCTGAGTTTTGAACTCTACACAAACCGCACGTGAAACGGGACTCCACACAGACCACACGAAACAAAACAGGAGACGGAAGGCTAACCCCCTCTCTCCCCACACTTATCCTTTCCCTACCTGTGCATGGTAGCACACGCACACCCAATATATGAATGGAACGTACAGGTATCCAACACCCCCACCATCCTTCCTGGACCCAACAACTACCATATATGGCCCGGTAAGCCTACACCCCCATCGTGGAATGATGCTACGGATCGATACAGAGCCGTCGGCGCGTCTGTACGATTTCCATGCTGATCAGATTGATGACAGTCTTGCACAACAAGAAAACTTGGTCAGCTTCACTCGTCAGATGTACACGATGATGATTCGACGTAGGATAAGAAGAAGACTTGTTGCACAATGTCCAAAATCAAATTAGGTAGGCTGTAGCCGAGACGTGACAACTTAATGTTAATCCACGAATACAGTAGGTAATTGGTACAAACAGAATAGGCTTCTACTCTGTGTCAGCGTAGTGATGTTGTAGACGAAACTCACATCCAATTGTATGGCTCCAACAAAAGCAAATCCATAAAAAAATAAAAATAAAAAAAACCCTGATATGACCCGAAAGCTCTGGCTACTATTACCTACTTGAGTTTGACGTCCGTGGTTGGAGATACTTCGTAGATCGTGAGAATGAAGAAGATGAAGAGGATGATCAATTAGGAAAATACGTAGATCGTAACAGCAGCAAGGGCAAAAGGCAAAACCAAACCTCAGACATTCTGCGATGTCCTGAAAGAATATTCGCAACAGCGTTGAAAACAATGTCTTGCTCTCAGAAACTATTATGGAGGCCTGTTAGATAACACTACGTAGTGTTATTTCATCCCCCGGCAACTTAATGACTATAACAGAGACTTTAGCGGGACATGGCGGTCCTATAGAATAATAAAGTAGCATTATTTGAAATATTCAACATTATAATTTATATGGTGGTACAAACACGGCATTGCGTCCCGGAAAAAAGACTTATTTTATAGCGCTAAGAGCGCGCAAAGTAAGTTACGTAGTATTCTGAACCTAAATGACCTCTTCAGAACATGCACGTCATAAGTTTGTGACAGAGACGGCGACAGAAAGCCCTGTAGTGGAAGTGGAAGACAAAGTGGAAACAGACCAAACACTCATGACTATAATGCGCTTGTTAACGTTAGAGTTGATTTCTTCACTCTGGAGTAGGAAAGATCAGCTGAAAGAAAGAGTTGCAAAACTGGACACGTTGAAAGGAAAGAGCACAGTGAAGAACAAACTGACCATGGGTGGAGACATTGAACAGGGGATCTGTAGGGAAGCCCAGTGGACAAACTGACCATGTGTACAGACATTGAACAGGGGATCTGTAGGGAAGCCCAGTGGAGCACAAACTGACCATGTGTACAGACATTGAACAGGGGATCTGTAGGGAAGCCCAGTGGAGCACAAACTGACCATGTGTACAGACATTGAACAGGGGATCTGTAGGGAAGCCCAGTGGAGCACAAACTGACCATGTGTACAGACATTGAACAGGGGATCTGTAGGGAAGCCCAGTGGACAAACTGATCATGTATGGAGACATTGAACAGGGGATCTGTAGGGAAGCCCAGTGGAGCATAAACTGACCATGTGTACAGACATTGAACAGGGATCTGTAGGGAAGCCATGGAGCAAAACTGACCATGTGTACAGACATTGAACAGGGGATCTGTAGGGAAGCCCAGTGGACAAACTGATCATGTGTACAGACATTGAACAGGGGATCTGTAGGGAAGCCCAGTGGAGCACAAACTGACCATGTGTGACAGACATTGAACAGGGGATCTGTAGGGAAGCCCAGTGGACAAACTGACCATGTGTGGAGACATTGAACAGGGATCTGTAGGGAAGCCCAGTGGACAAAACTGACCATGTGTGGAGACATTGAACAGGGGATCTGTAGGGAAGCCTAGGGACAAACTGACCATGTGTGACAGACATTGAACAGGGGATCTGTAGGGAAGCCCAGAGGACAAACTGACAATGTGGGACATGAACAGGATCGTAGGGAAGCCAGACCAACTGTTGTGAACACTGCGGGATCTGTAGGAAGTCCAGTGGACAAACTGACCATGAGTGGAGACATTGCACAGATCTGTAGGACCAGTGGACAAACTGACCATGTGTGGAAGCATGTACAGATCTGTAGGGAAGCCCAGTGGAGCACAAACTGACCATGTGTGCAGACATTGAACAGGGGATCTGTAGGGAAGCCCAGTGGAGCCAAACTGACCATGTGTGCAGACGTTGACAGGGTATCTGTAGGGAAGCCCAGTGGAGCCAAACTGACCATGTGTCAGACGTTGAACAGGGGATCTGTAGGGAAGCCCAGTGGAGCACAAACTGACCATGTGTGCAGACAGTTGAACAGGGGATCTGTAGGGAAGCCCAGTGGAGCACAAACTGACCATGTGTACAGACATTGAACAGGGGATCTGTAGGGAAGCCCAGTGACAAACTGATCATTGTGACAATTGAACAGGGGATCTGTAGGGAAGCCCAATGGAGCATAAACTGACCATGTGTACAGACATTGAACAGGGGATCTGTAGGGAAGCCCAATGGAGCAAAACTGACCATGTGTACAGACATTGAACAGGGGATCTGTAGGGAAGCCCAGTGGAGCACAAACTGACCATGTGTACAGACATTGAACAGGGGATCAGTAGGGAAGCCGAGTGGACAAACTGATCATGTGGGGAGACATTGAACAGAGGATCTGTAGGCAAACCCAGTGGAGCATAAACTGACCATGTGTGGAGACATTGAACAGGGGATCTGTAGGGAAGCCTAGAGGACAAACTGATCATGTGTACAGACATTGAACAGGGGATCTGTAGGGAAGCCCAGAGGACAAACTGACCATGTGTGGAGACATTGAACAGGGGATCTGTAGGGAAGCCCAGAGCACAAACTGATCATGTGTGCAGACGTTGAACAGGGGATCTGTAGGGAAGCCCAGTGGACAAACTGACCATGAGTGGAGACATTGCACAGATCTGTAGGGAAGCCCAGTGGACAAACTGACCATGTGTGGAAGCATTGTACAGATCTGTAGGGAAGCCCAGTGGAGCACAAACTGACCATGTGTGCAGACATTGAACAGGGGATCTGTAGGGAAGCCCAGTGGAGCACAAACTGACCATGTGTGCAGACGTTGAACAGGGTATCTGTAGGGAAGCCCAGTGGAGCCCAAACTGACCATGTGTGCAGACGTTGAACAGGGGATCTGTAGGGAAGCCCAGTGGAGCACAAACTGACCATGTGTGCAGACGTTGAACAGGGGATCCGTAGGGAAGCCCAGTGGAGCACAAACTGACCATGTGTGCAGACGTTGAACAGGGGATCTGTAGGGAAGCCCAGTGGAGCACAAACTGACCATGTGTGCAGACGTTGAACAGAGGATCTGTAGGGAAGCCCAGTGGAGCCCAAACTGACCATGTGTGCAGACGTTGAACAAGGGATCTGTAGGGAAGCCCAGTGGAGCACAAACTGACCATGTGTGCAGACGTTGAACAGGGGATCTGTAGGGAAGCCCAGTGGAGCACAAACTGACCATGTGTGCAGACGTTGAACAGGGGATCTGTAGGGAAGCCTAGTGGAGCACAAACTGACCATGTGTGCAGACGTTGAACAGGGATCTGTAGGGAAGCCCGGAGCACAAACTGACCATGTGTACAGACACTGAACAGGGGATCTGTAGGGAAGCCCAGAGCACAAACTGATCATGTGTGCAGACGTTGAACAGGGGATCTGTAGGGAAGCCCAGTGGACAAACTGACCATGAGTGGAGACATTGTACAGATCTGTAGGGAAGCCCAGTGGACAAACTGACCATGTGTGGAAGCATTGTACAGATCTGTAGGGAAGCCCAGTGGAGCCAAACTGACCATGTGTGCAGACATTGAACAGGGGATCTGTAGGGAAGCCCAGTGGAGCACAAACTGACCATGTGTGGAAGCATTGTACAGATCTGTAGGGAAGCCCAGTGGAGCCCAAACTGACCATGTGTGCAGACGTTGAACAGGGTATCTGTAGGGAAGCCCAGTGGAGCACAAACTGACCATGTGTGCAGACGTTGAACAGGGATCTGTAGGGAAGCCCAGTGGAGCCCAAACTGACCATGTGTGCAGACGTTGAACAGGGGATCTGTAGGGAAGCCCAGTGGAGCACAAACTGACCATGTGTGCAGACGTTGAACAGGGGATCTGTAGGGAAAGCCCAGTGGACAAACTGACCATGTGTGCAGACGTTGAACAGGGGATCTGTAGGAAAGCCCAGTGGACAAACTGACCATGTGTGGAGACGTTGAACAGGGGATCTGTAGGGAAGCCCAGTGGACAAACTGTCCATGTGTGGAGACATGAACAGGGGATCTGTAGGGAAGCCCAGTGGAGCACAAACTGATCATGTGTACAGACATTGAACAGGGGATCTGTAGGGAAGCCCAGTGGACAAACTGACCATTTGTACAGACATTGAACAGGGCACAGCTGTCCTTCCGAGATGAAAATCGCGCTCTTTAGTTCCTCCTGCCTGCCTGGCAGGCGATAAGCAGCCTGCGTGACTCACGGCTGAGTGCTGACAAATCGGCAGCGCCACATGTACCACAGCTGTGCACAAGGGAGCATGTGTTCTCATGCTGTGCTGTTCCTGTTGTGCTTTACGGATTATTATTCTTTCATACTCCATAACTGGATATAATTAACTGTGTGCATGATTTGTGTGTTGTGATTCTTTTTTTTGTGCTGCTTGATACAACTTCGGTTCATCACGCGTTCTTGAGTTGTTGGTTTTTCATAGAGAAGTTTGTTTTCATAAGCTGGCCAGGACTCGGCACGTGTATACGTATATCTATAGAGGCAGTGTTAGCTCAGCAAGCCGTGTAAGTGTGTGGTGCTCCTCTTCTTCTTCTTCTTCTTCTCTCTCTCTCTCTCTCTCTGTCTCTCTGTGTGCGTGGTGTGTGTGTGTGTGTGTGTGTGTGTGTGTGTGTGTGTGTGTGTGTGTGTGTGTGTGTGTGTGTGTGTGCGTGCGCGCATGTGTGTGACTGACCCTGCATTGGCTAGTCTTGTTGCTTACATGTAGGCCTACTTCATCCCGATCTTTTGTACGTACGCGTGCGTGTTTGTAGCGCCAACAATGGTGGAGACGTTTGAACACGACTTCAGTGAACACAAAGATGTGTAGATTTGTTGTGCCGTGTGTGCGGTAATCGTGTGCTCAGAAAGGTACAAGATAAAGGAATAAACGCTAGAATTTGTGTCAACTTCTCCATTGGTTTGTTGCGGTATTTCACTCTAGATATTTCTGGTGATGAAGAAGGCACACATTCCAAGTGTATCTGCATAAAATGCTACCATCAACTGAAAAAAACGAGACACATGTCAGCACATTCTCAATGTTATACTACAAAAGAATATGCTGCTCGTGACATAGAGAGAATGTCAGAAATCTGGACAACTTTCGATCCAGATCTTTCTTTGTGTCAGTGTACATCATGTCGATTCTTTCAATCAGCTGGACTTCTTGGTCATCGGAAAACAAAGAAGAGCCAACCCGTCAAAAGATCTGCTCAAGAATGTTTAGATCAGTCTGATCTTTGCTTGCACACAGATGAAAGCGTGTCATCATTTTCTCCGTTGGTATCAACCCCCGTGAAAAAGCCTAGAACATCCTCTGCACAAACCTCACCAGTCATAGCTAGCACATCCAACTCGGCACTTGAATGTGTTGACATGTCTGATGTATGCTTCGATACTAATGAAAGTGTGTCTACGTCAGTTTGTCAGTCACCATCGACCGCTGTTGTTGGTGTGTGGTTTCTGTCTATGTGTGTGTGTGTGTGTTAGTTCTCTAGTTTAACGTCTATTCACTATAAGTGTTATTAGACGGGGGGGGGGGGGGGGGGGGGGGGGGGAGATTGTGCGTGTTCGTGTGTGTATGCGTGGGCGTGCGCGCGCGCGCGCGCGTGTGTGTGTGCATGTGTGTGCGTTTGAGTGCGTGTGTGTGCGTGCATAATTATGTGTGTGTGTGCGCCTGAGAGAGAGAGGAGGAGAAGAGAGAGAGAGAGAGAGAGAGGACTGTGCTAGGGGCAAGAGGGGGAGGTTGGGATGGGTGGTGAGCTATGTAGATATTTACTTATCCTGGTTGTTTATCTAGTCTTTGGTGTATGTTAATCGGGGAAATTAAAGTATATCAAACGAAACAAGTTTAGTAGGATTGGAACATAATGCAGGGGGATGGGTGGGGGGAGGGGGGTTTGCGGGTGGGGATGGGGGGCATCAGGGTGGAAAGGAGGACGGAACAGAGGGAGTGTGTGTGTGTGTGTGTGGGGGGGGGGGGGGGGGGGGAGGGCTAACCATATATATCATATAAACGTAACTCTTTCATATCAATGTCGTACAACACAACAATTCTAGTTTAAAATACGTCAGAGATAGATACCAAGTGGACTGGAATTAAAATTTTCAGAGAACATGCAGAATAATGCATGATTATTTAAAATATTTTCAGTGGATAATGGTGCACTGGCTGACAATTGATCTGCTAACTTTATCTTAGGAACAAAGTGCCTAACTCCTGGGCAGTGAAGAAGTAGGTGGTTTACAGTAATTTGTTTGCCACATATGCAATGTATATTTTTAGAATACTTTGTTCTAAAAGCATTCAATCGGAACCTATACATCAAACTAGTAACATGTCTGGAATGCATTACAGATAAATTGTTTAAAAAAGATTTCGGATTCGCTGCATTCTTTACTTGTACACAGTGCTGATAATACTGACTATTTGTTTTTTTGTGCAGTTCAGCAATATGATTTTGAGACACTTTTTCTATGTGTTGGTTAAATTCATGCAGATCTAGTTGAATGTCGAGATGCTGTGAACCTTCTAAATTTTTCGCTGCCTTTTTAGCCGCATGATCTGCCCACTCGTTGTGGGTGATTCCGGAGTGAGAAGGAATCCAGCAAAAGGTAATACTGGTACCCTTTATAGACAACTCATGAATGATATGTTTTATTTCAATAGTCATTTCCAGTCGATTTCTTATGCCTCGGGATTTAATGGCTCGTAAAACAGACTTTGAATCCACACAGAATAAGATTTTGCATGTATCCGTCGAAAGATCTACAATGTAATTTAATGCCATAAGTATGGCTACAAGTTCAGCAGTAAAAATGGAATAATGTTTACCAATGTAGTATCGTTTTTCTGTTTTTAATAAGGGTATTACAAAAGCTGCACCAGTATCTCCATCTTCAAGAACTGATCCATCGGTGTATATCTTTAGATAGTCTGTATACTTACTTTCCAAGTGAGAATTAACTAAACATTTTAATAGGTTAGGGGAATGTTTTTTTTTTTTTTTTTTTATAAATCTGTGTGATCAATGTCAAATATTGGTTGATTTTGTTCCCATTCTGGAAGTGGAGAAAAAGTAGGTTTAACTGCAACATTTTTCCCGTTCAGCTCTGTATTACAAATAATATCTGAGGCATATGTATTAATAGACTTCAGTGACTGTATTGTTCTAGCTCTTTTGGAAAATCGGTTTCTGAATTAAGATTTGTTTCTTTTTGTGAAAATGTTTCGTAAGCAGACGTTTTAAGGATAAATTTCGCAGCTGAGGCTTTTCTTTGTTCATCGAGGGGTAGAACACCTGCCTCTCTGTAAGTTCCTAAAATTGACGAGTGTATTGGTACACCCAGAGCAAGTTTGTAAGCTTTGGAATCTATGCTCTGCAGTTTCTTTAACAAGTGCGCAGGAGCGCTGAAAAAAACCTCCTGGGCATACGTCAGCCGTGACCGTACAAGGGAGGTAGCGAGAGATATTAGTGCCTTTGTGTCCTGTCCCCAGTGCTGTCTGCTTATTACCTTCAAAAAGTTCAGACTTTTTCTAGCTTTGTTTGTTATGTAGTCGATGTGGTAATTCCTCGAAAGTTTTGAAGTGAGGTAGACGCCGAGAAATTTGAAAATTTGTGTATATTTTATGATTGCACCATTAATAGTGAATTCAGGTAATTTATTTGGGTCATAGCCTGAATTAAACAGCATGATTTTTGTTTTTTCCAGTGATAAGGTTAGTCCATTTTCTATCATAAAGTTGTTGATTTTATCAAGTTCACGTTGATACACTTTCTTTGTATAGTTCAAAGCCCTGACTGGAGTTTTACGTTTCATTGTCACCTTCATCCACAAACAAATATCATCAGCAAATTGAGCTAAAGTGGTATCTTTGGACAAGTCTTTCGGAAGATCAGCTAAAAAGATGCTAAACAAAATTGGAGAAATAACCAATCCTTGAAGCAGACCCATACTTAGCTGTCTGGGGTTTGACTATGAATTTCCAAGCTTTACCTGTATAAACCTATTAGATAGAAAGCTGGCAATGTAATAGTACGTATTACCTGTTATGCCTATGTGTTTAAGTTTATAGAGAAGGCGAGTGTGCCAAACTTGATCGTATGCTTTTCAGACATCAAAAAATGTCACTAGTATATTTTTTCGCCTTGTGAACTGCTGCTTTACTTGGTTTGTTAATTTAACGAGATGTTCAGTTGTAAATCTGCCTTTTCGAAACCCAGCTTGGTTGACAGGTATTACTTTATATTTTTCGCAGTAATGATCTAGTCTATTTAAAACAATCTTTTCCATTAGTTTGTATGTGTGGGATGTTAAGGCGATTGGACAATAGCTGTTTTTTTCTGCTCTGGGCTTTCCTTGTTTGTGTATTGGAATGATGATTGAGTGCTTCCAGACGAGAGGGATATTACCATCAGACCAGCATTTCTGTAGAAAAAAATGAAGAAATTCTATAACATTGTCTGGCAGGTGTCCCAACATTTCATTTGAGATTCCGTCTAAACCAACGGATGTTTTCTTCTTAAGACTTGAAATACATTCTTTTACTTCGTACAATGTTATATACGATTCATTTATATTATTTGTTTCTTTATGTGTTCTGTTTTTTTCTTGATTTTCTCTTTATGTCCTGTCTTTCTCTGATAGTCCCGTATTTCTACTATAATTTGCAAACATTTCAGCAAATTCTTCAGCTTTTTCTAGATTTGTAGGTATCTCTGAGTTGTCCAGTTTGATAGGACACTGTGGCAAGTTAATTCCATTCTTCATAGTTTTTAATTTTTCCCAGACTTTTTGCATGTCCTTGTGATTTGAAACTTCATTTACGCAAAAAATAGACCAATATTGCCTTTTTGCTTGTGCATTAACCATATTGGCTTTGTTTTTTGCTTTTTTCATCTCCAAATGATTTGGGACAGACTTATCTCTTAAATACATTTTAAATTTTGATATCTTTTCCTCTTTGCTTCTTCACAAGCTTGGTTCCACCAAATCTTACCCGAATGCTTGTGAGGTCTTACTGACTTGCACCGCGGGATAGATTCATTTGCAGCATCTAGGACTGCATTTGTTAATAAAGTATATAAGGTATTGACATCTTTGTTGTTTGCGTCATTAACTTGAAATGTAGAAAGTAAACTTGAAAATTTATCCCAATTTGCAAGTCTATAGTTATACTTGGATACTTTGTTCTTGGTTAGATCTGTTGATTGAGATTTCTTGGTTTCAAAACAAGTGACAATAGGTAAATGATCTCTATGTAGGTTGTCATCAAGTGTATTCCAACTGCAGATCGGTGCCACATCTGGGGACACTAAAGTTAGATCGATGGCACTCGCTCTATGACTAGGATTATCAGGAATATGAGTTATTCAACCATCATTAA
Organism: Conus canariensis; assembly: GCA_033310375.1. Taxonomy (NCBI): domain Eukaryota; kingdom Metazoa; phylum Mollusca; class Gastropoda; order Neogastropoda; family Conidae; genus Conus; species Conus canariensis. The sequence goes on from CM065745.1 coordinate 4,604,893, forward strand.
GGAGATAGAAGGAAGCATCAACAATATTTTCAACAAAACGATTACTTGTAATTGATTGACAGTCCTTCTCCCAAAATGGTGAATGTGCATTGAAGTCTCCTGCAATGAGAAATTTTTTACCTTGGTCCGTCTGGAGTGTTCGAATCCACTCTGTGTTTAAATCATTTGGACCCTGTGGTAGGTAAACTGATATGACAGTTAAGAGTGAAGAGTTCAACTGAACTGTCACGGCACAAGAATTAAGATTGGGAATACTTGGTGGAATAGGGTTAGGGCATGAAGTGTACTTTACCCCTTCATGAATATATATATAATAGCTGTACTGATTTTCCCATCGGTATCTACCTTCTGATGTATAGGGGGGAAATAATAGTTTTTTAATTTAGGTAGCTTGTCTCTTTTAACATTTAGAGACTGAAGAGCTAAAAGTTTGTATTCATGGTGCGCCAGGTGTTGCACGAGGTGATCCAAGTTCGTTCTGATGGATCGACAGTTCAACTGGAATACACTAAAGTTACTTTCCGCCGACATCCACTAAATCTTTTACAATCTGATAAGTTAACAGGAAATAAAATAATGATAATGATAATGATAACGTCAATATTTTCTGAGGGGAAAAATTGCCTGTACAGTCAAAAATTAGCCGACAAAAAACACAGCAGTTATTTGCGCGCAACGCAGTCAAAGGGCACAGAGGTAATTGAATTCGCAAGTGTGTAGACGCATGTGACAATTTTTAGAATACTGGCCAGTCTCCTAGGACGTCAAATGGGTTGAACCAGCTGCGGTCGGGGTAGGGTGGACGTAGAAAAGGTCGGGCATAGCGGGCTGGCTTCTTGGGCGTTTCCCACAGAAGATCCCTGACGTGTCGCCCCACGTTCCCTGCCAGCAGACTGGTCCCCCTCTGTGACAGGTGGCAGTTGTCCTTGAGATGGTAAGGCCTTATGTTATGATGATCGACGAGCGTGATGTTATTCACGTCGAACAGCTCGGAGGTAAGGATGGCATTAAATAACTGCCAATTTACCTCCATCTTCAGGTCTTTTACAGTGGGAACTTTGCTGATGACGAATCTGGTGTTAGGATTCTTTCTTGATGCGTCTTTAAGTGATTTAACGAAGGTGTTGCACAGCTTATTAGGCTCTGTTGTCTTCAGGTCGTTAATCCCACAGTGGATAACCACAGCATCAAGATGAGGTTCTTTTGTAGCTATCTCCTGCAAGTGATCTTGAGTTATTTTCAAAGTGTTGCTTCGTTGTTTTGAAGATTTAAAGTGATAAGACCGACCAAGGCGTGCTTCTTGTACTCCGTTCATAACAGAGTCGTGAAGAATAAGTACATTTGGAAGATCTGCACTAGTGTTCGATTTCTTTTTGGAATCTACAAGATGAAGAGATTTGTGCTTGACGTCATCTCTTGACGTATCAGCCTTGGAAGGTTTGGCGTCATTTTTCGTCTTCGAAGGGCTAACCTTTTTGGTCGTCACACCTTTCTTCGTTAGGCCTATTCTTTCTGCAGCAGGCGTCTTGTGCTGTGCTGGATGACTCTCAACGCCTGACGACAATCGACTTCCCGCCACTTCAGCGTAGGTGGGTCCAGCTGGAGGGCAGGGGTCTGTTTGGGTTTCCGTGGTCGTCATGGAAACTTTCGGCTTGCCGATCTTTAGAATTATGTTGTTTTGACCTCCACTGCATTTTCTAGGGAGGATATTCGGCTGCACAGATTTAAAATGACTTGCCGTAAGTCAGGCGTTGGGTCGGGTGTTGCACACAGCACACGTGTTGGCATAACGTCGCTGCACGCTGACGCGTTTGAAGACTCCTTTGTCGTTGGTGTAGGAGTAGACGGCTTATCGTTTCGTGAGTCGCATCGATGGCTCTCAGAACGATCCGACGTGTTTGTACTCGAGGCTGTCCTTCGCTGGGAAGTCCGAGTGATTCGTTTGCACGCAGAAGTGCCGTTACTTCTAGATTTCATGGTCTTGAGTCACTTGCGAAAACTTTTACCTCCTGAGAAAGGTTAACTGCTGGCAGTCTCCGCCATTTTGTCACGTGTCGTGTCGTGTGTGTGTGTGTGTCTCTCTTCTCTCTCTCTCTCTCAGTCGTGAGTAGGCTCACCATGAAGATGAAAATGAGAAAACATTTTGCATTGGTGTGTGTATATGTGACATCAGTTTCAAATGATTCGAACGAGCGAATGCACAAGGTCAGGTAGGAAGCATTTCATTGTTTATAACTGACATCTGCATGTGTGGCATGCTAAAATCTTGCTTTACTAAAAGCATGGTGCGGTTGTGATAGAATCAGTATCGGCATGCATCACAAGCACGTAGAGCGCGCAGATGAACAAGCAAAACATGCCTAGGCCGTGGTAGGGAAACTGCCACCGTGTTCCCAGTGAAGCTGACCAATGCCGACAGTGACTGCTTATTTTGGCCCGATACCGGCTGTCAGGTAGGAGTCCCGCAAATAATTTTCTGTCAGTTGTAAAGGACAGAGATGCATGTCCAATATGGTCCAGGTTGAGCGTGATAGCTTCAGAAACGCATGCTCTCCACTGAGTTGAAATTTCAATTCACTTTGTGTGTTCGTTAGTCTGTTTCAATCGTTTTTTTGTTGGCAAATCTTTGTGGTGCTTGTCAGCAATGCATAGGAAAGAAGACGCATTCATGTTTGGTATCGTTCTGTCAGTCAAAGACCCCACAATTCAGTGACATCAATCCACCACAGTTCGTTCCATTCTGGCACAAACTATTAATGAAGAAACACATCATCCTGTTTTCAACACACTATCAGCCAGACAGCTAGTATCACATTACGTGTAGGGAGGAAAGCTTGTGGGAGGTTAGTGCGAGGAAGCTGGCAGCTGTCAGCAGAAGTGTGCTGTTTAAACAAACCGCGGCCGTTCCATCCCTTCCCCTCCTGCAACCGATAGGCGGTCAGGAGTTATTGCCCTTGTCTTCAACTAAAGATTCCTCTGAGGACAAACGTGAGGGGATCTGTAGGGAAGCCCAGAGCACAAACTGACCATGTGTACAGACATTGAACAGGGGATCTGTAGGGAAGCCCAGTGGAGCACAAACTGACC
>CM065745.1:4608079-4630579 GCA_033310375.1 Conus canariensis
CATTTCTGTAGAAAAAAATGAAGAAATTCTATAACATTGTCTGGCAGGTGTCCCAACATTTCATTTGAGATTCCGTCTAAACCAACGGATGTTTTCTTCTTAAGACTTGAAATACATTCTTTTACTTCGTACAATGTTATATCGCATTTATACGTTCATTTATATTATTTGTTTCTTTATGTGTTCTGTTTTTTTCTTGATTTTCTCTTTATGTCCTGTCTTTCTCTGATAGTCCCGTATTTCTACTATAATTTGCAAACATTTCAGCAAATTCTTCAGCTTTTTCTAGATTTGTAGGTATCTCTGAGTTGTCCAGTTTGATAGGACACTGTGGCAAGTTAATTCCATTCTTCATAGTTTTTAATTTTTCCCAGACTTTTTGCATGTCCTTGTGATTTGAAACTTCATTTACGCAAAAAATAGACCAATATTGCCTTTTTGCTTGTGCATTAACCATATTGGCTTTGTTTTTTGCTTTTTTCATCTCCAAATGATTTGGGACAGACTTATCTCTTAAATACATTTTAAATTTTGATATCTTTTCCTCTTTGCTTCTTCACAAGCTTGGTTCCACCAAATCTTACCCGAATGCTTGTGAGGTCTTACTGACTTGCACCGCGGGATAGATTCATTTGCAGCATCTAGGACTGCATTTGTTAATAAAGTATATAAGGTATTGACATCTTTGTTGTTTGCGTCATTAACTTGAAATGTAGAAAGTAAACTTGAAAATTTATCCCAATTTGCAAGTCTATAGTTATACTTGGTACTTTGTCCTTGGTTAGATCTGTTGATTGAGATTTCTTGGTTTCAAAACAAGTGACAATAGGTAAATGATCTCTATGTAGGTTGTCATCAAGTGTATTCCAACTGCAGATCGGTGCCACATCTGGGGACATAAAGTTAGATCGATGGCACTCGCTCTATGACTAGGATTATCAGGAATATGAGTTATTCAACCATCATTAAGGAGATAGAAGGAAGCATCAACAATATTTTCAACAAAACGATTACTTGTAATTGATTGACAGTCCTTCTCCCAAAATGGTGAATGTGCATTGAAGTCTCCTGCAATGAGAAATTTTTTACCTTGGTCCGTCTGGAGTGTTCGAATCCACTCTGTGTTTAAATCATTTGGACCCTGTGGTAGGTAAACTGATATGACAGTTAAGAGTGAAGAGTTCAACTGAACTGTCACGGCACAAGAATTAAGATTGGGAATACTTGGTGGAATAGGGTTAGGGCATGAAGTGTACTTTACCCCTTCATGAATATATATATATAGCTGTACTGATTTTCCCATCGGTATCTACCTTCTGATGTATAGGGGGGAAATAATAGTTTTTTAATTTAGGTAGCTTGTCTCTTTTAACATTTAGAGACTGAAGAGCTAAAAGTTTGTATTCATGGTGCGCCAGGTGTTGCACGAGGTGATCCAAGTTCGTTCTGATGGATCGACAGTTCAACTGGAATACACTAAAGTTACTTTCCGCCGACATCCACTAAATCTTTTACAATCTGATAAGTTAACAGGAAATAAAATAATGATAATGATAATGATAACGTCAATATTTTCTGAGGGGAAAAATTGCCTGTACAGTCAAAAATTAGCCGACAAAAAACACAGCAGTTATTTGCGCGCAACGCAGTCAAAGGGCACAGAGGTAATTGAATTCGCAAGTGTGTAGACGCATGTGACAATTTTTAGAATACTGGCCAGTCTCCTAGGACGTCAAATGGGTTGAACCAGCTGCGGTCGGGGTAGGGTGGACGTAGAAAAGGTCGGGCATAGCGGGCTGGCTTCTTGGGCGTTTCCCACAGAAGATCCCTGACGTGTCGCCCCACGTTCCCTGCCAGCAGACTGGTCCCCCTCTGTGACAGGTGGCAGTTGTCCTTGAGATGGTAAGGCCTTATGTTATGATGATCGACGAGCGTGATGTTATTCACGTCGAACAGCTCGGAGGTAAGGATGGCATTAAATAACTGCCAATTTACCTCCATCTTCAGGTCTTTTACAGTGGGAACTTTGCTGATGACGAATCTGGTGTTAGGATTCTTTCTTGATGCGTCTTTAAGTGATTTAACGAAGGTGTTGCACAGCTTATTAGGCTCTGTTGTCTTCAGGTCGTTAATCCCACAGTGGATAACCACAGCATCAAGATGAGGTTCTTTTGTAGCTATCTCCTGCAAGTGATCTTGAGTTATTTTCAAAGTGTTGCTTCGTTGTTTTGAAGATTTAAAGTGATAAGACCGACCAAGGCGTGCTTCTTGTACTCCGTTCATAACAGAGTCGTGAAGAATAAGTACATTTGGAAGATCTGCACTAGTGTTCGATTTCTTTTTGGAATCTACAAGATGAAGAGATTTGTGCTTGACGTCATCTCTTGACGTATCAGCCTTGGAAGGTTTGGCGTCATTTTTCGTCTTCGAAGGGCTAACCTTTTTGGTCGTCACACCTTTCTTCGTTAGGCCTATTCTTTCTGCAGCAGGCGTCTTGTGCTGTGCTGGATGACTCTCAACGCCTGACGACAATCGACTTCCCGCCACTTCAGCGTAGGTGGGTCCAGCTGGAGGGCAGGGGTCTGTTTGGGTTTCCGTGGTCGTCATGGAAACTTTCGGCTTGCCGATCTTTAGAATTATGTTGTTTTGACCTCCACTGCATTTTCTAGGGAGGATATTCGGCTGCACAGATTTAAAATGACTTGCCGTAAGTCAGGCGTTGGGTCGGGTGTTGCACACAGCACACGTGTTGGCATAACGTCGCTGCACGCTGACGCGTTTGAAGACTCCTTTGTCGTTGGTGTAGGAGTAGACGGCTTATCGTTTCGTGAGTCGCATCGATGGCTCTCAGAACGATCCGACGTGTTTGTACTCGAGGCTGTCCTTCGCTGGGAAGTCCGAGTGATTCGTTTGCACGCAGAAGTGCCGTTACTTCTAGATTTCATGGTCTTGAGTCACTTGCGAAAACTTTTACCTCCTGAGAAAGGTTAACTGCTGGCAGTCTCCGCCATTTTGTCACGTGTCGTGTCGTGTGTGTGTGTGTGCCCTCCTCTCTCTCTCTCTCTCTCTCCTCCAGTCGTGAGTAGGCTCACCATGAAGATGAAAATGAGAAAACATTTTGCATTGGTGTGTGTATATAGTGACATCAGTTTCAAATGATTCGAACGAGCGAAAGCACAAGGTCAGGTAGGAAGCATTTCATTGTTTATAACTGACATCTGCATGTGTGGCATGCTAAAATCTTGCTTTACTAAAAGCATGGTGCGGTTGTGATAGAATCAGTATCGGCATGCATCACAAGCACGTAGAGCGCGCAGATGAACAAGCAAAACATGCCTAGGCCGTGGTAGGGAAATTGCCACCGTGTTCCCAGTGAAGCTGACCAGTGCCGACAGTGACTGCTTATTTTGGCCCGATACCGGCTGTCAGGTAGGAGTCCCGCAAATAATTTTCTGTCAGTTGTAAAGGAAAGAGATGCATGTCCAATATGGTCCAGGTTGAGCGTGATAGCTTCAGAAACGCATGCTCTCCACTGAGTTGAAATTTCAATTCACTTTGTGTGTTCGTTAGTCTGTTTCAATCGTTTTTTTGTTGGCAAATCTTTGTGGTGCTTGTCAGCAATGCTAGGAAAGAAGACGCATTCATGTTTGGTATCGTTCTGTCAGTCAAAGACCCCACAATTCAGTGACATCAATCCACCACAGTTCGTTCCATTCTGGCACAAACTATTAATGAAGAAACACATCATCCTGTTTTCAACACACTATCAGCCAGACAGCTAGTATCACATTACGTGTAGGGAGGAAAGCTGTGGGAGGTTAGTGCGAGGAAGCTGGCAGCTGTCAGCAGAAGTGTGCTGTTTAAACAAACCGCGGCCGTTCCATCCCTTCCCCTCCTGCAACCGATAGGCGGTCAGGAGTTATTGCCCTTGTCTTCAACTAAGATTCCTCTGAGGACAAACGTGAGGGGATCTGTAGGGAAGCCCAGAGCACAAACTGACCATGTGTACAGACATTGAACAGGGGATCTGTAGGGAAGCCCAGTGGAGCACAAACTGACCAAGGGTACAGACATTGAACAGGGGATCTGTAGGGAAGCCCAGTGGAGCACAAACTGAACATGTTCAGACGTTGAACAGGGGATCTGTAGGGAAGCCCAGTGGACAAACTGACCATGTGTGGAGACATTGAACAGGGGATCTGTAGGGAAGCCCAGTGGACAAACTGACCAGTGTGTGGAGACATTGAACAGGGGATCTGTAGGGAAGCCCAGTGGACAAACTGACTACGTGTGGAGACATTGAACAGGGGATCTGTAGGGAAGCCCAGTGGAGCACAAACTGATCATGTGTATAGACATTCAACAGGGGATCTGTATGGAAGCCCAGTGGAGCACAAATGGATCATGTGTGGAGACATTGAACAGGGGATCTGTAGGAAGCCCAGTGGACAAACTGACCATGTGTGCAGACATTGAACAGGGGATCTGTAGGGAAGCCCAGTGGACAAACTGACCATGTGTGTAGACATTCAACAGGGATCTGTAGGGAAGCCAGTGGAGCACAAACTGACCATGTGTACAGATATTGAATAGGGATCTGTATGGAAGCCCAGTGGACAAACTGACCATGTGTACAGACATTGAACAGGGATCTGTAGGGAAGCCCAGTGGACAAACTGACCATGTGTGTAGACATTCAACAGGGGATCTGTAGGGAAGCCCAGTGGAGCACAAACTGACCATGTGTACAGATATTGAACAGGGGATCTGTAGGGAAGCCCAGTGGACAAACTGATCATGTGTACAGACATTGAACAGGGGATCTGTAGGGAAGCCCAGTGGAGCACAAACTGATCATGTGTAGAGACATTGAACAGGGGATCTGTAGGGAAGCCCAGTGAACAAACTGACCATGTGTGCAGACATCGAACAGGGGATCTGTAGGGAAACCCAGTGGACAAACTGACCATGTGTGAGACATTGAACAGGGATCTGTAGGGAAGCCCAGTGTACAAACTGATCATGTGTACAGACATTGAACAGGGGATTTGTAGGGAAGCCCAGTGGACAAACTGTCCATTTGTACAGACATTGAACAGGGCACAGCTGTCCGGCCGAGATGAAAATCGCGCTCTTTAGTTCCTCCTGCCTGCCTGGCAGGCGATACACAGCCTGCGTGACTCACGGCTGAGTGCTGACAAATCGGCAGCGCCACATGTACCACAGCTGTACACAAGGGAGCATGTGTTCTCATGCTGTGCTGTTCCTGTTGTGCTTTACGGATTATTATTTTTTCATACTCCATAACTGGATATAATTAACTGTGTGCGTGATTTGTGTGTTGTGATTCTTTTTTGTGCTGCTCGATACAACTTCGGTTCATCACGCGTTCTTGAGTTGTTGTTTTTTCATAGAGAAGTTTGTTTTCATAAGTTGGCCAGGACCCGGCACGTGTATATGTAAATCTATAGAGGCAGTGTTAGCTCAGCAAGCCGTGTACGTGTATGATGCTCTTCTTCTTCTTCTTCTTCTTCTTCTTCTTCTTCTCTCTCTCTCTCTCTCTCTCTCTCTCTCTCTGTGTAGGTGTGTGTGTGTGTGTGTGTGGTGTGTTGCGTGCGCGCGCATGTGTGTGACTGACCCTGCATTGGCTAGTCTTGTTGCTTACATGTAGGCCTACTTCATCCCGATGTTTCGTACGTACGCGTGCGTGTTTGTAGCGCCAACAATGGTGGAGGCGTTTGAACACGACTTCAGTGAACACAAAAGATTGTAGATTTGTTGTACCGTGTGTGCGGCAATCGTGTGCTCAGAAAGGTACAAGATAAAGGAATAAACGCTAGAATTTGTGTCAACTTCTCCATTGATTTGTTGCAGTATTTCACTCTAGATATTTCTGGTGATGAAGAAGGCACACATTCCAAGTGTATCTGCATAAAATGCTACCATCAACTGAAAAAAACGAGACACATGTCAGCACATTCTCAATGTTATACTACAAAAGAAAATGCTGCTCGTGACATAGAGAGAATGTCAGAAATCTGGACAACTTTCGATCCAGATCTTTCTTTGTGTCAGTGTACATCGTGTCGATTCTTTCAATCAGCTGGACTTCTTGGTCATCGGAAAACAAAGAAGAGCCAACCCGTCAAAAGATCTGCTCAAGAATGTTTAGATCAGTCTGATCTTTGCTTGCACACAGATGAAAGCGTGTCATCATTTTCTCCGTTGGTATCAACCCCGTGAAAAAGCCTAGAACATCCTCTGCACAAACCTCACCTGTCATAGCTAGCACATCCAACTCGGCACTTGAATGTGTTGACATGTCTGATGTATGGTTCGATGTCTACATCAGTTTGTCAGTCACCATCGACCGCTATTGTTGGTGTGTGGTTTCTGTCAATGTGTGTGTGTGTGTGTGTGTGTGTGTGTGTGTGTGTGTGTGTGCTCTCTCTCTCTCTCTCTCTCTCTCTCTCTCTCTCTCTCTCTCTCTCTCCCAGTCGTGAGTAGGCTCACCATGAAGATGAAAATGAGAAAACATTTTGCATTGGTGTGTGTATATGTGACATCAGTTTCAAATGATTCGAACGAGCGAATGCACAAGGTCAGGTAGGAAGCATTTCATTGTTTATAACTGACATCTGCATGTGTGGCATGCTAAAATCTTGCTTTACTAAAAGCATGGTGCGGTTGTGATAGAATCAGTATCGGCATGCATCACAAGCACGTAGAGCGCGCAGATGAACAAGCAAAACATGCCTAGGCCGTGGTAGGGAAACTGCCACCGTGTTCCCAGTGAAGCTGACCAATGCCGACAGTGACTGCTTATTTTGGCCCGATACCGGCTGTCAGGTAGGAGTCCCGCAAATAATTTTCTGTCAGTTGTAAAGGAAAGAGATGCATGTCCAATATGGTCCAGGTTGAGCGTGATAGCTTCAGAAACGCATGCTCTCCACTGAGTTGAAATTTCAATTCACTTTGTGTGTTCGTTAGTCTGTTTCAATCGTTTTTTTGTTGGCAAATCTTTGTGGTGCTTGTCAGCAATGCGTAGGAAAGAAGACGCATTCATGTTTGGTATCGTTCTGTCAGTCAAAGACCCCACAATTCAGTGACATCAATCCACCACAGTTCATTGCATTCTGGCACAAAGTATTAATGAAGAAACACATCATCCTGTTTTCAACACACTGTCAGCCAGACAGTTACTATCACATTACGTGTAGGGAGGAAAGCTTGTGGGAGGTTAGCGCGAGGAAGCTGGCAGCTGTCAGCAGAAGTGTGCTGTTTAAACAAACCGCGGCCGTTCCATCCCTTCCCCTCCTGCAACCGATAGGCGGTCAGGAGTTATTGCCCTTGTCTTCAACTAAAGATTCCTCTGAGGACAAACGTGAGGGGATCTGTAGGGAAGCCCAGAGAACAAACTGACCATGTGTACAGACATTGAACAGGGGATCTGTAGGGAAGCCCAGTGGAGCACAAACTGAACATGTGTGCAGACGTTGAACAGGGGATCTGTAGGGAAGCCCAGTGGACAAACTGACCATGTGTGGAGACATTGAACAGGGGATCTGTAGGGAAGCCAGTGGACAACTACCATGTGTGAGACATTGAACAGGGGATCTGTAGGAAGCCAGTGAGCACAAAACATGTGTCAGACATTGAACAGGGGATCTGTAGGGAAGCCCAGTGGAGCACAAACTGACCATGTGTACAGACATTGAACAGGGGATCTGTAGGGAAGCCCAGTGGACAAACTGACCATGTGTACAGACACTTGAACAGGGGATTGTAAGGAAGCCCAGTGGACAAACTGACCATGTGTGAGAGCATTGAACAGGGGATCTGTAGGGAAGCCCAGTGGACAAACTGACCATGTGTACAGACATTGAACAGGGGATCTGTAGGGAAGCACAGTGGACAAACTGACCATGTGTACAGACATTGAACAGGGGATCTGTAGGGAAGCCCAGTGGAGCGGAAACTGATCATGTGTGGAGACATTGAACAGGGGATCTTTAGGGAAGCCCAGTGGAGCGCAAACTTGCCATGTGTACAGACATTGAACAGGGGATCTTTAGGGAAGCCCAGTGGAGCGCAAACTTACCATGTGTACAGACATTGAACAGGGGATCTTTAGGGAAGCCCAGAGGAGCGCAAACTTACCATGTGTACAGACATTGAACAGGGGATCTTTAGGGAAGCCCAGTGGAGCGCAAACTTACCATGTGTACAGACATTGAACAGGGGATCTTTAGGGAAGCCCAGTGGAGCACAAACTGACCATGTGTACAGACATTGAACAGGGGATCTTTAGGGAAGCCCAGTGGAGCACAAACTGACCATGTGTGGAGACATTGATTAGAGGATCTGTAGGGAAGTGCAGTGGAGAAACTGACCATGTGTACAGACACTGAACAGGGAATCTGTAGGGATGCCTAGTGGAGCACAAACTGACCATGTGTACAGACATTGAACAGGGGATCTGCAGGGAATACGAGTGGAGCACAAACTGACCATGTGTACAGACATTTAACAGATCTTTAGGGAAGCCCGGTGGAGCACAAACTGACCATGTGTGGAGACATTGAATAGGGGATCTGTAGGGAATCCCAGTGGAGGACAAACTGACCATATGTAGAGACATTGAACAGGGGATCTGTAGGGAAGCCCAGTGCACAAACTGACCATGTGTGGAGACATTGAACAGGGGATCTGTAGGGACGCCCAGTGGAGCACAAACTGACCATGTGTGAAGACATTGAACAGGGGATCTGTAGGGAATACCAGTGGAGCACAAACTGACCATGCGTACAGACATTTAACAGATCTTTAGGGAAGCCCAGTGGAGCACAAACTGACCATGTTTGGAGACATTGAATAGGGGGTCTGTAGGGAAGCCCAATGGACAAACTGACCATGTGTGGAGACACTGAACAGGGGATCTGTAGGGAAGTCCAGTGGACAAACTGATCATGTGTACAGACATTGAACAGATCTGTAGGAAAGCCCAGTGGATTACAAACTGATCATGTGTACAGACATTGAACAGATCTTTAGGGAAGCCCAGTGGAGCACAAACTGATCATGTGTGCAGACATTGAACAGGGAATCTGTAGGGAAGCCCAGTGGAGAAACTGACCATGTGTACAGACATTGAACAGATCTGTAGGAAAGCCCAGTGGAGCACAAACGGATCATGTGTGGAAACATTGTACTGGGGATCTGTCATTTTTTCTATGAAAAAACATTGTATTCATTACGTGTGTTGGGCCAACCGTATTCCTATTGAATAAGTTTTAGCTTTTCTTGGTGGTCCTAAACAAATTTCGTTCCATCTGTCATCAAATGGTCAAAAATCATTGTCGCTTTGTTGTTGTCCTTTCTGGCTGCCTTGAAATGAGGTACAAGTTTGCGTCGCATGTCTCAGACCTGTGATGAGAAATCTTCCCCCATAAATATGTTGTTTTTGAACATTTCTTAAGTATAGTACCAAATCTGTCTCTACACAGTCAGTATTACAATTTGATTTGTAATGAGATTATTGATTGTATTTGCTGAAATACAGTAACTAAACAAAGGCAAATACACAAACCATTTTTCATCAAAGTCATGTCTGTTTCCATTGATAGACGATGCCCATTGCTCAGTCATATGTCTGTTTTTCAAAAGAGCCAGAAAGGCAGTGATATCTGGTTTTACATTTTATAGTTTGTATTTGTATTTATAAAATTTTGCTAGTAGTATTATCAGATCTATTACGTGATCACTCTCTACATTTGCTTTTGTTCCGAACATGATCAGTTCTTTATCTACCAGAACGTTTTCAGCGTGTTGGCATTTGTCTCTTAGCAATAATTGAAATTGTGTCCAGAACTGTTGGACAACTTCACAATCATAAAGCACATGAAATATCGACAGCTCTTCTTGTTCACAAAAGTTGCACGTTGAAGAGTTTATAATATTTGGTAGAAATAAATATCTTTGTGTTGGAGAAGTCGATGTATAAGTCTGACTTGAAACCATCTTCACTGTGAATCAAGCTGGCAAGAGGTGTTTTGTAACAGTGAGAGAAAATGTGTTGCCAGTTTGAATTGTTTTGTAACAGTGAGAGAAAATGTGTTGCCACTTTGAATTAAGAAATGCACTGTCCCATTTTGTGTTTTGTAACAGTGAGAGAAAATGTGTTGCCAGTTTGAATTAAGAAATGCACTGTCCCATTTTGTGTTTTGTAACAGTGAGAGAAAATGTGTTGCCAGTTTGAATTAAGAAATGCATTGTCCCACAAGAGGTGTTTTGTAACAGTGAGAGAAAATGTGTTGCCAGTTTGAATTAAGAAATGCACTGTCCCACAAGAGGTGTTTTGTAACAGTGAGAGAAAATGTGTTGCCAGTTTGAATTAAGAAATGCACTGTCCCATTTTGGTACATAAGTTGGGCCAATATTATTATCATTTAACATATTTTGTACATATATGTTGCCTTTTTTTAAAATACAGAGCCATCTTTGTTGTCTATGCATTTATATCTGCTTGTTAATGTTATGTTAAGCTTTCTACCATAAGATCTAATTGCATTCAGGATGCCTGCGTATGTATGTAAGGAAATTAGTTCTTGTATCAAGATACTTGTTGCAAAACTCATTATAGTCCATCAAGTTATCATAATCATTAATTTAAAAAAAATATGAAGTGATGTTTTTCCCACCTGTTACCAATACTATCTGGTGTGATCAAGCCGCCTGAAGTGATGTCTTTTCCTCCTGACCAATACTATTTGGTGTGATCAAGCCTCCTGAAGTGATGTCATTTCCACCTGTTACCAATACTATTTGGTGTGATCAAACCTCCTGAAGTGATGTCTTTCCCACCTGTTACCAATACTATTTGGTGTGATCAAGCCTCCTGAAGTGATGTCTTTCCCACCTGTTACCAATACTATTTGGTGTGAACAAGCCTCCTGAAGTGATGTCTTTCCCACCTGTTACCAATACCATTTGGTGTGATCAAGCCTCCTGAAGTGATGTCTTTTCCAACTGTTACCAATACTACTTGGTGTGATCAAGCCTCCTGAAGTGATGTCTTTGCCACCTGACAGATGACTAGACCCACATCGTGCACAGAGTCGGCGTCAAACTTAAAGAACATGACATCGGTGGCGACAGTCCAAGCCGAATGGAATTTTGCCGTCTTTCTTCTTGACCAGCAAAGCAATGCTGAGTGCGGCAAATCTGCTGATTGGAGGACTGCCATTCCTGGCGCGGAGAGGTCCTTGCAGACTTTGGGTTTTCAGTGAATGGGGAGTTGAGATTCCTTGACAAGGCTCAGTGCGGGGTTCTCAAAATCTTGAGACCACAACACACACACACACACACACACACACACACACACGCACACACACACATACCTTCTTTTGCCCACTATTGAGTCTCATGTTAAACTTAGGCAAACTGGGTTTCCCTATTTCTTGTGGATTTGGGGCTTCAAATGGATGACAAATAGATTGATGATTAGTATTGCTATAAATTCAGAGCAAACGGAACTTGTAATACCTTATGTGTGTCAGAGTAGACTCGTGTGAAATAATGGGTTTATTTGATACCAGTGGGTTCCATCTAATTTAAATATTATACACTCTGTCAAACTAAGGAGGAAAAATGGGTTTCACACTTAACTTGATTTCGTTACACTCTGTCTGACAAATGACGAAAACTGAGTGCATGTATGTGTAGACTTTGTATGTATATGCAGGATAACTGCAGCTACTATATAGATAATGTGATCCAACCCATGAGGTGTCTACTAAAAATGATAGCCATCTGACATTTAAATTCTGTAGTTGAGTCTGTGTTTCACATGTTTGTTCTGCGTGTTTTTGAATGTATATTTTAAATGTATAAATGGTTCTTATTATTGTATATGTTTGTTTGTTTTTTTACATATACAATGGTACTTCTCGAATAAGATGCTTGCAATTGCGACTTCTCAAATAAAACTTGACATTGGACAAGGAAGAATGCGTCAGTGTTGTGGAGAGAGAGAGAGAGAGAGAGAGAGAGAGAGAGAGAGAGAGAGAGAGAGAGAGAGAAACAGAAGTGCCATTGCTTTAAATTAAGCGAGTGAAAAATTTAAATAAACCAATATCCCTTTTTCGAAAATCCTCACATCACCGTAGCTTGTGTATCTGTACATAGTGTTCAAGTGCCTCAGCGTTTGGGATGACCCTGCAGTTTTTATTAGCCAAGGTATCTCTTCCAAATGCTGACTCCTTGAATCTGACCGCTTATCTCTGTGTGACCTTTGCCTTATACTTTAAATATAATCAGCAGATGGATGTTTGTTGTGCAGTTTCAAAGCAAAAACCTTTGCAAAGGGTAAAGCAGAGATGTCCTACGTCTGAGTTGACAACAATCAGCAACCAATGTCTTTTCACCCAAAGTTGGAGTGTGGCTGCCTATGTGGCGGTGTTTTTTTTTTTTTTTTTTCGTGTTCTAGTATCTGGTAGCTTGTGAACTCGTTTTACCCTGTTGGGCCACCCATACTATACTTGAGAGTATTGTCAGTTTTACTCCAACTTTGTTGGGTGTTTATGCATGTCTGTATAGTTGTTTTCCTACGAAAGTGAAGTTTTCCAAATAATTTTGCCAGGGTCAACTTCCTTGTTGCTGTGGGATTTTTTACGTGCGCTAAACGCATGCTGCACACGGGACCTCAGTTTTTCGTCTGATCTGAAAGACTAGCACCCAGCCCACTGCCAATGGTCTAAGGGTTGGGGAAAGAGTCCAGGCTCAGACGGGACACACCCGGCGGGGTAATAGACAACCACATTTGTAATGTTCTCATCCCTATCTTGTGCATCTGTACATAGTGTTCAAGTGCTTCAGCATTTGGGATGACCCTGCAGTCTTTATAAGCCAAGGTACAAGAACAGAAAGAGAAGGTCTCTTTAAGTGTCATCCCGAAATGAAACTGGAAACAAAATGAATAAAAAAAAAGAAAAAGAAAAAAAAAAGAAGAAATTTAAGTGAACGTTTACGAGAAAAACTGTTGTTTGTGTTAATGATGAAAGAAAGACAAGGATGGGCGTGCAGAAAAATGAAGAATGGAAGGTATGTGTCTGACGGCATGAAGAAGAATGAAACTAGACAACAATGTAAAATTGCAAACACACATAAAAAAGAGGAAGAAGCAAATACACTCGTCAACAAAAGTCACTGACCCTTTTATGAATTAGTGAAGTTTCTTATGCTTTTTCTTTAGTTTGAAGATTTTGTTGATTTCCAACTGCATCTTTTCAAAATCTAAAATCATTTCTTTCATTAATCCTTGTTTAATGCTTTTTTGTGTGATGTGCTCCTGAAAAAGTGGTCCATGATTTTTGTTAAGGAGTCTGTATACACAAGATAGCATTCAAATACTTAACAATCACTCTTTCACATAACGATGACCAGAACAAGAATTTTACTTTCAAAACTCACCGGCCTTTTTGCCGATAGACATTAATGTAAATGTAAGATTTCACCAGAGACATGTAAAGACATTTAACTAAAAGCATCTCTCTCTCTCTCTCTCTCTCTCTCTCTCTCTCTATATATATATATATATATGCTGAAAGAATTATATTTGAATAATTACACAATTATTTAAACCTAACCTATTGATCCTTTATCTTCACAAGATATTTTAATAAAAATATTTGAAATTTCTAAACAAATCTATAACAGGTCAATCATTGACAAAATAAACAAAAAATTAGCAGTCATTCTTAAAGAGAAATGAACAGAGGGCAATAATAATAATTAGTTCACAAGTGCAAATACACAGAAAAAGAAAAAAAAAAAAAGAGAAAAACTTTCATGAACCATAATTCCCAATTCAAGGCACTGATGCGAGCGTCTGAAGTCAATCTGAGAAAATACAACACAATGGGTGTTGCCGAAATTAAGCATTGACACTAGTGAAAAACTTCTTGGCATTGTGCATATCGACTTCAACATGTAATCCACCTTAATTAACAATTTTTCCATTGATACAGTCACAATGAACATTCAACATCACCAGTCCCCAGAGGCCACATTCATGAATGCAGACCAGTCAATCAGATCAGCGATCTGTATGCAAACTAGGGCAAAACCATACAAAAACTGGGTGATTCACTCAATTTGCACTGCAATCGCCAAAGGGAATATCCAACCTGCACCCACAATCATGGCCGCAGCTGCCAGCACAGGAAAAATGCGCGTAAGCAGCGACTGGTCTAAAGGTAAAACAAGTCGCTTACAGTTCAAATTGACAACATTAAATGTCACATAGTATGGGAAAACCTGGCTAAAGTCGATGAGAAACATTCTTAGCAATGAACAGAAAGAGATAAATTGATTATACTTGATTCTGTGTATCTTGTCAAATTAAAACAAAATGAAGCAAAGACTATACAGACAAATCATTTCTGTTTAGAGCTTTTCAGTCTGTAAAACTTCAAACTTTCAAATAATGTAGCTAGAACTGTGGTGTCCGAATGTAGCATTAATTTGAGCGTCACCCGCATTGGCTACCTCCCTTCATGATTTTCAGTTTTCAAGGTCATGAATATGTCAAGGTCATGACCTTGAACCCAAACGGCACATCCTCAATACATAACCTACATGCCCACCAAGTTTCCTCTTCCTATTTTTACTCCTTCATGGTGTTAAGCTGCAAACAAGCATACACACACACAGAGCTACTTACACAACAAAAAACACCGTCACTGCACAAACTCCGGGGTCATAAAAATGTTAAAATAATGATTTTGAACTTTCGCCTGGTTTTCCTGTACTTTGTCACAATTGTTTAAGAAGCTGGAATGTCTCTACTACAATGGAGTAAGGGGGGGGCAAAGTCAGATAGAATAAAGAATGCACGGATGAAGAATTCTAACCCACATATTAACACGGAAGCGCTCCGGCCTTTCAAACTTTAGACATATGTCATGCACTCATTATAATGACAAAAAGAACAAGGTATAAATGTATCAATAAACAATCAACCAGAATTAATTATTATTGTAAATATTTACCCATCAATGCGCAGACAAAAAGAACAAGGTATAAATGGATCAATAAACAATCGACCAAAATTAATTACTATTGTAAATACTTACCTATCAATGCACATAACGAATAAGAAAAAAGTAACCTTTCACTGGCATACTTCTAGCAAGAACGTAGCTTTACTTTTCGGTTTCTGTCGTTGAAATGGGATCCATTCACATTCATAAACAGGCTAACGTACATAATGACACAACTGATCATGGCATTGCCCCCTTCGACTTACAGAGGAAGGGAGAAAAACACTAAGAAAGACCAAGTACAAAGAAGAAGGGGTACTACAAGCGAAAAGAATGAGAAAGAGAGGGAGAGAGGAGAGAGCGACAGGGAGGGGAGTGGCAGATATTCAGAGAAACCGACAGATAAACTGAGGCAGCCAAGCAAGAAACGTGAAAGAGTTACATCTGTCCATGTCGCATGAACATAACTGTATAAGCTTACAGGGCATATATATTTGAAAATTGTCATCCAGTCTTGTTTACACTCGGCCGTACAACAAATGATTTTGCATATAACCCGTCTATCATCACCATATTCAATTAGTGTCTATCCTTGAAGAGAGAGGAGATTGGGGGGAGGGGAGTAACAGTCTCACTGGATCTAATCTAATCCAATCAGACATTTTGATTCATTCTTTGTTTCTTCAGTAAGTTGTACACATAGTATTTCACGCATGTCCAACTTCTGCGGCGAAGATCTGGTTCTGAAGCTACAGCTTTCTGTGCATCATGCTTCTGGGGGACTCTGTTCATCGTAATGCAATGGGACAACTGTCTGTGCACAGCAGCTATCTCATATTTGCTCCATGGTCTCTTAGTCTGCTTTGGTGTCTTTGTCTGCGTTGGCGTCTTTGTCTGCTTTGGGGACTTGGATTTTGAAATGCACAAGTCAGGCTCTGAAGTACTCACGGTTGAGACAATTGCGGTGGATCCGGTGTGTTTTGGGGCATGACACACCGACATTCGTTCATCTGACATCTCAGCATTTTCCACCTCTACAATGTTGCTGGAGAAATCTTCATCATCTTCATCAGCGTCCTCAACATTATTTGCTTCTTTGTCAGGATCCAGCTCCTCTTTATCCAGGTCTTCACCATCTTCGTCTACGGTCAATCCCCGATTCACTCTGAAGAGAATGCTGGCCACTTTTGCTTTTTGCAAAATGTCAAGTGGTTGGCGATAAACTGACCTGTGGACACGAATGTCATGGCCAAGGAAGGACGCCAGTTGGTCTTGCTTTAACTTGGAGATCTCCATGGCTTGACTTAAGGTCGCCAGCTGTTTGCGAAGAGCCGTTGCAGTGAACAAGGATGGATTCGTAACACCAGCATTCAAAGCATATTGTTTCAGAACTTCAGGTCCCCTATAAGGGTGTGTTCCTGTCGGGGTCATGAACATGTATTCACTTTCAATCCCTAAGATGCGGCGGAGGTCAAGCAGCTTTTCAATGCTTTGAACCATCTCAGGAGTCAAAAGAATGGGCACTGCTCTATTGAACTTGCCTCTGATTTCCACTCTGTGAAGCACATGAACTAATTTCTTTTCAGTGACTGTTAGGTCATCAAGAAGCATTTCTTCTGGTGGAGCAGCTTCTGTGGCTCTGCTCTGATGGTAGTCTGACCACTTCATTCGTTGCACTTCTCCACCACGTTTTCTGTTGAAAACTGTGATGGATGCTAGTGTAGCTTTTGCCAGTGTTCCATAAGAGTCACTTTGGTTGTCTTTCTGAAGAAGGGAATTCACTTTCTGGACATCTTCCAGAGATAGGATCAGTTTTGGCTTGTTCATCTTTGCTCTCTGGACGGATTGTGAAGCGCAAGCTGACACACGGTCAAACCAGTCACTTTGATACAGTGTATCAAAACGTTCACATGTCTTGTTCAGGGCAGTGTCGTCCATCATAACAGCTTCTGCTTTGAGAATCTGGGATGCTTTTTTCAAGCTGTACCCCAACTTTAACACAAGTGATCCCTTTTTACACATGTTTGTGGAGTCACTGAATTCACCTAATTGTCTGGTGCAGCTGATCAGCAAGTCAAAATTGACAGGGTCAATAGCTTGAGCCAGAGATGAAACCTTCATGTTTGAATGTTTTCTCATTAACTGAGAAAGTCTGCCCAATTCTCGAAGGCGTGAGCGGATCTGACCTGGTGTATTTTCTTCAATGTCCCAGCGGTAAAATAATCTTTCGCCATATTTCAAGATCAGAGAATCGTTTCTTATGACAGAACTTATCTCATCATCTCTCATGTTTGAAATGACTTTCTGGAAGAAATTCCGTGAGACACTGCTTGACAAAGGCATCATCATTTCACCTTGCTTTACACATTGCCCTCTTCTAGGTTTAGGAGCAGTGTCAGGTTTTTGTGGACAGGTTATGTCATGTTTAACAAGAAGATATCTCAGGAAAAGTGCTTTGCAATACTGACACGCCACATACTCATTTTGCGTTGTACAGTGTTCCTTCTTTTGGTATTTGGGGATTAAGCTGCCTTCTTTGTTTTTGATGGCTTCATAATTATGTTTGAAATCACCTTCATCTTGCAGTTTTATGAACGCTTTTCTTCTTTCAGCACTCCCTTTTCTCATTTGAAGGATGGCTGCAACTTCTGGTTCTAGTCGATGCACTCGTGTCAAATGTGTCGACATTTTTGTGTTCATTTTTTGACAAAACTTGCAACAATGCTGTTTACTTTTGGAGCTTTTATTCCCACGAGCAGGCTTGCCAACTGTAGCATCACCACGTTTTCCACTTTCATTAGCTGAATCACTTTTTGTGAGTTTACTTTTTTCTCCCTGGAGCACTGGAAACACAATACTATCAGAAGAACTTTCATCAGTTTCTTTTATAATTTCCTTACAAGACATTTCATTGTCTGTGTCAGGTATTATGTCAGGGTCATAATGGGATGGAAGACTTGCATTACATTCACCGTCTGATTCAAAATCTGATTCAAAATCATTGTCTCCCGAACCTGGGGCCCAGTCTGATTCAGAATCAACGAAACTAAACAAAGATATGTCACTGTCCACTTCGCTTTCATAGCCCTCCTCAAAGGAAATGGAGAAGGGATCTGCTGGTTGAGGCTGGTCTGGCATTGAGGTAGCATTGCTGCAGAATCCAGGACCAGCTTCCATGACTCCCTCAGCACCCTTCACCAAGTTGTCCCCAGCTTCATCAGAACTGAAAACACATACACACACATTTATACGGAGTTGTTTTTGTATTTGTACGTGCAATACTTAGTTCCAAGAAGTACAATCAAACAATACAAAAAAATGATATGTATCTCTTCATGACTGTCAACCTGTGGATAAGGACAATGGGTGTATGGTCTGTCCGTTGTGTGGATGTAACTGCAAGCCTATGTGCGTCCATGTAAGACAAAAATGTTTCCCAGTCAACAATGCTAAAACAACTACCATAATTTGCAGACTACAATGCAATACATTTTTCCAAGACTAAAACTCTTCAGCATTATTTATTTACGTATTTATAGTCCTGTCGACAGCGACTGACCCTTTATGATTAACCCACCATGTGGGCAACCACACTCCACTTTGCATGGTGTTAATGCTATGCGAGACAATACCTGCATAAAGATGCAAAACATAACATACATGAAGCTTTACTGCTCTAGCCTATGTCAATATGTGTGACAGCCTTCAATAAAGGCCCACATGCTCTATATTCCACTTTTATTTACCCATCTTACAAAAACAAAAAATATCAAAATCTTAATTTTTTAAACACAATTTCAAGAACCCACGCCTCCTGGATACCAACTTTTCACAATTTCAAACGAATGCAAGCCCAGTGGTACAAACACTCATGCATCACTGAAAGCAACCAACCAATTGTTCTGCTTGTACCCTGGCCTGTGATTCATAATCAGTTTCTCCAGGTGCCCAGGCTGATTTTGAGTCAATACAAATGTCTGAAGACAGTTTACTGTATACTTCATTTTCATACCTCTCCTCGGTGGAGAAGAAGGGGTCTGCTGGTTGAGGCTGGTCTGGCATCGGGTAGCATTGCTGCAGAGTCCAGGACCAGCTTCCATGACTCCCTCATCACCCTTCGCCAAGTTGTCCCCAGCTTCACACCGAACTCCACCAGAACTGAAAACAAAAACACACCTTTATACCGATTTTAAGGAAACCATACATGCATTTATTATTCCTTTGACAATCTTTTTGGTGCAGTGGTCAGCATCTCAGATTACAGACTGTGAGGTCTACAGTTTGAATCCCATCACCGTCAAGGGATTTTTTTGTCCTGGTCCAACCCTGCCCAGAGTGGGTGGCTATGAGCTCATAGGGGAAGACTGAAACCAACAAATCGAGCTTCATCTACTTAACGGATGGGATTCTGAGAGTGTTGTTTTAATTCCATGACCAACACTGTAGATATCTGTAGTTCTCGGGCCTGGTTAATGCCAGGATAACACCTAATTAATGCCGGGCTATTTGAAAGGAAGTGTAGAATATAAACCTGTCGCGTAGTCTCAGACCGAAAATAGAATTACACAACATAATTATTATGATCCGTTTCATTACCATCAATCATAAAAAATAAGAAACAGACTCAAATTCTGCGGCCTTGCATGCCCTGCTCTTGGTGACTTCAGTTTCAATTACCAATCCAGTTAATACCCTTGGTGTAGTCAGGTCAAAGTCATGGTGATCAGTGTGTTCTTGGGAGCTGTTGTTGGATGGTCATGGCGATTATTGTCGTCAGTAGGGCGATTAGTAGGTGGTGTCCTAGACTCCACCGAAACCCACAAATTTGTTTCAGCAACAGTGCAGTGTCTTCACGGTTGGTGGCCTCCTGATCATCCAACAAAGATGTGCTCCACTTGGACAGCTGGTGTTGGATTCTATAACTTGAACAAGCTGGGATGTGACTGTGTGTTGGGACTCGGAATGAGCGGTTTGTGAGCAACGCCACTTTACAACCCAGCAAATGAGACAGTAACAAATGTAACTCAAATGAGAAAGAATATGTTTTTAACTTAATCACTGTAGTAAGCCTCCTTCGATCATGGCTGAACATGGATGAATCTTTCCAAGGTTTATGCGTGGACGGTTATGAGCCTGGGCATTGTAATGTGGATGACAGGCTGCTGCCCATGCAACTTGTCTCCCATCTCAACCTCGCTGACGAATCCAAAGGAACAGCAAGACTACTGCAGTGCTACTGTAATGTGATAAGAACTTATATGAAGCTTTTAATTCTCTCTCTCTCTCTCTCTCTCTCTCTCTCTCTCTCTCTCACACACACACACACACATACACACACACACAACTGCCCCCATTTTCCAGAGATATATCCCGACAAGGAAAAACTCCAGTTTATCAACCCTCCAATTTTCAGGGTCCACTGATCTCTTTGACCTTGATCGGTACATAAGTGTCTAATGCACCATAAGCTGCTTCTTTTTATTTTTCTCGATCGTCAAATGGACAGGCCTGTCTCCATGGTGAAGGCAGCGGTGTGCTGCACCTCCAGGCTGCCGTAGAGCTTTTAGGCCAGAGGCATGGGGTCAGGCCAGGTCCTCTGTCTGAGCGCCTCGTACGGCAGGCAGCACTGAAGCAGATGTTCTGTTGTGTAGCTGCTATTCCTGCATGGGCACTGCCCTGTGTGGCCGATGCAGATTTTGGTGTAGAGATGGTGGTTCAGGCGATTGAGGCCAGTCCTCATCCTGAACACTAGGACCTGCTCTCGTCTTGTCAGTTGGTAATACAGCTCTGTCCTGTTGTGGCATGGGTGTTCCTGCATCCATTTCTTCTGCTGCATGGCCTTGATGACGGTCTTGGCTTCAGAGTAGGATGTAGTCCTGTCCAGCACCATAAGCTAAACCACCTTCACACCATGTTTCAACATCAAGTGTCAACCAGTGCTTGAGATATGGCTAAAAATAGATTTCCGGTTATCAGTTTCATACACCAAGGTAACGACTTTCACCTTAGAATGTAATGTTTGGATCTCTTTCCATTAAGGTGGCACACTAACACTCAACATTTAAAGCGATTCTATCAACCCGTTTGGAAAATGTACTTGGGACAGTCAGAAGAAGAAATAATGATACTGATTTTCAGCAGCCACGATCCAGCAATCAACTTGACCTGAATCTTGACCTTAATAGGTACACATTATTCGGAAGCACCATAAACCAAACCAACTTAATATCAAGCTTCAGCAGCCTACATCGCCTGGTGCCCGAGATATGGCTTAAAATACATTTTCAGTTTTCAAGTCCATATGACAAGGTAATGACTTTGACATTGATAATTCATGTACTAATCTCTTCCTATCAAGAGTGACACACCACACAAAATTTGAAGCAATTTGGCCAAGCTGTTCTAGGGATATCCTTGGGACAGACAGAAAAAAAAAACGCCCATCACAAAGGCTGATCACCGACAGTGTCAGACAAAAAAAAAGCACATCAAACATTACACTGAACTGTACCTCTTTCCACGTAATACTCCTTCCTTCCTTAGAAAGCCAAACACTTCGTTGGCAGTCATGAAAACCTGGGGAGAGAAAGAAAATGGTAGTTATCACAAAAGCTACAACAAAAATTAACAGTAAACACAACAAAATCCTTACAAAGGATGGATTTTGCGTGTGTCATTACACTTTTTTCCCTTCAAGGGCGTGGAGGGGTAACAGCAGAACGTGAGTGAGTGGCCACGGCTCTGTTGCATGGAAGTCTACTTAATCGTTTAGTGATCACTAAACAAGTTTTTCTCCTCTATCACTGGCGGAAAAGCTGTTTAGTAACTACTAAATAGCAAAGTAGACTTTGATGCAACAAAGCCCATAGGAGCAGAGCTGAGGTGCAATAGACGGGATATTATGGCCAAAAAATGGCCTGCTTCCTGTTTCATTACTTTTAAAGATAGGGTCGGTAGGTCGGTTTAAAAAAAAAAAAAAATATATATATATATATATATATATATATATATATATAATACACGTAAAACTGATGCAGTAGGTGATGAATTTTGGAGAAGACATCTCTGCACTCCATCCCTCGGCTCCTGCTTTCCCTCCCCCCACCCCCTTCTTATTCATGATAAATGTTCACTGTTACTGTTTTAAGTACCGAGAAGATCACAGATTTTTAATTCAACGGCTGACTAATGCATAAATAGGAATGTGTGTGTGTGTGTGTGTGCATGGGGGGGGGGGGGGGGGGGGGGGGGGGGGGGGGAGGGGCATGTTCACAAAGATTTGTCGAAACACCAATGAAAGCATTACCTTAGCATCGCTCGGTAACAATTTAGGAGCTATGATCAGCAACATGATAAGAAAAATTGAAACAAGTGTCCTTCACCGAAGCTTTTTGTAGTACAAGAGATTCTGCAAACATGGGAGTGTTGAATAGCTTAACGCCTTGTTTGGTCCCTAAAT